>JAHVYC010000093.1:0-76767 GCA_020623665.1 Calonectria multiphialidica | reverse complement strand
CCCCCCCCCCCCCCCCGCCGCGAAAACAGTGCCAAGTCCACTACAGGGACCGTTGGAACCACAGTTGCGGGAGCGGTAGGCCTAGCTGGGGCGCGCCAAATGACCTGCCGAGTTAGACGCGCAGGTGGGCTCGATGCTTGGGACCCCTAGCTAGCTCTTGGCCATGATGGCACGTCACCGTCAAGTTTACCACCGCCCTCTCCCTCAACTCCAACGCCGATTGCGACAAGCCCGCGCCCGCGCCCGCGCCTGCGTCGCCATGTCGGTCACCTCAGACGACGAGGATGAAATCCTCTTCGACAACCAATCGGTCAGCTCCTCGGGCGAAGACTCGCCGCCCCGCCAGCTGTCGTCGCAGAACTTCTTCGCGCCGCCCTTCTACGGCCGGCCCCCGACGCCGCTGCCCCCCTCGCCGTCGCTCACCTCCCTCCTGCGCCCGTCCCGCCCCACGACCCCTGACGCCTCCGACGACGACACGCTGGCGCCCATCCCCCGCGCGGCGCCCAAGGTGCCGACGTACGAGTATTACGGCTTCGTCCTGTACCTGTTCAGCAGCCTGACCTTCCTCATCTACCTCCTCTGGGGCTACCTCCCGTCCCCCTTCCTGCACGCCCTGGGCATCTACTACTACCCGAACCGCTGGTGGGCGCTCGCCATCCCCGCCTTCACCGTCATGGCCGTGTGCTACACGTACGTGGCGCTGGCGGCGTACAACACGGAGATCCTGACGCTGCCGCTCGCCAGCGTCGAGACCATCGTCGACGGCGCGGGGCACCTGGCCGAGATCGACGCCAAGGGCCGCCTGCGCGGGAGCCGCAACCGCGAGCGGAAGGTGGAGGGGAACGGGAAGCTGCGGTGGCGCGAGATCTGGGGCGAGGGCACCGATGCGGTCATGGACATTCCCCTGGCGGGAGTCTGCGAGGTGCTCTATGGGGAGGGCAGGGAGTACTTCGACGAGGCGGAGGAGGATTCATGACGAATAATGCATGTGTATGATAGAGCAACAGCACCTGGGAGGGGCTTGGGTGGGTGGTTATGGCGTTGAAATGTGGTGGGAATATGATAGAACGAGGCCTCAATTCCGGCCTACGAAAAAGTCAAGGTGGCTACATTAATGGTTAAAATCGATTTTCTTCAGGCAATAATGAGTTTGGGAACTCTAGTTACGAAATGCATGTTGAGCTAAAACAAGTGCATGGTAGCTGAATTAGAGAGTGGATGTGTTTTTGCAGCAATCATGCTCAACACGGGGAAAAAAGGAAGGAAAACAAATGTGTGCCAGCGGGATCTTATGAAATGATTAAACAAGTATAACAGAAATTAAGGGCTCTATCATCCTCTTGTGAGAAGCAAACCATGTCGATAATTCAAGAAATGGTTCGAAAAACTATGAATGTACATTACCGACCAATCTTCCACATCAGACACAGTACGCCGACAAGATAAACAATGGCGCTGTGGTTAGCAAATTCGAAAAAATATTAAAGTTTAACAAAAGCCTATTTTCATGTGTTTTCTTCCGATCAATTTGCCTGTAAATGTTGCATAAATTGCTCTGAAAACCATTGTGGACGCACGGCAATGTGAGACAAGCCCATGACGAAACTAAAACAAAATCGACAGTTTGATCATCAAAATTTAATTTCCAAAGGGCTGCCTTTTTGTTTTTCACTAATTGCATTGAGAGCCAATCCAAAATAGAAGAAGCAACCAAAAAAAAATCATTTTTATAAAAGATGAGAGAACGAAAGACACGCCGCATTTAGCTCTCCTACTGTACTCTTCTGGTCGAGTCTTACAGTGTTTCTCGTGCATGAAATGGATTATTATTGATTCCTCTACTCATTCCCGGCCACCTATAAAATATCATATTACCCTTCCGCGCTTTTCCTTTGTGGACGCCTTATTACAAATTTCCTACGCCATATAGAAGGACAGTTATTAGAACATCTCGTTTTCCTCGACCTCGTCCACGCCTCCGCCCTCATAGCCAAAGGGGGTAATGGCGATCTCCAAGTGCAGGACCCTGGCCGGTCCATCGTGGTTTTTTCGAAGCGCCGCAATTTCGCGACTGAACCGCTTCTTCATGCCGTCAAAACTATCTTCATCACCATGGTTGATGATCCTGTCAAGCCTGCTCTTTGGTGTCTCTAATTCAAACTTTAACCCCTCGAACGCACCATTCAGAGGAAGTTGGCCTTGGAGCGCTGCAAGCGACATCTCCATGAATCGGCCGTTGGGAATCCATTGCACGTTTCGATTGCTGGAGACGTTCACCGTATAGATGACGTTGAGGCTTGGCCGAGTCCGCGAGGTTTGCCTCGACAGTTCCTCATCCAGCATTGGAGATCTCAAGCCTGGGCTTGATCCTGCTGCAGAGCTGGCGCCGCTGTTCAGTGCTGGCAGAGGCGGAGGCGGAGGCGGCATTGCTTGGTGGCCAAAGGCTGAGGAATTCGGGTTGCCATTGGGAGTAGCTCGCCGTGGCGGTTCTGTCTGGGCCCTTTTATAAGAGTGCCTTGGGCCTATCTCATCTTGTGCGATATCTGATTGTCCAGGATCCTGTGTGAAAGTGGCTGTGGTTGATGGGGACGGGGTTGGGGGATGAGATTGTTCGTTCTCGCCCTCTGCATCATGGCGGGAATCCGGAAATGATGTTGACACGCTTGGCTGGGGTGCCGTGCCTTGAGTTCCCGCGCCGTCCGTGGCTGGGTTGTTTGTGGTATTACCATCGGGCATTTGGTCATCAGTCTCAACAGATACATATGCTTGATATCGTCTTGGCTGAGGAGCCCCTCCATCAGACGCCGTAGGGGGGGGTCTTCGAGAGGTATTCTGAGTCTTCCTTCTCATTAGTGGAAGTTTCACTCCATTTGGCATAGAAAAACTCACCTGTGGTGGGAAAGTGCGGCCAGATGGTTCTGGACTATGAGGACCGTCGTATGGGTTCTCCATCGCCGCGAAAGGCTGCCGATTTTCATTTCCTCCTCCTCTGTGTGCTTCCCCTGTATAGTCACCAGTGTTATTACCGGGGAATTGAAAAGTCTGTGTCGTATAGGGTGCTTCAGGAGTGGACGCACTTGCGTCATTCCTAACTCATTCATGTGTGAGTGGCTGAAGACATATTGTGGTGGGAGACTTACCAAGCTTGTAGGTCCGCTGGTATCTCCATGAGAGAATCTTGGAAAGGCATCTCTTCAATCCAAGGAGAGCTATCGCGCTGTGCTTCTCTAGGACCCTGTTGGTCTACCCTCGAGGGTTCGTGAGGCTGAGAAATTGGAACGTCGCCATTGGAGCGATCGTGTTGTCGACGGGCAGAGGTATTGCCTCTTGGGGGTTCTTTGGGCTCATGACCATATCCAGTTCCCTTCCATTTGGACTGTTGGTTTATTTTGAAGACGAGCTGGATGAGAGTGCGCTTGATCCTAGTGGTACGGATTTGTCAGAAAAACACGGCGAACGAGAGCGAGATTGAAAACGAACTTTCTGGCGTCTTTAGAGTATTGAAGTTGGCCATAGTTTGGGTTCTTTTTATTGTCAGGCCAGTAGTACCGACCATTTTCTTCTTCGTCCAGGAACTTGAGCGCCATTTCGAGCAGGGCTTCTTGGTGAGGGCGATACCTCCATTTATTCAAGTCCTGGCCCCTTATTCCTTTGCTCGACCTGAAGGTGTAAATGTGCGATTTTAATGTATTATAAAATACGACATCACGGCGTACACGAGGATGGCCATAGTCGAGCTCTTTGCGGAGTACAGTAATAGACGGTATGGCAGAGACTCTGGTCTCCCTGAAGATCTTGTACTTTGCAGGATTCGTACGCCGAGGGCTTGCAGTTGTGGTATTTTGCTCCATGGCTTCAGGGAAGCGCCTGATTGATGTTGGCTGTCGTGAGTAAATACAAGCGACAAGCGAACTAGACGCGTAAAACTTGCTCAAAAGTTGTGGGCAGAGCGGCGTCTGAGTATAATGGGATTCACCGAGTCCAAAGTGGAACAAGAGGGAATCCCAAAGAATATACGAAAATTAAAAGAGATTAGATGGAGTCTATCGAACGCAGGTAAAATTCTTACCGGCCCATGCGCGGTGAGAAAAAAGGGAGGAGAGAACACGCTCTAGGCAGCGAGGCTGGCAACACACACCCAAGAGATGATATGATACCAGGTTGTTCTAAATTTAAACGGCCGAAAACCAGACCTTTTATGTACCCCCCTTGATGTACTTCCGTTCCTGCAGCTAAAATCGGCCCATGACTTTGCATCGGAGATGTGCATGTCGCTGTTGAATGTTAGCCTGCCAACATGTGCGAGTTCCAAGTGCCATCTCGCGGTTTTTTTTCGACGTTCTACAGCATGATGCAAAACTGTAATTTGCGTCTATGTACTTTTATTGCAGTCCGATTGGCGTTTTGGGGCCAGTTTTGGGGAGTGTTGGAACCAACAACCTGTTGGTTGGAGCACTCCGCTTTGGGAATCGTACGCAGGGGGTAAAGCCCTTCGTTGCAACTCAACGAAACCACGCCCTCCACAAACGGGCGGCTGAGTGGCTTGTGCTGCAATCTTGTTGCTTTTTCTTTTTCTCTTTCTTCCAATAGACGCGTCTCAGCTACCATTCCCCGGTGCAAAATCGTTCGCGACGACGGCATCGCCGTTATTCAGGGGCATCAACCCCCTCCAAGTTTGATAACGCAAAATACGTGGCACTGCTTCACAGGACAATCAGGGATACTAATTTTTGTCTTTTAGTTCGTTAATTATACATGGTATATGGCGAGCACCATAGTGCGATCCACCAACATCCACTTACACACCCATCGGCTGCCTCCGCTCGCAGCCATCCAGGTTTCATGGGCAACCCAAAGAACTCCTCCTGTGCTTCAAATCAGCAGGGGGATACTTTGAGTGTGGTTTCATAGCCGCCGGCCTCCATGGCGCAGCGCCGGCCCTTCGGGGGCGACCCAAGCGTGGCCCATTATCCGGCCATCAGAGGCCATCCCGCACACTCCCAAGATACTGCACCTGTTTGGTTGGTATTCGACATTAAACAAACTCTAAATTCAACAAGTGTATCGAAAAAAGTCGTATTGGTTTGCGGGAAATTCCTAGTGATCCTGGCGGCCTTAGTTCCGTGTAGTTGAGTGTCTCCAGCTTGTGTTTCCCCATCAACGCCTTCTCTACAAAACAGAGGAAGAGAAATTGGTGTAAGCGCCCAGGGTAGGAGCCACACCTCTCTCTCTCTTTTCCTAATCGGTGTGGGTAACCGTGGATCTCGTTACCTACCCGAGTACTGAAGTCTGCCTCGTCTACCTACGCCCCTACCTGGTCGCCTCTTCGCGACCCAAGACGGTCAAGATACATTGTCCGCCAAACCATCTATAAATAGGTGTGTGATATCAGTCTGTCCTCCGGTGGCCCAAATCTGGGAATACAACCAAGCATCATATTTCAATCCAGGCTGCATCCTCCTCAACTCGACTACCATGGATCGCAGCTCGACACAGCAAGCGACTCCCAAACGAAAAACATGGAAGACAAACATAAGAACATTAGTATATATTCCACTCGAGACACTACGTAAAAATATTGGCTGCCCAACCAGCGGGTCGTCTGAAGACCATGATCTATACCAAGCCATTCACCGATACCGGGATACCTTCGTCTCCTCAAAAAACAAAAAGGGTATCGAATTTGAGTACTGGCAAGGCCACCGAGATGGGTTTGCCGAGATGGCAAGTTCTTTTCTACGACAGCACGGCTCTCGATTCTGGCCGGATTCTCAAAATGATCGCCACTTCCGAAAACTCAGGTACTCGAAGGACAGTGAGGAGTAAGTTCCATTTCGGCAGTGACTTATGAACATACCAGGAGTTCTAAACGAATATAGATTAACATATCGATTAAGACAACTATATTGGAGAATCAGCAACCCTGAAGAAAGTCAACAATCTTCGAGCAAGGAGACGCCACCACGTACATCGGTCTCCGAGAGTGCTGGGAACCAAGCAGGCCATCGTGCCAGTGAACCCATCGACGTAGACAACCCAGTACCTCATCATAACATGTCTGCTGACCCCAGCACATCCCATGCCATTTCGTAAGTTTCATGACAGTATTTGTACATCTGAATCTAGACTGATAAGCTATTAGTAATGAGAATGCTTTACCCTCTCCGCTTCCACGACACGTTCCTCGTACCCTCGAGTCCAACGACGAACTATCAACGAATGGGCTCCAAACGCCGGACTTTGATGAGATAATTGAGGGACGAGGAATAAGCTCGCCCAGACAACAAGCTCCCATGCCGGATATGGGCAATACGCTATCCAATGTAGCCGAGTCTTCGATGGCCGCACAGGTGGGCTCAGCTTTTCCCATGTTTGATCCAACTGACCAATTCTAACTGGAGACAGAATCGCTCGAAGGGAAAACGCCCTGTTACTCAAACCGAACCGGAATTTAATGATACCCAGACTAAACGAGCGAGACACGAGGGGCCTGATACCACAAATGCAGGCTCGCATCCTTCCCGTCTCGTTTTCCATCACCCATCTTCTAGCAATCAAGCCAAGCAGCGTGTTTCTCCCAGGATACCGAAGCAGATTCAGTCCCCCGATAAGGTCGCATGGAGCAAAGTGAGTGAAGCAATGATAGATGGATATTCTTCATCTTCATCAGATCCATTTGACGAGATGCCGCCCATTGATTCGCATCACAGCGATCAGGATCGTCCAGTGTCTCGTCTTCCAACTCCTCCTAATCAGAGAGAAGGTACTGTGGGCACGCTTGGGAGGCTGGACCATGATCCTATGGAGCATCCGCTACCAACAGAGGTTTCCAGGGCTAGTACAGTAGATCTACGTCTACCTAGCCCTGAGCTTGATACGGGACCTGTTCCTCCCTCAAGCCCGCAGCAAGAGATCGAATCCAATCCTTTTGATTCGCCCAGAGAAAGCGTTGAACCTCTTCAGAGTGCTACCCAGGATGACCCTGTAAGTGGTTTTGAAACGCCACTCCACCCAACAATAGAAAGTGATGAGGAAGTTCACGAGTCTCGCCAAGATATCACACAGAGAACCCAAGGGGCCTCAGAGTTGAAGCCTACTTTGAGCGTAAATTTAAAAACAAATTCCCAAGAGCTCGTCAAGTTAAAAGGCACCTACGGGGATATGTCGCCAGAAAATGTCACTGCAGTGTCGACTGTTCACGGCACAACCTCAGGTGTAACAATATCTCAAGAGGTTTCGGATGGGAAAATCCTATGGGTGATATCTCTGAAAGATGGCCCATTTAAGGAGATGAAGCTGAATTTCAGCAAAGCAATAGAGAAAGCTACCCATGATTTGCCTTGGCTCCATGACAATTCACACGTGGCTCCTGGAGCGAGGCAAGTTAATGAGGTGGGAAACCATGCGAATGGAGTTAGTATCGATATTGAATTCTGAGAAAATCACGGGGCAGGCCGTATTGGCTATGATAAAATTTTAACCTGTTCTATTTTGATATTGAACGATATTTTGACCCTTCATTTA
Source organism: Calonectria multiphialidica (assembly GCA_020623665.1). Taxonomy (NCBI): domain Eukaryota; kingdom Fungi; phylum Ascomycota; class Sordariomycetes; order Hypocreales; family Nectriaceae; genus Calonectria; species Calonectria multiphialidica. Next base: position 69,243 of record JAHVYC010000093.1, on the reverse strand, counting down.
GTCTACTAGTTAAGCCATCTTCCAAGATGGGTCAAGGGTTTTCCAGGTTTGGTATAAATCAGACGGTAATAAGCAATCTTGCATATCAGGTTCCCCATAATATCACAAGTAACTATCCATATACATGGCTATGTAGTCTGAGTCAATGGTCGTATTAGTGTAGGGTAAGTTCAGAGAAAATGGGATAATCTCTAAATTTATACTATTCATTTTCATCCCGGCCCGGTATGGCCCAAGCTCGAGGTATTCTGATGAAACTTTGGGGGAATCTTTCAGAGTCATTAGTATCGTCGATTAGATTCAGATTGCTTTAAAAAACCAAAGTAATATCTCTGTAACCCGCCCCACATAACAGAAGTCAACCAACCTGAAACATGTGGCAAGAATATTCTCAAGTTCAGAGCAAGGAAAATTCTGAAGATGAAAAAGAAAAGAAAAGGAAAAGAGGGTTCGACTTGCTCCTTTCAGAGACAGGGGTTATTGGATATCAGACTTCAGCACTGTTGCGGATGAATAGTCGACTCCCTGTTGGAAACATGTGACAAGATTGCCTAAGATCTAAGATTGACTCCATATATTATAGCAAAACTGAAGTAATAAATGCGGTCGTTCTTGAAATAACTGATTACACGAATATGTCTACCTATGCAGTAAACATGCTGCACAATTCCCAATCTCCACTTGCTACTTGTCTCCATGAGCTTGATACGGTCGCCTCAACCGTCTCCAAGCCATATTTCCCTCGGCCTTGTTCAACCTGCCTGAACAAGGTAACACGATAGGCCAGCGCGACAGCCATCAAGTCAATCTCGACTACTTGGGGGTCGTGCATCTTGTATGAGAGCCACTCGTTGCAATGCTTGAGCTCCTCTTCCAACGGGGGATCGGATTCCTTGGACCTCGGCTCCGAGTCGTCGAATAAGAAGCGGTTCGACATGACGGCGTCTTTTGCGATGTACTTGAGTGCGCTCTTGGGTTTATCGCAGAGGGCACGCCAGAGGAGCGTCTCCATCTCCTTGGCGGCAGCGTGATTTCGGCCCTTGATGGTTTGGAGGTTGTCCTCTTCCTCGTCGTCATCGTCATCATCGTGCTTGGGACCTTTCTTTTTGCTAAAGAAGCCCGAGTCCAGCGAGGGTGTCAGGCTACCTTGCCCGCGGCCGGCGAGCTGCATGTCGCCATTCAGGTGCCGCTGGCCAAACTTGCTGTCCCTACTGTTGAGGCCATGAGGCGACGGGTCGGTGGTCAGTCCAAGCATACTAGGCATGATGGCGGTATTGGTAAATATGTGCACTCGGGCAGTTGATGTGGTTGGATTGGGGGTTGGTTGATCAGGACGGTAGAGCAGACCAAGCAGTTTTAACCAAAAGAGGGGGACGGAACAGCATAATATAAACCATAGCAGGAGTCCTACGCAAGCCTCTCATACGTAAACTATCATGCCAAGTCTATGATGTGCCTGGAGAGAAATCCTGATTATTGGGCCTGAGGGTCATGGTCGTGACGTCAGTCCGGGTTGCAGCCCACCACCATCCAAGAAGAAGGCAGATGACGGCGATCGACACCGACCGAGCAGAACATTAAGCATCCCAGCAAGGGTCTCGTGATTATATGCAAGTGCACGCAGACCAAGGCCGTTCCATGTAAGTGGAATAATAACAACCTGGTGCAGTTGTTCCGACTTGGCGGCACCACCGCCGCTGTACCGTGTCTCTTGCAACGGATCAGCGCTGTATTAGTGGATAGAGAGGTTCTGTTTAGCGCTGCTAACCGCTGTCGCTTATTCTCTAACTGCTGTGGGTTGGTGAGGCCCCACCCCCCACCACTGGTAGCGCACATGTAAAGCTTTTGGGACAAGGCTCCACCAAAATTTCTATCGGCAGGATTGCATCGACTTTTTTTTTCCGATCCGGCGTGTCTGTTTGCATCCGCAACTTCGCAGCCAACGACCAGGCTTGGCCACGCGATCACTATGGATATTCTCAAGATCCTCTCGAGAGGTACCAAGAAAACTGGCAAGGGCATCCAGGCCGCCGCCGGTGGTGCCACGAAGCTGCCCTCGGCCGGAACCACGACCAATCCCCAGCTCTTCCATGACAGCGTTCGCGGCCAGAAGAGAAAGCGAAATCGCGATGAGCCCGAAGCGCAGGCGCCTGTCGAATTGCCCGAGGTCGACTTCTTTGCCCCGAAACCCGCCAGTACCCCCAAGAAAGTGTCTGATTCCCGCGAAGCCAAACGGGGCTCGAGTCCGGTGCGAGCTGCACCTCAGCTCCTGAGCGAGGACGAATGCCGCCAGCTCCTACGATCGCATCGCCTCAAGGTCACGCTTCTCTCAAAGACCGAAGACCAATCCAAGATAAAGAAGCCAAAGAAGAAGAAGAAGCAGGCTGCGGTGGAGGTGAAAAAAGATACCAAGAAGCAGCTGTTTCCTCAGCCATTGAATTCATTTGTCGAACTGCGAAGTGCATACAACATCTCTCGCAAGGTCGCTGAAAACCTTCTTACCCAGGGTTATCGCGTGCCTACAGAAGTCCAGATGGGCAGCTTGCCCATTCTTCTACACCCTGAAATCGCCTTGAAAGATGAGGGCGGTCTTGATGGAGGAGTCGACTTCCTTGCCGTTGCACCCACCGGAAGTGGCAAGACGATTAGCTTTCTTATTCCTGCCATCAACAACATAATGCGCAGGCGCGCAGACGAAGGCCTGGAGAACATCCATGAACTGGAGGCCATAGTTGTGGCACCCACCCGCGAACTGGTCCATCAAATTGTCAATGAGGGCAACAAGATTGCTCAAGGGACAGGGATCAAGATTGTGGCCATGAAGAAACGCATGTCTATTTCTGCGGAAAAGCAGGAGCTTGTTGAAGATAGCTCCGAGGATGAAGACAAGAACGATGCGGAATCGGAAGACGAGGAGTCAGACAACGAGGAAGGGAAATCTACTGCTAAAGTCGATATCCTGGTGACAACACCTCTTTTGTTGCTCAATTTCCTAACTTCTGGGTCGGCAAGCGCCCAAAAGGTGCTTCCCACCGTCCGTGATTTGATTTTGGATGAAGCGGATGTCCTACTCGACCCTCTTTTCCGGGAGCATATGCTGGGGATCTGGACAGCATGCACCAACCCTGCCTTGCGAATCTCATTCTGGTCAGCGACCATGGGATCGAACATTGAGTCACTAGTTACCGAAAAGCTTGAATCACGAGCTAAGTTGCTGGACATTGACCAAAAGCCCTTTGTCCGGTTGGTTGTCGGATTGAAGGATACAGCGGTGCCAAACGTAACGCATAAGCTCACGTACACGGCCTCAGAACAAGGAAAATTGCTTGCTCTACGCCAACTACTGAGACCGACGTCAAGTGATGACTCGGGTCCGCCGTTAAGACCACCATTCCTTGTCTTTACACAGACCATCGATCGAGCGAGTGCCCTGCACGAGGAATTGAAATACGACATCCCTCTTGAAGCTGGCGGACCGGCTAGAATTGCCGCGCTCCACAGCGGCCTGGCAGACTCGGCCCGTGCTGCGATTATGCGCAAATTCCGTGCCGGAGAAATTTGGGTCCTGATTACCACAGATGTTCTGGCCCGTGGTGTTGACTTTGCAGGCGTCAACGGCGTTGTGAACTACGATGTGCCAGGATCTAGTGCCGCCTACGTCCACCGAGCTGGAAGGACTGGGCGTGCTGGCCGGGAGGGTGGTGTCGCGGTGACTTTCTACACCAAGGAAGACATTCCATTCGTCAAGATGGTGGCGAATGTCATTGCCGCGAGCGAGAAGCAGGCTGGTAAAACAGACGAGGAAGCCAGCGTCCAGAAGTGGCTCTTGGATGCCCTGCCCAATGTTGGCAAGGCGGACCGCAAGAAGCTTAAGGAACGCGGAGTGGAGGTGCGCCGCAGCGGCAACAAGGCCAAGATTACATCAAAGAGTGGCTACGAGAGACGCAAGGAGAACAACCGAAAGGGCGCGATTGAAGGAAGCAAGAAGCGAAAGGTGCAGCATCACGATGAGAGCGGCGGCGAGGACGAGTGGGCTGGATTGGAAGATTAAAAAAAGCATGGACGGGTGGATAAGGAAAGGCGAGGTGCATTCGAGGATGCCTTCAGCCCATTGACTGTTGGGACATGACAATGCAGGTCGAGTTCCACGGGTGGGTGCTCCACACAGATACCCGCTGTCGAGGGCCTGAGTACGAGGGAAACTCTGCTCTCACTGGCCAAATAGCAAAACGAATACAAAAATTTGGGGCACAATACTATGAGAGCAGTGATTGACATGGGGAAATTGCTGATCATCGCTTTCAACCTTTCAACTGCGTTGCGTATTCACAAACCCCTTATTTCCCTGACCAAGAGAAACTCGAATATTTTTCTTTTGTTTTTACTTTCTTGGCCCATCTTGGGCGCCTTGGCCAACTCCGCACCAAGACGACGGCTTGTTGGTTGGACTGCTTGGATCCCTGCTTGCTCCAAGCCAACAGCGACAACCCAACCACCCCTCCTTGGGTTAGGTGGCATGGTTTAGATGGTGGGCATCGGGTGATCAATTGACTCAAGAAAAGCCTCAGACATGTCATAGGAAAGACGAAACATCCCAAAAATAAAGAATATTCGTGGGCGGTCGTGAGAAAAATGGCTCGCGACACCGTTAAATGCCATTCCAGAGAAATATCACGCGAGAAGTCAGCCTTGTTCGCGAACGCACAGCCACCAGACGATATTTGCCAAGGGTGAACTAAAAAAAAATAAACTGTGACGGCCAAACAAAGCGCCGAGCCCATGCGCCGCCGCCCTGACGATCTTGTCCCTGTATTTTGACGTCGTTGGCCGCTCAGGCCGGGGCACAATGCCGATTGGCGCCCACCCTAGTCCGTGATGCCGTTGGAGGTGGCTCGAGTGCAGGCCATCCATCTATTATGCCTTCGGAGGAAACGGGTCTTCATTTATCTGTACGGTACCTGCATTATCACACCAGGGAGCGGTGGCGCCTTGCAACCACACAACCATGTCCCACGCCGGGCACAGAACAGAATGTGAATTGGACCCGGACTCAGACCCGGGCTCAGACCCGGCCAGGCTGTGTCTTGGTTGCTCATAGCCGCCCGCGCTTTTAATGGCCTCCATCGGAACGCTGTTGGCTCTCCACCATCCAGCTCCGGTGCTAGCCCAGGGTTTAGATCCATCCGCACTGCGCGAGCCTAGTTTCCTCTTCTTGGCAGCCTGAAACACGGGCACTCTATCCCACCCTGTCCACCAAGGTTGGGTGTGGCATCGTGATCCCTGGTCGGTTGGTCCGCTTGATCTGCCAGTTATTCCCTTCTTGGACTGGGATCGAAAACCTGTAGCGCCCACCTCCCGGGCCAAATTTCCACGAGAAGACAAATGGCAGGTGGAATCGTGGGCCAAGCCCTTTGCCCAGCCCAGCTTCAGGCGTCCTAATCTTATTCGAGGACCGTTGGTCGAGGCGCTTCTTTTTAGGTCCCGCGTTCCTTTCACTTCCCCAGGTGCCGGATCTCTGCAGTTCATCTCCTTCAAGGCCAGTCACAAAGCTCTTTAGTTTTGATTCATTCTTTCATTTAGCCTTGACCGTCGCTCATTCACTTTCTGTTTATTTGCTGGTCCGGATCCTGTTGACAGCCGAATAAAGGCGCGCCACCCGAACACACACACACCCACACACCCAGTCTGTCTTTTACTTGCTGCGTATGTCACCACGAAAAAAACACCAAAAGCTGGCCCCTCAACTTCAACTTGCCCTAACAATATCGTAGTCACATCAAGATGAAGTACGCTGCTGCTGCCATCTTGGCCTCCACCGGCCTGGCTTCGGCCCTTACACAGCAATGCACCGGTACTGCCGCGGACGAGGGTGGTAACTGGTTCTGTGGCGCCGTCAACCAGATTCTCTATGAGGGTTTCTCGGGAACCGGTAGCTACAAGGGCGTTACTAACATGGGCTCGGATGGCAAGTGTGCCTCTGAGGATATCGCCTTCAGCGGCCCTCTCGCCCCTCTTGACGAGGGTGTAAGTCGCCCGTCACTCGGCAGCCCTGCGCAATGTTTCTAATCTCTCTGCCCTCCAGCTTTCCGTTCACGTTCGTGGCCCCATCAACTTCAAGGAATTCGCCGTCTACAAGCTCTCCTCGGACAAGAAGCGCGACGTTGCCCCTTCTCCTCACGTCCACGCCAGACGCCACGGCCATGAGAACTTCCACGAGCAGCGCAAGAAGAAGCGCACCGAGTGGGTGACTGCCACCGTCTACGGCCAGGTCGTTTCTTGGCCCGCCAACGAGGCCGCCACCAACTACGTCGCTCCTACTCAGGGTGCCGACTATATTGTTGCCACCATCAACGGCGACGTCGTCTCCTGGCCCGCCACCACCGCTGCGGGCTCCTATGCCGCTCCCACTGAGGCTGCCAGCAACTCTGGTTCTAGCTCCAGCTCCGGCTCCAGCTCTGGATCCAGCTCCAAGTCCGGTTCCGACTCTGACTCCTCCAAGGACACCAAGTCTTCCACCAAGTCCAAGACCACCTCCTCGTCTTCTTCTTCCTCCTCCAAGTCCAAGACTGTTGCTAGCGGCGATTGGCAACGAGTCTCCTACTACAACGCCGAGTCCCAGGTCACCGACAACCTCGTCTTCCTCGGAAACTACGGTGGTGAGGGATCCGGTGTCTTTGATACGTAAGCTTAACAATTCCTTTCAATTGACGGCGGGCATGCACTAACCTGGCGTGATAGTGTTTGGGGCAACTCCCTGTCTTACCTCAACGCCAACGGTGATGCTGGCTCTGCCTCTCCCCAGACCCTAAAGGACGTCCTCATCCCCTCCAACAAGGAGTTCGCCATCTTCAGCTCCGAGAAGTGTGACGAGAGCTGCGGTTACTGCCGTGCCGATGATGTCGCCTACAGTATGTCCCCCTCCCAATTCGCGAGCCTCGATGTCTCTGCGCATGTAAATACTGACCACTTCCACAGAGGGTTTCGACGGCGGCAACAAGATCTTCCTCTTCAACTTCAAGATGCCCCTCGACGGCGACCGTGGCTTCAATGGCGACATGCCCGCCATCTGGGCCCTGAACAGCCGCATTCCCCGCACCGCCCAGTACAGCGACTGCAGCTGCTGGACTTCCGGCTGTGGTGAGGCCGACATCTACGAGGTCCTGGCCTCCGGCGACACCAAGTGCAAGAGCACCTTCCACCTCCAGAACGGCGCCGGCAGCTCCGACTACTTTGACCGCCCTACCGACAAGTACATCAAGGTCGCCACCATCTTCTACGAGGAGACCTCTAGCGTCGCCATCAAGAAGCTGGACGATGACTTCGACTTCAGCGAGGGCCTCGACGACGCGACCGTCCAGGGATGGCTCGACAGCTTCGCCGACGACTCCCTCGGCAGCAGCTTGTTCCAGCTTCTCGGCCTGTAAGCATGCATGTGCTAGCGACGTGGGAGAAGGAGAGGGAGAGGGAGAGATAGATCATAGCGAGCGTATGTGTGATATGATGTGCTTGTTTCGCGCCCCTTAGCGCTGTATATATATACTTTCTTCGATATCCTGATACCGAGTATTTTGGATGGAGGTTTTGTGGAACTTAAAAAAGAGTACCCCTTGAAGGAGACGTCCGTCGCCTTGGAAATCGCGTGTGCTTTGTTGTAACTAATCCATATTTACCCACCACACATCTCGCCTGGTCTATCATTTTGCGCGTGTACCACTGCAATTGTGAAATATTGAAAATATTGCCTTGTTTCTCTATCATAAAAAGCCATCCCTAATACGAATAGCAAATCCGATCATGACTTATTCTACCTGGATTTATTCAACTTAAATCTACCACTGTATTTCATCAGGGCTATGAGTCGAAAATTGCAGCCGGGTAAAAAACCAAAGGAAATCTATAGACACTGCCCCTCTATTTCTATGTCAGCGTTGCAGAACATACAATTTCGAACTCTTATGTCGACGTCATACATCTTGGACTGTTTAACTTGAGGCGCGAACGTTGTCCGCTGGGCTATGGTGCTTAGAAGATATATGTTGAGTTGTCTATCTATGCAGTAGTTCTTTTGGGGCATAGCCGTTTCTACAGTAATATACAAATCCTCGTCATCGTACATCATTACCATCAACTTGAAATGATACACCTCGGTTCATATCCAGGTCTCATTCCTCTCCACGCAGCCCCTGGCAGCCTGATTAAGAGCTCTTAGTCTCCTCGGCCGCCGAAAGTCCAACGACATTCCTTAGAGTGCCGAAGCTGAGACAGTCGCTGATGCGATTTGCGCCAGAGAAGAGCATCACCATACGCTCAACACCACAGCCCCAGCCGCCAGTTGGTGGGAGACCATAGTCTAGAGCTTTGACGAAACTCTGGTCTAGTGGGGCAGCATCTCCTTCATCATCCTCTACGAGCTGAATGCCTTCCTCAGCGCCCTCTGGACCAGCTTCTTGGGGCTCGATGGCGATGGCACCGTCGGGTTTGTTGACCAAGTTGCGATGATCAAGCAGTTTCTGCTTTTGGGCCTCGGGGTCATTCTCCTCCTCATACATGTTGGCCAGCTCTCGTCCCCCAATGAAGAGTTCAGCTCGCGCTGACACCAGCTGATACGTACGGGGGCAGAGGAAGCTCTTTGCAAGCGGTGACATGCAAGCAGGGTGGTTCATGATGAGGATGGGCTGCTCGAAGGACATGGGCTCAATATAAATGGCCGCGAGGCGATCGAGAAGTTTGGAGAGAGAGTTGGGAACCTCGCCGGGAATCTGTACTCCAGCAAGCTTCAGGACGGCAAGCAGCTCCGGCAGAGCGCCTTCAGCTGAAAGCTTAGGGAGACGAAGTCCAAGAGCCTCCTCCAAAGCAGGGACGAATTCGACGCGCTTGAATGGCCGCTGGAACTTTGCGAGGTCGATCGGCGGCAGGGAGGTGAGTTGAGTAGAAATGAGCTTCTGTGAGTGCTCGGCTAAGCTGCATAGCAGGTCCTCAGTCTCTTTGATCAAGTCTTCGAGGTTGCTGTATGCGCTGTAAAACTCGCACATGGTGAACTCTGGGTTGTGTGTTCCATCGATGCCCTCGTTGCGGAAAGCAGGCCCAATCTCAAACACCTTGTCGACGCCGCCAATGACCAATCTCTTAAGCCACAGTTCAGGGGCAATGCGGAGAGCGAGATCCCGATCTTTGAACTCGGTCGCCCGAGTTACAAAGGGGCGGGCCACGGCACCACCAGCATTCTCGGCCAGAATGGGTGTCTGAAACTCAAGAAACTTCTTCGAGTGGAAGTAGTCACGCATATGCTTGGTGATCTCGGACCGCATTCGCAGGACATCCACGACCTCACGGTTTACCAGCATGTCAACATGGCGCTCTTGCATACGGGTCTTGGCATCGGTGAGCTTCTCAGGTATTTGCTCCATGGCTGGAGAGAGCAATTCAGGAAGCTCGGTGGCAGAAATTGTGAGCTGGCCAGCCTTGGTACGAGTGGGAATTCCGGTGATTGCTGCCAGACCGTAAGCATCTGGGGAACAAAAGCGAACATTGGGATCCTACATATGTGGTCGCCCACTTCTATCAAATTCCTAAACAGGGCGAATTTGTGATTCCTGTGACTGGACTCCTGGTCCACCATACAATTTGCCTTGTTGACCATGACCTGCAGGCGCTCAAACTCGTTCACAATGTCCAGAAAGATGAGGTACTTTCCAGCGGCACGCTTCGAGCGAACACGGCCATACACAGTAGCTTTTTGCGCATCGGCATGATCAATGGAGTTGAAGGCTTCTATAAACTCGGGAACGGATACACGTTTCGTCTTGTGCTCAAGTCGAGGGTGGCTTTCGGGATAGAGAGGATCCTCGCTCTGCTGCTCTTCCCACAGCATCGTTCGACGCTGCTTCTTGAAGGGCGACAGCTCTTCGTCCCCGTCCTCGAGTACCTTGCCTGAATCCCTTCGGCAGAGCGAGGTAGAAAACCCTCTACCAAGCATGATACCCCGTGCACCCCATCCTCCCCTCACAACAACGTCACCTAGACCTAGGTTCTGTGTAGCCCGAGCAATCCCAGGCACCCTCGTCGGGATGGACTGTATTACGGGCCGACCGGCCAGGCGGAGATATTGTACAGACATCATCACAACTGTCAATTGGTTAGTCTCAGAAGAATAATGAAGAGACGAAGCAAAAGAATGGACATGATCCAGTTGAGATCAGACAATGGCAGTTGTAATCAATCACAGCAAGCTGTGTCAATCGCAGCGGTTCTGAAGCGAATATGCGAGTTCATCATAGAGGAACTGGGGAGGAATGGAAGGAAAATGTTGGTGAGAACTTACAATCATAATTGCATCATGGAACTTGCGCTCCATGTGTAGAAGAAAAAACAAGTCAAATTTCGGAGCTTGCGACGAGAATTTTATGGTAGTGGTCCGTCGCCGTAGTTTTTCCGGGGACCACACGCCAGCCCCTCGACGTGCACTAGCCACAATCCCCACCTGCCGGACAACGACAAGGCTCGTAAGCGCGAGGCGTCCAGCTCCTGGAGCTCACCAACCACCAGAGCCAAGGCTGAAATTTGTTCCAACGCGACTTCACCTGGCGCATCTCCACCAAACCCACCAACTTTCCGTGCTGGATCCTTCAATTGGTTTCACCACCATTCCGTTGCGACTCTTTGCCCACAATAACCATGGCTCAACAGCCTCTTCCCACGACGGCGCAGCCCACCGACATCTATGGAGGAGGTGCGACAGTTCCCTTGCGCGTCATTCCTCATGAGCTTGCACGCTAACGTTTCCATCTCTAGATGAGGTCTCTGCGCTCGTTCTCGACCCTGGATACTGCAACACCCGAGCTGGCTTCGCCGGTGAAGATGTCCCCAAGTCCATCCTTCCCTCGTTCTATGGTCATGTCACCAAGGAGCCAGCGACCGACCTGTTTGGCGACGAATGCCTGATCCCGCGCGGCGACTTTGAGGTGCGAAACTACATGAACCGGGAGAGCGTGGTTGAGGACTGGGATGTCGCGTCCAAGATCTGGGAGAACATGCTGGTGAAGCGCTTGCAGCCTGACCGCCCGACACCGCCCTCAAAGAACGGCTTGAACGACGACCCCAAGGAAGAGGGTCAGGATGGCCAGGGTGACGTCGCGATGGACGATGCAGCTGAGTCGGCCGAGAAGCCTCTCCAGGAGAACCCCCTCTTGATGACAGAGGCGCCGTGGAACACACCCAAGTCGCGAGAAAAGGCCATTGAGATCATCATGGAGAACTGGGGCTGCCCGGCTTTCTGGATTAGCCGGACGCCCGTGCTGGCCGCCTTTGCCGCTGGCAAGGCTACCTCCCTTGTTATTGACGTTGGCGGCGCAAACACATCAGTGACGGCTATTCATGATGGCATGGTGCTTAAGCGATCCATCCAAAAGTCCCACGTTGGTGGCTTGTGGCTGTCGTCTCAGATCCGAAGCTTGTGGGATACCTCAGAGCCTAAGATCGACCTGACACCTACCTTTATGATTGAGAATAAGACGCCTGTCGATGCCCTCTCAGCCCCTCAAGTCCGCCTCCGCCACTTCCCCTTCCAGATCAGCGACTCCTTCCGTGCGTACGAGGAGGAGCGTGTTTTGACCGAGTTCAAGGAGTCCGTCGTGGAAGTGTGGCGAGGGCCTGGCCGATACAGCGTTCCCGGAAACGAAGAATACGTCAAGACTCAGCCTGGCCGAGTGTTTGAGATGCCTGATGGCTACAACCAGATGTGGCGCGAGCAGCGGTTCCGAGTCACGGAGGGTATGTGGGACGAGACTGCTGGATACCCTCTCCCAGAGGCAGACCGCCTCACCAAGGGCCAGACTATCCCCGAACTGATCCGCTCCGCCCTCAATGCTGTCGATGTTGATCTGCGCGGAAACTTGCTCGCCAACGTCGTTGTTACCGGAAGCACCAGCCTGATTAACGGCTTCAACGACCGTCTCAACAACGAGCTGACGGCCATGTACCCTGGCCTCAAGATCAAGATCCACGCGGCGGGCCTGACGAGCGAGCGTCGTTTCGGCGCTTGGATTGGCGGCAGCATCCTCGCCAGTCTGGGTACGTTCCACCAGATGTGGATTTCGCGAAAGGAGTATGAGGAGAATGGACCCAACGTGGTCGAGAAGCGTTGCAAGTAAAGATCTAGGGAGGATCCTCCGCGTAGTGGACTTAAGGCGTACGGAGTTGGGTAGGGGTGTGCTTTTTCAACTACAATATGAAAAGGCCTGGCTCCAAAAAGAGTTCGGTTTAGACTTGATAGTATGAATCTATGTCAGCAAATCTCAAAATCTGCCCAGCGTTGTTCTATGGACAGTGACCTCCCTCACGCTTGAAGAAATAGTCATTGAATGCATCCAACGCCGTTAACCATTATCCAAATTGTTCCCCCGCCAAACAGATGTATCAGTTTGATGTTGACTTCTCAGCCTCGATCTCACGTTCTACTCGTCTGGTTTTCACCCATGTCCCAAGTTTATTCCAGATCTCCTGCTTCTCAGCTGGTGAGAGGGTGGCTGCTAATCCGCTTGTGCTGCTTCCAACAAAGACCTTTGCGCCCTCCCATTCCCCATCGATGACACCCATATTCTCCGAGGCATCCTGCCAGCCGTATTTGAAAGCATTCCCAACCGGACGGCCGTGGCGAACGCGCCATATGCTCTCCCAAATACTTTTACCGACAACACAGATGGATTCCGGACGCCACTTGCGAGCCTTCTCCTCAAGAATGGCAACGCCTTCATCCATCTCCTGCTTGCTCAATTCCGAGCCATTGCGACTGGGCCGAGCCACGATATTGGTAAGACCCAGCGAGTAGAGCTCCGGCATCTGGCGATCTTCAGTCGGGCTACATAGTCGCGGAGTGACGCCGCTGGAAAACAGCAGCTTCCAAAAGAGATTGGATGGATGGGCATAGGCATGCCCCGTCCGGGCCGTTTGAATGCCCGGGTTTAACCCGATGAAGAGAACGAGGAGGTTCTCCGCGATGGCATCAGGGAGGAGCGGAAGGTGAGCGTACGTTGAGGGCGGAGCATAGCCGGAGGCTGTGCGGGCTCGCTTCTTTTTCGTCTTGTCACCGTCATCGTTATTGCTCCTCTTGGCCCTCGTCTTTTTGGACGCGGCCGAAGATGTGGACGCAGATGATGAGGCGAGACCCAGGCGGGAGGATCGCAGTACCGGAGGCATGGGTGCGGTGGCGGTGGACTCGGGGCCCTTATACATGAAATCGCTTAATTGAAGACGTCCCTTGAATGTTGCTGGCTGTGGTGATGGTTCGTGTTGGTCCTCATCAACCTCGCTGGTGTTCTCATCTACTTCTGGGACGCGATCATCATTGTCTGATACCATCCGGTTATTTGATACCGGTCGATGACATTTGAGAGTGAAGGATCGTGAAAGATGCTGCAGATGGGGTGTCAGTTGTTTTTGAGGCCTGGATCTATCGACTGCACCATATCACTAAAAAGGAGAGACATCCCGGAATATGCCAATATAGCGGTTTATGTCCAGGGAGTTTTTGCGAGCAGGTACCCCGCTAAGCACTCAGGTATTTATCCTACGTTCACATAAGTAATAATTCCATAAACATATTTATTTAAAAACATAAAATAAACAATAAATCATACAGCAATTAGAAAGATGGGATATTAAAAATTGATTTGTATAATTCTTCTATTTAATGTTCCTGTTTTTTTCTTCATACTTATCTTTATCAAGCACATTACCTGCGTATTGCTTAGTAAGAAATGCACCACCTCCCATTTCTTGTTTGAATACGATAAAATGATGCTTGTCAGCAAAAGCTGGATGCTTCTCAACAGGTCCCTTCCTTTTTCACTTAGTTAAATTGACTTAAGTAACAAAACGATATTTTCGTTTCCTTCAATTTAGCTTCTGGTATGCCAGTACCGGGGGCGCTGCCTGGCCGAATATATTCGCTAGAAAATACGGGAAGAAGGTGGAAGTAGATGGATCCTGAAGCCAGGCTGTCCCTTGAACCGAATGCTGCTATTTTCAGCCCCTGGACTGAAATCTCGGCCACGGTCGTTTGGCCATTTGGCATTGTCAGCCTTTCACAGCCACACTAAAAATTGGTTAGGAACCCACCACACCACACCCTCTTCGGGGACCTCGCTCACCAGCCACCAGCTGCTAGGCATGGTTCAGTTGACTGCTTGTCATGGTGGGGCTTGAACAGATGGACCCCTGAATGATAGAAGACAGAGGTAGGATGAGGAAATCAGAGACACGAGCGCCATGATTCAATTCGTGGCCAAGTCCCCCTCCCGTCAATCTTTGCACCCGGTTGTGTCGCATGTCTCGGCTGGGCCCCTTCTGGGCCGCCGCCTGTGACTTATTCATGTCCTCAAATTGATTACGCCGCCTTGCCAAATTCTTGGGCTGACATCAGGCAAGCAAGCAAGGAACTCTACATGAAGCCCAGGCCGGCACTCAGATGCGGCAGGCGAATAGGATTTTGCGAAGCTGCGGCATGGGGCGCTAGGATGCTTCAGTAGGCTCACATCCGGCGGCACCTTGTTGGGGGCACTGGCGTATCAGCAGCGGCTGGCCGTGGTACGGTAAGGCGAGGCCAAAACATTGAGGCCGGCCAAGTAACTTGCCTGCTTCAGCTCAGTTGGCGGGGCCTAAGCCAGACGACCCCTGCCAGCATTTTGCATAGAGGACAGACCCCCCAACAATATAATGGCATAGGTCTCAGGCGGTGGTAATATGGATATTGTAAGTCATTAGTGATGCCGGCGCCACGGCTGGCGCTCACTTGGCGTTGTAGCTGGCGGGGCAGCTGAGGGGCAGTAGGGGTGGCGGGGTTGGAGAGCTCCAGGTACATCCAGAAAAAGTGAGGAACTGGTCAGGGTAGGTGCAGGTGCAGCTCGGCTTCATGCCTTCCCACCTGTGTCCTCCCGCCTCCTTGATGACGGGAACGTATCTGTAAACTGGGTCTTTTCGTATTTATTGAGCGCCTTCCCGCCATACAGAGCTGTCCAGTTCCCTTTCCCATTTCCCCTCTCCATCCTTCCTTCCACGTCTCGACCTCCCCGGTTCTTGCTCTGGAAGTATAGCTACCTCCCTGCCCCTCTATCCTCTCCTCCCCTGTCCCATTGACAAAAGCTCCCTTCCACGCAACCCCGCCAAACTTCACACCGCAATCTCATCTTTTTTCATTACACCAACTCCATCAATTCTCATCCATCATGGCCGCACCATCCGCCGAAGCCGTTGCTCAGCTCAAGGAGAAGTACACCAAGGCTGGCCAGGGCCATGTCTTCACCTTCTACGACTCCCTCTCTGGCGCTGAGCAAGCTTCCCTTTTCAAGCAGCTGGAGGGCTTCGACCCCGCCCGTATCAACGAGATCACAGACCTCGCCCTGAACCCCCCCAAGGCCTCTGACGCCCCCGATGTCCTCGAGCCCCTCCCCGACTCCGCTACCGCCAGCATTCTCGACTCCAAGTCCGAGGATATCAAGAAGTGGTATGACTCGGGTATTGATCTGATCTCCAAGGGACAGGTCGGTGTCGTCCTGATGGCTGGTGGCCAGGGTACTCGACTTGGTAGCTCCGACCCCAAGGGCTGCTTCAACATTGGCCTGCCCTCCCAGAAGTCTCTCTTCCAGATCCAGGCCGAGCGAATCCGCAAGATCCAGGAGCTTTCCTCCAACGCCGTTGTCCCCTGGTATGTCATGACCAGTGGCCCTACTCGCGGTCCCACTGAGAAGTTCTTCGAGTCGAACAACTACTTCGGCCTTGCCAAGGAGAACGTTCAGATTTTCGAGCAGGGTGTTCTGCCTTGCATTTCCAACGAGGGCAAGATTCTGCTCGAGAGCAAGGGCAAGGTCGCTGTCGCTCCTGACGGCAACGGTGGTATCTACCAGGCCCTTGTCAACTCTGGCGTCCTCGAGGACATGCGCAAGCGTGGCATCAAGCACATCCACGCCTACTGTGTTGACAACTGCCTCGTCAAGGTTGCTGATCCCATCTTTATTGGTTTCGCTGCTTCTCTGAATGTCGACATTGCTACCAAGGTCGTCCGTAAGCGCAATGCCACTGAGTCAGTCGGTCTGATCCTCTCCAAGAACGGCAAGCCCGATGTTGTTGAGTACTCTGAGATCAGCGAGGCCACCGCTGAGGAGGTTGACCCCAAGCAGCCCGGTGTCCTTCGCTTCCGTGCCGCAAACATTGTGAACCACTACTACTCCTTCGGCTTCCTCGACTCCATTCCCCAGTGGGCCAACAAGCTGCCCCACCACATTGCCAAGAAGAAGATTCCCGCTGCCGACCTCCAGACTGGTGAGACCGTTAAGCCCGAGAAGCCTAACGGCATCAAGCTTGAGCAGTTTGTCTTTGATGTTTTCCCCATGCTGCCCCTTGAGAAGTTTGCTTGCTTCGAAGTCAAGCGCGAGGATGAGTTCTCGCCCCTCAAGAACGCTACCACCGCTCCTGATGACAACGCCGACACCAGCAAGCGTGACATCATGGACCAGGGTAAGCGCTGGGTTGAGGCTGCCGGCGCCACCGTCGCCGGTGCGGGTGTTGAGGTCTCTCCTCTAGTCAGCTACGTAAGTCATCCACCGCCTACTACTAAACGAGAGACAAGGTACCAACTAAGAATTCACAGGGCGGTGAGGGTCTTGAGAGCTACAAGGGCAAGGAGCTTTCTAGCTCCGAAGCTTTGGAGCGACAGTAATTTTTTACTCAAACCCCTGACAGCTGCTTAAAGTTTCAAGATAATTGAGGCCGTACCCTTGGGCCTCGCTTCGTAATAACTTGAAGCTCTGGAATTGCAGCTAAGGATGTCGAAAAAAGAGCCATTTTAGTTCTTTTCCAACATATCAGCCCCAATTGTCTACCATTCTTGGGGATAATGGTATCGGCTATTAGTATGGTAAAAGACGGAATTGGTGGTCTAGGCAACGTAAAAAGAAAAAGGGCGGTACAACAATCACGCAGTGATGATTATGATTTTTTAAAAAATGAAAATAAAATAAAGTGAAGATTTGAGCGATTATATCATTTTCCATAGAAAAATTTTACAGTTTTGATTTGGAGCTATCTTTGTTTACTTTAATGTCGTCGACTTCTATATCATGTCTAAATGCGTCTATCGTGGATTTTAGGAGAGGGACATCTGTGTCCGCTCGCAAAACTCATTCATGCTCAGAAATGAACTTCTCAGCCTCAAGGGCGGCCATGCATCCAGTGCCTAGGGAAGGTCAGTCGTCAGTTCACGGTTACACTCGCTAAAAGGGGGGAGGGAGAGGGGGGAGGTTGAAGGATGTCAAACTCACCAGCGCTGGTAATGGCCTGTCGGTATCGCTTGTCCTGAACGTCACCGGCGGCGAAGACACCCTCAATGTTTGTGGTGGTGGTGCCGGGGACGGTCTTGATGTATCCATCCTCATCCATGGTGATCTGGCCCTTGACGAGCGAGGTGGCGGGGTCGTGGCCGATGGCGTAGAAGAGACCGTTGGCCTCGACAGTCTTCTCCTCGCCGGTCTCGCTGTTCTTGATGACGAGGTGGCTCATCAGGCCCTTCTCGTCACCCTTGATCTCGGTGGCCTGGGTGTTGTAGAGGACAGTGGTCTTGGGGTGGTTGATCAGGCGGGTGGCCATGGTCTTGGAAGCACGGAGGACATCTCGGCGGACGAGGACGGTGACGTGGCTGGCGTACTTTGTGAGGAAGGTGGCCTCCTCGGCGGCGGAATCACCACCACCGATGACATATAGGGGCTTGTTGCGGAAGATGGGGACGGCACCATCGCACACGGCGCAGGCGGAGACACCGTTCTGCCAGTACTTGTCCTCACCGGGGAGGTTCAGGCGGCGAGCAGTGGCGCCGGTAGCGATAATGATGGCATCGGCGGTGTGTGTCTCTTCGGGGCTCCACTCTCGGGTGTACTTGAAGGGGCGGGAGGAGAAGTCGACGGTGGCGACGGTCTCGCTGATGACCTCGGTGCCAAAGCGCTCGGACTGAGCCTTCATGTTGTCCTGTTTTTGGATGTGAGACTTCTCCTACTTGTGGCACAGCATATCAAGGAGGGCCTTACCATCAACTCCTGGCCCATGATTCCCTTGGGGAAACCGGGGAAGTTCTCGACATCGGTGGTGGTGGTCAATTGACCGCCAGCGGCAGTGCCGTTGGCCATGAAACCCTCATAGAGAACAGCTGTGGCTATCGTCAGCACGCAATTTACGGACCAAGAGGGTGGCTGGGTATATACATACGCTTCAGCTCAGCTCGAGCCAAGTAGATGGCAGCAGTATGGGCAGCAGGCCCGGAGCCAATGACTGGGTTTTCATGTTAGCCGGTGTTCTCTGCGGTGTGCATCGTCGTTCCCGCGCAGTGTGGTGGTGGAGGGGTCGCAAAGGAGGGGCAACAACAGCTTGACAGGAGAGGGGCAGCACGTACTAACAACCTTGCTGTGCATCTTTCTGACGCCAATCTCGGCAGTGGTGGACGGTTTAGAGGTTTTCTGGAAAGCGGTGGCAGCAGCTGCAATGGAAAGCCCAGCGCTAGAGCGAAGGGTCCGTCTAAAAGTTGAGGAAAACAGTTTGGCGACTTTTCGGGGGGAAGACTGGGAGAGCGAAGGGGGAGTGGGTATGATATATGTATGTAGGCTGGCGTGTGAGGTCAAGCACGTCTACGCATGTACTCGAGTCTGAGCAGAAAAAAAAAACCCTTGGGGCTTGTTTGGTTTGGCTTGGCCTGGCCTGGCCTGGCCTGACAGGGCCCCAGGCACCTGGGAACAGAGGGACGGAATTGGATGGACGCAAATGGATATGGACCCTCCGCCTTGTCCAACGGTGGGCGGCGGGGTATTATCGGAGTGTGAAGGGGGGCGTGTGGTCTGTGATGTGGAATCTTCTGTAGCGTACCGCCGGGGACGCTCGACAAAGACCGATACGGAGAGGGGCTCAAAAGGGAGAAGAGAGAGAAAAGTGACAAAGCGATAAAAAAAAAGCTCCACGGTGAGCCTGCACAGTGCAAAAAGCGGTGATTGATTACGGCACAGGGGACTGAAGCCAGGGTTTAGAAGATCTGTCGGACGATGCGAGCGACTTCGGCCGTCCATTTGGAATCTCTCCTCCCTCTCCCTCTGGGCGTCGAGGCTGGTTATGCTTCTCTCTCTGCTGAGGTTATGACGACGACAAACGGCGAGCACGCGAGTGGGCCAGGACAGGCAGGCTACGATGGACCGGGAATCTCTCGCCTGCGCAGCCGGTCGTGATTGGGTGTCTAGCGCCGATTTCTAAGCTCTGGTGGGTGCGGTGCGGGCTTCCCGTGGGCTCAGGTCCTTGCTGCTGGCTTGTGCGGGTGCGGTGGAGTTAGTAAGAGGTGAAATTTGGAATCATGAGGGCGAGGTGCAATTAAGGACGGTCGATGGCAATGCGCCCACGTCGAATCGCTTTCGGCATGGACGGCTGGACTGCTTTGGGAAATCGCCATGACTAATCATTGCACCCCCAGCCTTGCCTGACATTTATCGTACATGCAGACGATGCAGATGCCGGTAATTCCCTGCCCGAGGCCAACAAGGTTCTGCTCATCAACAAATCGTACAGATGAATGATATCATACCAAACTCGAGTGCAGATCCGCAGGGTCTGATTTTCATCTCGCTCCCAGTGTGATGGTTCCTGAGTCGTTTGTATTACTTGCATCGCTTGCATCGCTTGCATCGCTTACATTGGTTGCATTACTCTTGTAATCATAATTAATAATGCTTCTTTTTGTTTGCACCTAAACACTCAGTCAGGCAAAGGTCTTGACTGAGCGGCTCTCATGATGGTCTATCAAAATCCCAAGTGCCTCAACGTCCGTCTTCGCTGCCATCTCTCATTCCAAACCTGGCCCCCAGTGATCCGATATCACGCTTGAAGAACTTGCCAAAATTACGCAGGTTCTCGTTAATCGTCGCCTTCTCCATACCAGGCGATACCCCGCCTGCGCCGCTGCTCTGCGAAATGTCTCGAGCCGCACTCAGCAGCTTCTCGCCCAGAGATCCAGCCTCGAAACGCGGGCCTGACGATCCCATAAGTGGAGATAGTGCCGCTGCTGTAGGATTCATCGAGCTGCTACCCCCACTGACGCCGCTGCTTAAACCAGAAGATGTCATGAGAGGGCCTAGGAGCGGGGAGCTTGCGACTAGCCTCTCATTGGGCGTGCTGTCACGGTGAATGCCAAACAGTTCAATGAGGTGTCCCTGGTCCATCTTGCGCACGCCCTTCAGATCTAGCATCTTCTTAAAGTTGGTGTCGGATCGGTCCGCGATGTGGATTAGGTAGGCCTGCACAAGACCCTCGGGAGGTGACGGCTGTACTTGCAACGTCTTTAGTAGCGGGTCCAGTCGGTTCATGCATTGGTGAACCCTTCTAACAAAACTCGAGGGTGGAGTATCCTGCGACGCAAATGATGCATGGTGTAATAGCAGCTTCTCAAAGGCTTGTGTGAGCACATATTTGTCCAGAAGCATCTGCAAACCGTCCTTGTTAGCCGCTGTATATCCTTTACCCGTCCACTAAAATAAAACTCACCTGCTCGGCGCCGACTTCAGATATGGGCCGGCATTGAACTATGCCATTAATATAGCCCGCTGCGAGGTGGTCCACGAGGTTGTCGCAGAACGCCCGCGCGTACTGTGGTTTCGTGATGAGCCCCAGCAGCTCTCCCGCCTTGCCATCTACGTGCTTGATAAGCTCAGCAACATACGAGCTCTGGTCCACCACGCTTTCCATGGTACTCCAGTTGGTGTTCCTCATCTCTCGCCACACGCTTTCGCATTCGACTTCGACCATTCTCACCATAGCCAGTACCGAGGCGCTAGCGACTCCCAAAAAGGCGTCCGATTGCGACGAAAGATCCACTTTGGGCGCCAGCTCGCTGTCGATGCGCTTCTTAATGCTCTCTTCAAGCTGGTTTGTATTAAGGTGCCAAAAGTCTGCCGTGTTCAAAACCACCACCACATCTTGGGCATCCGGGCCCTGTGGCCCACCACTCTGTAGCCGGTGTAGCAATACTTGCTGGGCATACTCGTCTAGATAACGTGCCAGCGTCTTTGACAAGTCCAGCAATCGGGCACCCGTAGACAGCTTTGCGCACTGAGCAAGAGTTAACTTGTAAAAGTGGAAGAGCTCGATGGCGGACTGCATCACCGCCTGGGCCGAGAATTCCTCGTCCGGCGGAATGAGCGGCTGGTTGCGATACTTGGGTATCATGGAGGCAAGTTGCTTGTCCTGAGACTCAACCCATAGGCTGAGGTAGGGCTCAAAGGCAACCGAGATGAGGCCATGGAAACTGTGTGCCTTTTCCTCGACCGAACTGAGCGTATCGATGCTGGCCCGCGAAGAGGTTGCAAATCGCTTCTCGAGGCTCTGTTCAAAGTCTAGCGTCTCTTGCAGGCAGCTCAATAGCAAGTTGACATCAATCTTGTTGTTTGAATCCGTCCGTCGCATGAGCCTCTCCAAAATGCCCTTGAAATCATCACGGGTTCCGTCGCAAAAGGCCGTCGCCAGCGTCTCGTTAGCCCTCCAATGAGGCGGGAAGATCATGGCGTGCTCGTCATCGTGCCCCTTCATCATCCGCTTGAACCATGCGTACCGTCTGCCGATGTTGTCAAGGCTGCCCGCCTCGTCGTTGCCTCGGAACACTTGGCGGTACTCGCGCAGCTCAGTATTGACGTACCACGTCATAAGCCGCGACTTGGCCGAGTCGCCCAGTGCGTCCATGACAAGGCACGCCTCGACGAGCATGCCCCTTCGAAGCCCGACTTCTCCCTTGGCAAAGGCAATCTCAAAGTCCTCGCAGACTTGCTCCAAAAGCTCCCGCTGCAGCTCCGAAACCCCTCTGCTCAAGGTGGCAATCTGCTCGATGCTCCGGTAGCTGTTGAAGTGCTTCATGAGCTGCAGTACAGCCTGCAGAAGCCCAGCGCACTCTCGGTATTGCCTCGTCTTGGCCAGGCCCCTGAGCTGCTCGTACGCCGTGGTCAACATCTGCAGCCTCTTGAGGGCCGTCATGCTCAGGGTGAGGTTCTTCTTGGTGCCGTCGAGCCGTTTGATGTCGGCCGTCATCGAGGTGATGTTCTGCTCGGTCTCTATGGCGCGCGACCGCACCGTCTCGATCTTGCGGAAGAGCTGGGCGAGCTCGGCCTGCGCCGACTGCATGCGCTCGAGGCTCGAGTCGGGCCCGTAGGCCTGGGCTGTCTCGAGGACGGATATTTCGTTGGAGAGGGCATTCTGGCGGCTCTGGAGGGTTCTCGATACCTGGCTGATGGACGAGACGGCGGATGGGTGCGAGAAGAGGAGGTTGAGATGGTCGATGGGGTCATAGTCGACTGCAAAACGAGCCTTGTTGGCATATGAGCCGCGTCAAGAGGATCGAGGGGGGCAGCGGCAACATGGGCGACTCACCTGCGTCCAGGGCGGAAGTCTCCGCCAATGTCCCATTCATCTTTATGCAGGCTTCCCAGCAGAACCACAGTCCCTGGCGCTTCAATCCGAGGCTCAAAAACAGTGGCTGGAGTCTTAGAGCTTCTCAATCTCGACTTGTCAGCGGGCGCGAGTGAACTGTCATGATGCCTTAAAAGTGGGTCTCTCAGCCCCAGACACATGGCTAATGGGCTGGCTGCCCCTGAACATCATCACCAGGGATAAGCTTTGGCTCATGGAACGCCTCAAAGTTGGCCCAGGCTCAAAATAATATTCGGCGCCAAAAACGATATAATACAATACACAGGACACGCATGATGCCTTCATATAACTACATTCGAAATCACAAGAACCCATCGGTAATCAGGGCAGATGGAGCTTCCATTTGCACTGCTTGCTTCACGTATATTCCTTGACATTGACATTGCATCATTTATCACGAAATGCTTTCCTCATACTTCCCCTGTTCCTTCTGCAGGCCGCTCGATTTCCAGGCTCTCCTTTTCCTTGCCCTTCTTTTTCATTGAGAATCGCCAAGTACCCATGCGCCCTTCTTTAGCCTCCTTGCTTCGAGAACTAGTGGCGCCCAGAGATGGGCTGCTTGCCATGCTGTCCAAGCTGCGTCCGAGCTGCGCAGCATCTTCACCCAACTCCTCGGCGTCACCAATGCTGGACCGGTGTTCCGCAGACAAGTTCTTCTCTGAGTAGGTCGCGCTTCCTGGTCCTTTCTTAAAGAGCCCCGAGTCCTTGCCAAGGCGTGACGACAAGCTAAACTTGCTGGAGCTTCCCTTGCGGAACAACTTCTTAACGACGTTCTCGGGGTCCTTGTAGCTTGAGGGCGCCATGTCTGTAGTCGAGTTGGAGGCAGTAGTGTCCAGGTTCAGGGACTCGTGTGATTCAGAGACTGAGATCAAGGTATGAACTGAGTGTCCGTCCCTAGAAACTCGTGAATCGGATGGCGAATCGTCAAGGTTGTCAGGAATCTCCAGAGATAGAGTACTTGCGCTCTTGTCTCTTCCTCTGAACCTGCCTTCGCTGGACTTGTCCCTCTGTCGCTCCTTCTCCTTGCCCTTGGATTTGTCCTTTTCAGGACTGTAATCCTTCTCCTTGCGAAAAATGTTGGCCATGAATGTTGGCGCCGCAGGATTGAGACGTTGACTCATAGATGCTCGATGGCTTGGAGGGCGAGAACCAATCACGCCAACTTGGCTAGGTGAGGTCTGAGGATCTAATAGATCATCGTCATCCAAGATCTCGTCATCCGCAGATGCCAAGGTGGTCTCCAAAACTGAAGGGGATCCATGGATCGATGGGCGACGTGAGGGGTTTCGTGAGGGCCAACGTCCTTCGGTGGGGGGTGACCACAGGCGATTCTTGGCAAGCATCGACATTTCTCCCGGTGCTCCCCAAATAGGACCGCTGTCAGTGGATGGGCGCGGAAGATCCGACGATGCAATTGATGCTGGTCTGGAGTTTTCTGGGTCTCGGTCCGGCAAAAGAGCCCCGGCCGAACTCGTAAAGGGGTTCAGTCGGCGTGCAGAAAATGATTTTGAGGTCGGCGCGCTTGTGCGAGTCCCTTCGACAGTCGAGTGACGGTTCATCCATGAAAAGCTAATCCTGCGCTTGTTGCCAAACATCTCATGCTCGTCTGTTCCACGGGGGAACGATTGACTCTGTCCAGGTTTGAGACTTCCGATCGGGATTCCGCCATCCTCAGGGATCTTGGGGGCTCGGCTGCGCTGGAACGAAGACAAGAGGCTGGTGAGCCGGTGGCCCGTCGCCGCAGGTGCTGTTGGTGATGATGTCAGGTTAAGAGAATGCCCATCACTGTCAATATACTGAGGGAATGGCAGGTTGTGAGAGGAGCCGTGCGGGCTGGAGAAGAGACTGCGAGAGTGGCCTGAGGAAGCTGGAGATTGAGGATCGTCTTCGTCTGCTGTGATGGCATCGGGTAGGAACGGGTTGTGCTGGGGCCTCGAATCAGGCTCAAACGTTTCGTCAAAAATATCAGAAGGCAATAAGGCATGCGCAGTAGGACTTAGGGGGCCGCCGATGGCTCTCAGTTCGGACTCTGATTCAAGATCATCAGGGCCATCTGCTGCCAGGTCCATAAACGGTCCAGGTGCAAATCCAGAGCGCGTGAGACCTGACGAGGCCAGAAAGTTGCTGTCAGGGATAGATAACTGGGCAGGCGGAGACGAGAGATTGAGGGAGTTGCTGTTCCCACTGTGCCGTTTGTCAACTTGAGGTTCATACTCGATAGGCGCAGCCTCTGCCTGGCCGTAGTAGGCGAGTCCGGATTGGTGTTGAATGCTGAGTTGTTCACCAAGGACTCGTATGTGTTGGTCCAGATGGTGTCCCTTCTTGGTTTCTGCTACCAATTGGTTGTGCAGTTCCTTCCGCCTTGCTTCCCACTCTCTCCGAACCTGGAGATCCATCTCCTTGAATTGCTCATCGTCTCCGCCCGGAAGCTGCTCGCGCGCAGCCTTGAGATCTTGAAGCTGTTTTCCCTTTTCCTTCAGCTCCGCCTCTAATTCAGCACACTTTTCTTGGAGCTCTCCATTGATCTCGTCAAGTTTTTCGACATCGCAATCCCGTTTTTGTTCAAGCTCCGTCTTTTGCGCTTCGAACCCTTCTCTCTCCTTCTTCATCCGTTCAATATCTTTTTCTAGCTTGGTGATGTTGTCTCGGACTTTGGTCTTCTTGGTCTCTTTGTCCTTCAATTGCTGCTCCTTCTTCGCTCTCTCCTTTTCTGCAGCGCGCATCTGCTCCATGGTGCTGCGGACCGAAGCTTTGAGTTGTGTTGTTTGCTCTTCCTTCTCCTTCAACGCCAGTCTCTTTCGTTCCTTCTCCCTCTTCAATTCCTCCTCTTGCTGCTGAAACTCGGCCTCATCCTTGCCACATTGTGATAAGGTGTCGTCAATCTCCTTTCGAATGCTCTCGAATTTTTGATTCAACTCCTCCAAAGACATTTCGGGGCCATCGGAAACAGGCGGTTTAATCTGAGGTTGATCGGTGCTCGCTACAGAAGGGGAATGTTGGCGCCGATTTATCGTATTCCGACGCTGAGCTGGGGTGCCGACGCTCAGGTCAACAGGAGGCACAGAATTGCCATCCAGGACAGGCGCGGCTTCCACAGAAGGAACTGAATATCGCTGAGAATCGAAATCGTCGTTGTCGACATCGGATTTGGCTCGTGGGTGGTCGTTGTCGGCGAAACTAGTTGGCAGTCGCGAATTGCCGAGCTGGGGCTTTCCATCCTTTCCGAAGGTCCGCAAACGAACTACCGGGCTTCCTGCTTGAAAATTGTTTGCCCCTACCGCAACGACTCGAATGTTGTAAAAGTGGTCCGGCTTCAAGCCCGTTACTGTAATCGCAACCTCGTTCCCTGGCGAGTCGCCCACTGTGATAGGCATTGTTAGTCTCCTCGGTTAGAGAATGCGGACTAGATGGTCCCGCAGGCGGCGTAATTAGGCAACCAACCATGAACTCCATTGACCTGTATTGAGTATTTTTGCACGGGGCGGTTGCTGGGTGGTCGTGACCAGCTCAGGGTGGCAGCGTCGGCACGAATGCCGGCAAGGGAAACATCGGGGGGTTCTGGGACGTCGACACCGAGAATGCTGATCAAGTCGGGAACTGGTTTCCATAGCGTCTGCCATGAGCGGTGCAAGAGCCTGAAAAGCGGCGATAGAGGTCAGCAGGAGCGGAAGCCACGGGAGGCAAAGCATTCAATCATGGAGAGACGAGAGGGGTAGGGTTGTGGAAGACTAACCAGACGACGGCACCGAGGGTCAAGACCATCTTGAAGTGGCTTATCAGTAGCACATGGAGGCGGAACTCGCGCAATTCTTCAAGAGTGGCCGCGGAAACGGACATGTGCAGCAAGATGCGGCGAGGGTCGAGAAGCAGGGTCAGGCCGCAGAGTAGGGCATAGAAGACGGCCTTCTGGTAGCTCGAGTGCGGGTTATTGACCCACCAAAAGCCAAGGACGCTGAAGATGAGAGAGGTCAAGACGGGCAACTCCCATGACATGTTCTCAACGCGGTCCCGGCCTGGAAGAAAAGTGCGTCAAGACGGACCCGGGCGTCGTGTCTCGTTTTGTCGTGTGGGATAGGATGTCAGTCGGCAGATGGCAGAAAAAAGGCGTGGAGTCGAGCTTCGGACCGGGAGCGATGGCTTCCCCAGTAAATCTCGGGAGTCAATTGGCGGGTGATCTGGGACTTCAGCGACTACTTGGCACCGTGTAAGATGCCGGGGTCGCGCTGTAGGGCTGGCTAGGATTTGGGCCGAACAGGCCTGTAAGGACCCGGTATGTGCTGTAAGTAGGCGCTGGAACGCCCGGACGGAACATCCGGGTCCGTGTTTTCTGCACTGTGTTTCGATTCCCTCCAGGCCCTTGTTGACCACTGAAGGCACTCTCATTCGTGTTCCGGGAACGCTGATCGCATCGCGCTGGCGCTTTGACAGCCACTGAACCTTTGGCCGGGACGTGCGCGTTGCATGAGTTGTTCAAGTGCGTGTGTGCAGCAACAGCCCTATTTGAAGGTGAAAATCCGGGTCATTTGTTTTACGCCGCTTGTGTGCCCGTCCTTTGTAGTGCACGAGGTGGCTAGCAATGCAGGAAGGATGCAGGCAGGCTCGAGCTTGGTTAATGACTTGCATGAGAATGGCTTACATCGAAGATTGGGGGGACATGGAAACGGGATATCACAGTGCCAGTGGATGATGTTTGCGGCGGCTACAGAGTGAAGCATAATCCTCGGCACATGGTGTGTTTCTGGCTGCAGCCCACATGCAAGCGAATCGAGGCCAGAAGAGTTGGCATGAGTGGACAGAAGCAGGGTCCTGCGCTACGATAGAGTTTGCCAACGACAACACACTACGCTATCGTGTTGGTGGCGACCCAGTGCTATGGGTACTGGACCGGGAAAATCTGCAGGCGCAGAAGAAATACCAAGAAACTGGGTTTTCTCCGTCCTGAGCACACAAGTTCGGGGACGATTCGCCGGACAAGCAGAGCCTCTTACTGGGTCCGGCGTGGGCCGCCGTCTCGACCGGATTTGACCGAGGTGGCTCCTCGGAGTTGGTTTGGTTGGTGTCTAGGTCATTCTAATTACTCAAAGAGGAAAACATGGGGAACGCCAGCAGAAATTATAAAAAAAATTGCATACCCGTACTGTTTGACCTCCCTGATAAGACACATGCATACCTAATATGTAGGCCACATGCAAAAGCCAGGGCATTGACGAGCCTCTCAAACAAAAAGGAGGAAAACTGGGGCGTGGGAAGCCTCATGGCTTCATGATGACGCGTGTCGGGATTATTTGGTTCACCATGGCTGTCTTAGCGACGGACCCAATTGACAGCGAATAGCTATTAGGTGATTGTGTCAAAATGATCCTTGCCTAGAGCAAAACGCCAACCATGTCTCCCGCCTGAAGGATATCTAGTTGGAGACCAAAGCATGAAATTGCACCCAGACACCACTTCCGTCCTAGTAATAGAGAAGTGCCTGGACGTTTTATACTTTCTTGTGATTCACGATTTTGGTGTCTTGGTTCTTGCTGGTTATACTTCATCCTCGTTTATACAGCGGATAACTGAGGGGTTCAGTATCGTGACAAGGAAACACCATGTGATCCATCATGTTCGACCGTTTTTCCACACTTTCCCTATCTGCGTGCCTGGGCCATTGGCACGCCCAATGTGGCATCTGGTCCCATGTCTGTCTTTATCGGTGGCTGACCGAGGCACCACCCAATGTCTGCTGGGAGAAACATGCAGATATGTAGGTGTGAGTGGCAAGCACGTGAGAGGCCAAGACATTTCATCCTATGCCGCGCATAAGCATGTAGTGAAATGCAGCGCATTCAAGGCCCCATGAGTAACAATGGCAAGGCTGAGAGCCGAGGCACCAATAAGCGAGGCCCACGGGTTCAGTGCCAGCGAAGGACGCAATGCCCACCGCCTACCGCCTCATTCGGTGAAGCAAAGATCACATACAGCCGAGTGCCCAGCATCTAGTGTAAAATACATGACATCAGCGTGCTTCCGTTTGTCCAAAGATGGACCAGGCTAAACCCTTTGCAAACGAGACGAAGAAGAAGAAAGAAAAAAAAGTGCGGCTAGTTGGCTAGAAGGCATTGGTTCCGGGAGAATCTTCTGTCACATTGGACGGAGCGGCGAAGGACGGACGAAGCACATGATCACAAGCTTAAGCCGCGGCTCGTCAAAAGACCCCATGAGGCTTGGCTCGGGTCAGGCACCTTGTCCGGGGCCACCAAAGGCTGACGACTGCCCACGTGGGAATACAGCGGCTGTATTCGACTTGGCCTCTCTTTACTTCCTTTAAATGGGATTTTTTACGAGGCAAAAAAGCTTACTCTGGGTGGGAGCTGAAGAGAGACACGTCTCGAGTCTCAACATGGTCCGGGCTGCAAGTCATTGGACCTTTCCCCTCGAGGTTCCTGCAAGTCTCGACCGACAAAACTAGTACGGACTAGCAGCATGGTAATATTAACAGCGATAATAAGAAAAAGTTTAGCAATCTGTGGCTCTTCTGCAGCCGCCGGGCGTGAACTGGATACAGATGCAGCATTGTGCGTGATCGCTTTCTCGACCAGACTGGGTTGTGGCTGGCTGTTCGTGGTTCTGGCCTGGTCGCTTGTCCACTTGTCAATGTCATGCGGCACCTGATGATCCATGTCAAAACGCTCTGTCGACTGTCTCAATGTTGGGCCCCGTAATTATGTCAGGTACTCCACTGTAGCCGCCCACCAAACGCCGGGCGCTTTGTCTGACGGCGCGATGACTTAGACGGACACCCCAGGGAGCTCGAGAGCGCCGCCTAAAACCCACCGAGCGGAATGTGTATCTCGTCATGCTCTCCCTCTCTCCCTCTCCCTCTCCCTCTCCCTCTCTCTCTCTTTCTCTCTTCCTCACTTTCTCTCTCGCTCTCCCGTCAGATTTTGATTAAAGCCCTGGCCGGCGCTATTCCCTGCAGAAGATCACAAATGAACCAGCGTCACCTCTGTCCAATACCGTAGCCTCCTGAGTCTTGCACCTCGCATCTGCAGCTCTCCGTGGTCCAGGCCCCCGCGTGTGTGTAGCGCTCACTCAACCTCTCTCCCGCCACATCTCCCCCCCAACAATCCACTGTCTACGACGCTCACTCGCTCTCGCTCTCGCACTTCTCTCCCACCATTCCCAACTGCTGGCCTGCATACATACCCCAGCTTTTCTAAAAGCAGATATTCCCGGTTCCCGCCAATTTATTCTCGCTCGTTCGGTTTTCCCCCCTAGTCTTGGGTTTTTTTTTTTTTTTATTAAAGATTGCCTGGCAGCATTTTTACTCCCGCCAGTTGCCATCCTGACGTCAATACGACACCCCAGCTTCCCTCCCCAGCTCTCTGCCGACGTTCCGTCGCGGGATCGTCATACACTTCCCCCCACGGTTTTGCGCCGTCCGCCGCGCTCACTGAACCTCACTTCACCCCTGCGACTGCGCGAAGATGCAATACGTTCGAAATATAAGCGATTCGGTCTCGACAGCATGGAACTCGATCAATCCGGCCACCCTTAGTGGTGCCATTGACGTAATTGTCGTCGAGCAGGAAGATGGCTCGCTCGCCTGCTCACCGTTCCACGTCCGCTTCGGAAAGTTCTCCCTCCTACGGCCATCGGATAAAAAGGTGGAGTTCCAAGTCAATGGCCTCAAACAGCCCTATTCAATGAAGCTGGGAGAGGGCGGCGAGGCCTTCTTCGTCTTCGAGACCACAGACAACATCCCCCAGTCTCTCCAGACCTCTCCTCTCGTCTCCCCCGCTTCAAGCCCGGCAAGCAGTCCGCCTCTGAATGCCACCCACGGCTTGCAGGAGCCGGAACTCCTCGAGCTCGATGGAGGGGACGGAAAGCCTCGTCGCCCGGCGCCCACTGTCCTCCCCCGAGCAGATGAGAATGGTATGTTCCATCCATGATGTGCCATGGGCGTGTGCCTGAGCTAACTATGGATTTAGGCATGATCACCCCCGTGTCATATTCCCCCGGCCAAGTAAGCTCGCGACCAGCCTCCGGCGATTGGTCGTCCCTCCAACGCCCTCATAGCGACGACATCCTGCGACAATCCGCACGATCCCCAATCAACGACCGTGAAGATTCAATGCAGGGCGAGGCCCCCGGGGCCTCTGATCGATCACACAGCCCCCCTCCTCTCGCCCCTCCAAAGGCACTTGAACGTGCCTTGACGCTCTCCAGAGAGTTATCTGCTGCCAATATCCCCACGAAAGTGAACGAGACGGGAGATCTCATGCTGGATATGTCGGGTTTCAAGAACAGCGATGAGGATGTTCTCCGTGCGGAGATTCTTGCCCGAAAGATTCTGACTGAGGAACTGGACGGCAATTATGACATCGGAGCTCTATTCGATTTCGACGAACAGGGAAACCTGTGGATTTACAGCAGCGAGAGTGCCAAGCAGGCTGCTATGAATAAGACGATTGAGTCTTCCCTCAAATCCCATCGGGAAAACGTAGCGGCCGATGCTGTTTCGGATCCTGGCTACCAAAGCGACAGCAGCGATATCACGACAACTCCCGCACAGCCCTCTCACCGCCGAGCCGAGTCTGATGCCGGTCCTCTCGATATGCAGACACCTCCCCGAACTCCGCCGGGAACAGGTCACGCTGGAGATCCGAACAGGAATTATGCCAAAACCCTTCGGCTGACTAGTCAGCAGCTGAAGGACCTGAACCTCCAGCCGGGGGAGAACACCATGAGCTTCACTGTCAACCGCGCAACGTGCTCTGGCAAAATGTTTCTCTGGAAACATGAGACCCCCGTAGTCATCTCTGACATTGATGGCACAATCACCAAGTCTGATGCTCTTGGTCATGTGCTTAACATGATTGGCCGTGACTGGACTCATTCGGGAATCGCCAAGCTCTACAGCGATATCAGTGCCAATGGCTACAATATCATGTACTTGACAAGTCGATCCGTTGGGCAGTCCGATAACACAAGGGCGTATCTTTCGGGTATTGTCCAAGATGGCTGTCGCATCCCCCCTGGCCCTGCCATTCTATCTCCAGATCGCACAATGGCAGCCTTGCGTCGTGAGGTCTACTTGAGAAAGCCTCATGTTTTTAAAATGGCCACTCTGCGAGACATTCGCAGTCTCTACGGGCCGGATCGGACCTGCTTTTATGCTGGTTTTGGTAACCGTCTGACAGACCAAATTTCCTACCGAACCGTCGATGTGCCTCGAAACCGAATCTTCACAATCAATTCGAACTCGGAAGTCTCCATGGATCTTCTGAGTTTGAACCAGCGCAAGATGAGTTATGTCAACATCAACGAAGTCGTGGATCATTACTTCCCCCCAGTCAGTACCCTGGTAAAGGGTGGTGGTGAAGAGTATACCGACTTTCAGTACTGGAGAGATGACCCACTCGCATTAGCAGACTTCTCGGCAAGTGAGAGCGAGGACGATGACGATGATGAGGAGGAGGAGGAGGATGAAGACGATCATGATGACCACGGAAGCCTGTACGAGGAGGACGAAGAAGATGACGTTGATGATGAGGACGTGAACGACGGCCTGGGTGACAGCTATATTTCCCGCGCATCGATAGATGAATTTGTCGAAGCAGAGAGTGGGCTTGCCGCAAGTATCGACGAAGCACAGTTGAGGGCGTCAGTGGGACAATATGAGGAATACGTCGAGGACGACGAAGATGAAGAGCAGTATGAAGAAGCCGATGACGAAATCGACAGCGAGGATGAAGACGATGTCCTCCAGCCAAAACAAGATGCTCACGCCGGTGCAGCCTCGGCAAGACGCAAGTCTGTTATTGTCGAGGATGTCCCTGCCGAGGTCATCACTGGGGTTAGTCGACTCACGATCGAAAAGGAAACATCAGAGTGAAGCTGTTGGGCTAAGCGAATGAGCAGAGGATTGGCATTGTGGCACCCGATGCTACCAGCGCGCAATAAAGGCGTTTCTAGGGCATTCAACCATTTTTTTAGAGCTTCTCGATTGCTAAATGAGATTCAACACCTCGTATCGAGATAAAGACGGGAAGGTAAGCATAGAACATTGAAGGAGGAGGAAAGGAACAAGGATGTTTTATGAATATCGGGAGCAAAACTTAGCGTGGCGTTGGGAATACCATTGCATTTGTACGATCACAAAATGATGTATAGATATGAAAAAGTTATCCTAATCTAGCATCGGGTGTATCAGAATTGAAATATCACATATTACATCTGCTTTGTATCACTCTTCCGGTGCGTAGCTCTTGTTTTCTGTTCCAAAAACTACCTACTCCCCAAAAAAATCAAACCCATTTTGTAGCCACGCCATTTCCCTCTCCTCCCTTTCTACTGTGCAGCCATGTGCTCAATTCGAATCTCTACTGCTCGCCTGTGAGCCTCAAGCTCCTCAACCTTGGCAAGCTCCATGACGGCAGTGCCGACATTCTTCAGGCCCTCGGCAGTCAGGTTAGAGCTGGTGATGTGTTTTTGGAAGGAGCCCAGGTTGACACCAGAGTATTGCTTGGCAAAGCCATAGGTTGCTGGAGAGAAGATGTTAGCACTGGCAGAAATAGTTCCGGATACGACAAGTTACTTACGTAGCGAGTGGTTGACACCGGCCGAGTAATCACCGACACTCTCGGGGGTCCATTGACCAACAAAAACACTACCGGCGTTCATGACCTGGTCGACTACCTTTTCAGCATCCTTCAGTTGGAGGATAAGATGCTCGGGCGCGTATTCGTTACTGATACGCATAGCCTCGTCAATATCCTTGACCAGAACAGTAACAGAGTGGGCGATGGAGCCGCGGACGATGGCGACACGGGGCAGTGCCATGGCTTGCTTGTGAACCTCATCCTCAATGGCCTGGAGCTGCTCCTCGTTCAAGTCTACGGCGATTAGGATAACCTGGCTATCCACGCCGTGCTCCGCTTGAGAGAGCAAGTCGGAGGCAACAAAGGCAGGGTTTGCATCCTTGTCCGCAATGACGAGAACTTCTGAAGGGCCGGCGGGCATATCAATGCCGACACCCGCATTGGTATCGTTGCTAACGTGCATCTTGGCGGCAGTCACAAACTGGTTTCCAGGTCCAAGAATCTTGTCAACCTTGGTGATACTCTCCGTGCCATATGCCATGGCAGCAACGGCCTGAGCACCACCAGCGAGCACGATGCTCTCAGCGCCAACCTTGTGAGCAACATAGACAATCTCAGGTGTGATGCGGCCGTCGGCGCGGGGAGGCGATGCGAAGACAATCTTCTTGCAGCCAGCCACCATCGCAGGCACACCCAGCATCAGGGCTGTGCTAGGCAAAACGGCGGTTCCTCCAGGGATATACAATCCAACCCTCTCAATAGGTCTGGAAAAGCGGCTGCATGTCACACCAGGCATGGTCTCGACCTGAAGAGGCTTCTCTTCGTTCTGAGCAGCGTGGAATTTTCGGATGTTCTCATACGAAATATCAATGGCCTTGACCGTCTCAGGAGAAATATCCATAAGCTCCTTGGGGAAGGGTGCCTTGAGGACAGGGGAAGTCAATGAAGTTGCCTTCTCAAACTTGTGGGTGTATGACAAAACAGCCTTGTCGCCGCCGGTTCGGACCTCCTCGATAATGGGCCGAATGATGTTCAGGATAGCATCAGGCGACTTTTGAGATGGGCGCTTCAACTTCTCAAGAAGCTCAGCCTCGGATGTTTTGGTGGCGTCAATTCTCGCCATAGTGATACGGCCTTCTACAGGCTTCTGGACGGGAACAGGAGCAGGCTTCACCTCCTCAGTAGTCTTAATGCCCTCCTTCTCTGCCCACTTTCCTTTGGCGTTGCCTGCTCTCCTCTTTACCTTTAGACTCTTGGCATCGAGGTTTGCCTCAATATCAGCTAAGCTAACGCCAGCACCAATAGCCTTGGTCAAAGCGAAGTAGATGAGGTCTGCCGCTTCGAAAGCGATGTTCTCCTTAGTCTTTCCATCGCAAAGTTCCTCGGCCTCCTCCATGATCTTGGCTCGGAGAAGCTTCTCATCGGAGAATAATCTCGCGGTGTACGACCCAACAGGGGCAGACTCTTTTCTTGACTTGAGGGTTTGCTCAAGGGCAGAAATTCCGGCGAGATCTCCAAAGCACCCAAATTGCTGTAGGTGGCAGAATCGCCCTGTCTGGTTCACAACAAACTTGAGAGTGTCGTTGTCACAGTCGAGTCCAATCTTGATCAGTTTCTGAGTGTCACCGGAAGTGAGACCCTTGACCCAGAGTCCTCGCTTCCGGCTCTGGTACACACCAGCCTGTGTTTTCAAGGCCTCCAAAATGCTGTCCTCGCTAGAGTAGGCAAGGCCCAAAGCAATTCCTGCTTCGTCTGTGACGACAGTGGGGATGAGGTTGTCTGGTCGGTCAGATTTCCAGTAAGAGGCAATCAACTTGGACAGCAGAAACTTAGTGGTGTCTTCTTTGTCAGTTGTAAGCGCAGAGGAGGATATAACTGGAATAGCCCTGGCCTTGGATGCGGCTTGGACAAAAGACTCGAGGGCAACACCATCTTTGGGCTTGAGGAAGAGGTTGTTGATCTTCTTCGCCTGGGCTTCTTCAATAAACTTGTCCGCTCCGCTTGCTGAAGGGTCGAAATCCTTGACCAAAAGGCCGTTTTCCGAAGCAGCAGAAAGGTCCAGGGTCGACACTGTTGGTATAACTCGGGCGCCAAAATCCTGGCATTCAGCGAGGTTCTCGGCCTTGACAAAAGCCTTTTGGATGCCGCCATCGAGCAGATCGGCCACCTCGGAGGAAGAGGCAACCTCAGTGGCATCCATTAGAAATTTCCCGGTAATTCCAGAGCGTTTCCAGTCGGGAGAGGCATTGTCGAAGAAGACAGCCCCCAGAAGAGATACTTCTTGGGCAGAAAGTCCATTGCCGGCGGTTTGCCCATCAGGGCCGGCAACGCTGACCACAAAGGGCAAGGGGAGTGTTGTCTCCATGCTGGCGTGGTCTTGGGAAGGTTTTCAGAGTAATTGGAGTCTCACTCTGTCAAGGTTCGACTTGATTGAAGAATTGAATGAGTCAAAGCCAAAAAGCTGGCAGTGACGATGAGTCCTGCATCGGCGCGCCATGGTGGGGCACTACATTTTGCCCCTCGTTCAGTCACCCCTCCCACCAGCCGACTTATCGTTCACCCAATCCAGCCTCTTTCACTGGCTGTGGTAGGCAAGAGATTTAAGGTGTGGTCTGTGCTCAATCGCCATGCTTTTCCGGGTCATCTATTTTCCGGTGGCCTGCTTGTCGACGGTGAGCCTCGTCAAGCTCCAGCCAGTCGCGCATGTACTGGAAGCTAAGATTAACTCATCGGAGTTTGGTGTCAATGGCATCAACCCTGCAGTAATCTTTTTTTCTCTTTTCGATACACGCGCTCTCTCTCTTGCGCAACAGGCGATTCTTCTCCTTGCGCTCTCGAGCCCACGCGACTACCGTCTCCTCACCAACCACCCAATTTCATTGCCCCGACATTTACGCATCCAATTATCTCGAGTTCTTCATCTCCTAGGTGAAGGTGCCTCTCAACATGTCATCCAGCCAACCTCAGACAAACGGGGCGCCACCCTCATCGGCCGGCACATCTCAGACCGTTCCAAACACACAAACCACCGCCGCCAGTCAACCCGCAGCCACTTCACAAAGCGCTCCTCCTCCAACCCCTTCGACCACCGCCCCCCGGCCTCGCGACGCCCGACTCATTGAGCTGCTTCTGACATCGCAAGGCGTCACCGCCTACGAGCAGCGAGTCCCTCTTCTTCTCCTCGACTTCGCTTACCGACACACCTCCTCCGTGCTAAGCGACGCGCTTCACCTCTCAGGTGATCCGTATGTCACCCACGCCGGCTCAAAACCCTCCGCATCTTCGGGAGCAACCGCAGCCGCTCCAGGCGATGCCTCCATAACCGCAAATGCAGTGAAGCTAGCAATAGCTGCGCGACTTAGCTACCAGTTCCGCGGAGGGAGCACCGGCGGCGGCATCAGCAAGGATTACATGCAAGAGCTGGCCAGGGAACGCAACAAGGTCGCGCTGCCCAAGATTGTACCCAATGAGTGGGGTGTTCGACTTCCAAGCGAACGGTTCGTGCTTAGTGGCACAAGCTGGGGCCTGAAGGATGCCTGGGATGAGGACGATGAAGATGAGGATGAGCAAGGAGGCGATGCTATGGAAGGAGTGGAAGGCCCTGACCTTGAGGATGTTGGTGGAGACGGTGTGGAGGGTGGAACTGTCGACGATGTGTTCGGGGAAGATGTCGATGAGGAGATGGCTGAGGAAGGCTAGTTGAGCGTCAACATCTGGCATCTCCACGCCACAGCTGGGTCTTTATCAGGATACTAATGTGAAGCCTGCATATAAAAGCTTCACATGATGGCGTTAATTGGCGTTCAGGTCACTGGGGTTTCCAGGCTATAGATACCTGTGGAGGAGGCAAGGGAAAATGTATACTGAATTATCTGCTGGTCGCAAATCCCCATTGATACCTTTTCATCCCCACGGCGATCCTTTGATTCCTGGCCAACCGTTTTATATGTGACGCGAGCATCAGTACCTCGGCCCTCAATTCATCTATCCCTGCCATGCCCAATGCACAACAGATTCCGATAACAGCGTCGCGAACAGTAGAACAGCACAGCCGTCAAGCAGATGTGTGTGTAAAATCGCCAGTGTGTTGAAATATTCTTCTTCACTGAGATGGATGAATAAAGGATACCAACAGGCACAACTCTATTGCGTGTTGACGAGGGTCAATCCTACGCCAAAGGGTGCCATTGATACGCCACTATTACATAAACGGACACATTGATCACAACTCCACGTTACCTAGTATGAACAAAGAAACTTTATGGTACACTAGGCCTGTAACGGTATCTCATACACTCTATACCCTGGTCTTGATTTTGTAAACCTGTCGGCCCTCTCTACCTTAAAACTTGGGCTTCATGGTGTTACGGAGTCTCTGGTAATCGAAGAGACCCTCGATAGTACCCACAGCGCTGATAGCAATATCACGGTCCCACAGTTTTCGGTTGGCAAAGTCCATAATGTCCTTCTCGGTGATGGCATCAATCACCTTCTCGATCTCAGCGGGAGACTGGCGGCGGCCAGTGGTGACGAGCTGTCGGCCAATATCCTCGGCAACGGCGGTGGTGCCGTCCAGAGAGAGGAGGATGGAGGCCTTGAGCTGAGCCTTGGCACGCTCAACCTCAGCGGCGCTCACGTTGGTGCAGAGACGCATCCACTCGCGGATGGCAAAGTGGACAAGGTCATCAACACGCTCGGGCTTGTCGCTGACGAGGTAGATACCCCAGAGACTAGGACAGGTTAGCTTATCGCGGTACTCATAATTATCAAAGGTAATCTCACCCGGTGTCGCTGTAGCTGGTGGAGAAGCTCATGAAGCTGTTGGCGATGTCGTGCTTGTGGACGAAACCGCTGAGCTTGCTGCCCTGGTGAGGAGCCTGGCCAACGGCCTTGTCGTAGTTTCCAACAATAGCCTGGGCAACAAGAGCAGTGAAGTAGTCGGGAGAGCTCCAGCTGACACCCTCGACAGCAAGGGCGATGTTGGCAGTGGGCATGTTGTCATCTCGGACACGGACATCAGAACCGAAGAAGTCGGCCTGCTGCTTGGAGAGAAGGTAGGCCTGGGTCTCGGGAGTGCTGCTGGGGAGGCCGGAGAAGTGCTTCTCAGCAAGCTCAACCAGCTGCTCGTGGGGAATACCACCAGCACCAACAAGGACCATGCGGTCAGCAGTGTAGTTGTTCTTGATGTAGTTGGTCAACTCGGTTCGGGTGATGTCGCGGATGTTCTGGCGAGGTCCAAGGATGGTGCGGCCGAGGCCCTGGTGCTGGAAAGCAGTGGCGTGGAGGTGGTCAAAGACAACTTCCTCAACCTGCTTCTCAACCTCCTCGGACTCACGGAGGATGACGTCGCGCTCGCGCTCAATGGCGGACTCCTCGAGGCGAGAGTTCTGGAGGATATCGGAGAGGATATCGACGCACTGGGGAACATCGGAGTTGAAGGCCTTGGCGAAGTAGACGGTGTTCTCGCGCTGATGGCAACGTTAGTATGGTCCAAACTCGTATCCCTTCATCCGACTGACCGAGGTGTAGGCGTTGAGGTGACCACCCATGTTCTCGATCTCGAGTTCCAATTGCTGCTGGGATCGCTTGGAGGTACCCTGGGATGTATGTTAGCAAGGAACCGTGACCCAATGATGGAATTCGGACCTTAAAGGCAAGGTGCTCAAGGAAGTGCGCAGTGCCATTGTTCTCGTCGGTCTCGGCCCTCGAACCAGCGTCAATCCACACACCAACGGTCGAGGTCTGCGCGAAGGGGGAGTGCTCGGTCGCAACCTGGTATATGCGGGTTAGAAATGTTGTCGAGGAATGCATGTCGAGGCCAATTGGCCCTCGTTGATGGTGCTCACGGTCAATCCATTGGGAAGAGTGGTCGTCTTCGTCTTGCCGACAGTGACGGGTGAGGCAAAGCCTCGTCGGAAGGGAGCGGCGGCTGATAGACCAGCACGGTTTCGCAGGCCCTGCGAGAGGTTCAAAGCCAGTCTCCGGGACGCCATGACGGAGGTTTGGAGGGTCGACGCTGAATTGAGTGGTTTGATGAAATCTTTCGATCCTGCTCGGCTAGAAGCTTTCATGAGATAATTTGCGGCCTGAGCTTTAAGGCGGAGGGCTTAGTCATTCCGACCAACTCCGAATCAGAACGAGAAGGGCCAGGTCTTTGGCCAATCATAAGCCTCTATTACTAACCCTCCTAGTCCGTTTTTGGGCCACCGGGATCCCCACCTCCCACGGGCACAGGTCTGTTTTCGTGGCCGAATTGTCCAACCAGAGCGAGCCAACAGGCCACCCAAGTCCAACAACTCAACTCAAATCAACTCCTCTCGACAGCAGCTATCTAGTAGCTGCCAAGAGCCTTTGGTTTGCCCGATAATTATCAGTTCCTGCTTTCTGTCTGTTTATTTATTATTTATGCTATCGTGTTTCCTCCTTCTGCCGCTCAATTTCTACTCTCTGTCCCAGCGGGTCCAATCTCACCTCTCCACCTCTATTCCTTGACCATGTCCTCTGACTCTGGCGAAGCCTACCAGGCTATTAACTATCCTAAGCAAAAGCCTGCCCCCCCTGTAATTGCTGAAGCCCTCATGGCGATACTTCAAAGTTACCCCCCTCTGGGGCAAGTCACCCCTGTTTCGGATAAGACTATTGCCTTGACCGCAATTCTTGAAGTTCCCAAATCCCATGCGGCAGACTCGTGGGAGGTCTCAGCCTGGCATTCAGTAGATGGCTCAGGATGGAAGGACGCTGTTCTCCTCCCCGTTGAAGATGGCTGCGCGCCTCAGACCTTACAAGGGCAACCTGAATCCGTGTCTCGATTTTATTTTGCATCGTCCTTATCGTTCGACGTGTCCGTGCAGTTTACCTTGAAGTTTCGTGCCAACCAAGACGCAGACTGGAGATGGATTCGGGATGAGCAAGGCTGGGATGATGGCCGAATCATCGCGCCCTCTTCAATCATATCATCCGACAAATTGACTGACCTAATTCCGGACTTGAACTTGAATGAGTGGACAGTTTCTTCCTGCTTGAGCCAGTCGCCAAGGACTTCCCTCTGGGCTATCAGGACAACCATCCCACCTGCCGAGGGTGACAATTCAACCTACAAAGACATCACACTCGGAACTCCCTGGGGTTCATTCCTGAGGTAAGCTGGCATTGTAAAACTCTCGGTCACGATTGTCCCGCAACAAGCAGCCCTTCGTGACTGACACTAGCACAGGTGGTTTGCCTTGGTGCGCCAGTGGTCTCCGTGGCTCGCTCCCCGACATGGTAAATCTCAGTTTTCGTTAGATAAAGATGCCATATTATGTTCGTTTATGAGCCCACAAGGGAAAAACTTAGTCTTCTTGGCTATCAGTGGCATTGGGCACGTCTTGCCAGTTTTCCGGCGCAGCTCTGACGGTGCCCTTTCTGTCTATGTGAGAAAACCAGTGTTATCCTTCAAGCCAATCCCATGGCTAA
This sequence comes from Calonectria multiphialidica, assembly GCA_020623665.1. NCBI lineage: Eukaryota > Fungi > Ascomycota > Sordariomycetes > Hypocreales > Nectriaceae > Calonectria > Calonectria multiphialidica. The sequence continues at coordinate 28,708 of JAHVYC010000093.1, read as the reverse complement.
AACTTCCCAGGCACGAAACGATGGTATTTCAGAGGAGCAAGCTACGATATTGATATCCGAGGGCAGCAGCTTTGAGAATGCAATCGCTGCTGTCATGTATCATGCTAGGACACTGATCAGCAAGACAAAGCAATTAAGCAATGTAGAAGCTGAAGAACTCAACGCTCTATCAGATGATTTCAAAGCAGAATGGATGGAGAATTGGTATGACGGGCTGGGATTTTGTGTGTTCCGTTCCCTTTTTCTAGTCAATCCTGCTTCTCTAACAGTACTTAGGCACTTGGAATGCGCTTGGACAACAACTTACAGATGAGAAAATATTCGATGCCATTGATACGCTGTCGCGGAACAACATCAAAGTATCCAATCTCATCATCGATGATAACTGGCAGTCAATCGATGATAATGCGCCAAGTCAATTCCAGTATGGTTGGAAAGAGTTCGAAGCGGAGCCCAAAGCATTTCCTAAGGGATTGAAATACACAATTTCTCATATCCGAGAGAAGCATCCACATATCCAGCATATCGCTGTCTGGCATGCCCTCCTTGGATATTGGGGCGGTATTGCTCCCGGTGGCAAGATTGCTCAAACCTATAAAACGACTGAAGTGGACGTCGAAAGATCTGTTCGCGGTAAACTTCCGTTCGGCAACAAAATAACAGTTGTTGCGGAAGAGGATGTATCGCGATTCTATTCTGATTTCTATCGATTTTTATCGGACTGTGGTGTCGATGCCGTAAAGACAGATGCCCAGTTTATGCTTGATGCTCTAGCAAGCGCTTCTCCTCGTCGCGAGTTGCTCGCTCGCTATCTTGATACGTGGACAATCTCCATTCTCCGCTATTTCAGTGCAAAGGCCATTTCATGCATGTCACAGATACCGCAAGCCTTGTTCTACTCTCAAATGCCGACGAGCCGACCCGCCATCATGGTCCGCAATTCGGACGATTTCTTTCCGGAAGTCCCGTCATCACACCCTTGGCACGTGTGGTCAAATGCGCATAACAGTATATTCATGCGATATCTGAATGTGATTCCTGATTGGGACATGTTTCAGACCGTACATGAATATTCAGGATTTCATGCCGCAGCCAGGTGTGTCAGCGGAGGTCCGATTTACATTACCGATGTGCCCGGACAACACAATTTAGATTTGATTGGACAAATGACCGGTCTCACTCCAAGGGGCAAGACAGTAATATTCCGTCCCAGTGTACTGGGGAAAGCGATCGGCCCTTACACGAGCTACGACGACGATTCTCTGCTCAAAGTGGGGACATACCATGGTATGCCACCCATGGCGGTTGTTGAACAATATGGCTGACCATAGCAGGTGCTTCGCAAACTGGCAATCCGATTTTAGCCATTTTCAACGTCTCGACACGGCCGTTGACTGAGATGGTTCCCTTATCGATTTTCCCGGGGACTGATCCTACAATTAGCTACGTAGTGCGTGCTCATACATCCGGAAAGGTAACACGTCCAATTAGAATTGGTGCTCCGGGGTCATTGATAACCGGAGCACTTCCCATCCGGGGCTATGAGATATTCAGTGCATCACCTTTAACGAAGGCCCCAAGCAAGAAACATGGCTCCCTGGCAGTAGCAAACCTCGGGCTTTTGGGCAAAATGACTGGAGTTGCAGCAATCTTTATGAACGAAATCCATTATGTGGAGGAGCATAAACGAGTGACGATTGCAACTCGAATCAAGGCATTTGGAATTCTTGGTACGACAAACTCTTGCCCTTCTACATCAGAAAAACCGAGTTAACATTTCGTGTGCAGGGATATATGTGTCAACTTTGCCATCCATGACAGTTGACGACGATTTTTTCGGCACAATGCAAGGAAAACCTATTCCCAGAGATGCGGTGGCAATTTCGAAAGCCGATGATTACGTACTTGAGATTGATCTGCGCAAAGCATGGGATGAAATTGGACTTGAGAGCAAGTGGAGTAACGAAATCGAGGTTCAGGTGTACGTGAGCACCTGAGAAATTTGGTCAAATTGATCTTCATTTGGTGGCTCGCTCTCGGTGCTGTGGTAAAATTTTGCGAGACAACTTGTTTTGTAAGTGTGGTCAAACTGTACCACAACTGACCGAATAGCATTTAGGCATTTACCGCTGGCATGTCAATGCAAGGTCCGACATCAATTAGCTCCTATTTAATTCGCCCAATGAAAGTCTCGCGCAGAAAAAAAAAAAGCATCGAGGATGCAGAACATGTATTTGAAATGGACCTATCATCATGACAAATTGAAGTGGAAATAGATGCCCATGGACGTCATTGGCGCGCGCCGAGAGTTCAGGGTAGCGAGGTACCGTTGTCGGACGACTCTTGGGCAGTTGCGGGGCGTGGAGGGGTAAAAAAAAAAAATTCTTACAGAGCAGTGTGCCCCACTTGTACGCTTCCAAGCCGCTCGTTCGCTGTAATGCCGACATGCTGCCCCGCAGCTGCCCGCTAGATCGCGCGTCACGGCGGGCCAGGGTCTGGTATAAAAAAGTTTTCGGTCGGTCACGACCATTCTTTTCTCTTTTCTTTCTTACGGGAAGAAGCGCTCCATCAATTTTAGCAGTCGGTTCAGACCAAGAACATTCAGCTTGCTGCAGCGAATCGACTCGTTTCCGTCTTCGACCTCACCCCATTGCCTTCTCTGAATCGCTCACCATGTCGGCCCAGGTTCTTGACCACACCACCGCCCTCGACGTGCTCAAGGAGTACTCGTCCAAGGATGGCCTCGACCTCCACGAGCTCATGGACACGTCCAAGCACGGCGGTCTGACCTACAATGACTTCCTGCTGCTGCCTGGATACATTGGCTTTGCCGCCTCTGAGGTGACGCTTGATTCCAAAATCACCAAGCGCATCACCCTCAAGACTCCCTTCGTCTCGTCTCCCATGGACACTGTCACGGAGCACGAGATGGCCATCCACATGGCGCTGCAGGGCGGTGTCGGTGTCATCCACCACAACTGCTCCCCCGACGCCCAGGCCGACATGGTTCGCAAGGTTAAGCGATACGAGAACGGCTTCATCCTTGACCCTATTGTCATCGACCGCAACACCACTGTCGGCGAGGCCAAGGCTCTCAAGGAGAAGTGGGGTTTTGGCGGTTTCCCCGTCACAGGTTAGTACCGCGCAAAATTTTCTTTCTCTCATTTCCGTTTGCATGATTATAAACCTTTTTTATTATAACTTTCGTTCCACTGTATAGACGGACACCGTCATGAGGACTTCTTATACTATGACAGCAAACATTCCAATCCCATGTTTTATCATTGACGCTTCGTTTGCGACATCTTGGACTGACTTGGAATATTACAGAGGACGGCAAGCTCGGCTCCAAGCTGCTGGGCATTGTCACCAACCGTGACATCCAGTTCGAGGATGACCTCTCCCAGCCCGTGTCCAAGGTCATGGTCACCGAGCTCACCACTGCCCCCGACGGTGTCACCCTCCTTGAGGCCAACAAGATCCTTGCCCAGTCGAAGAAGGGCAAGCTCCCCATCGTTGACAAGGACTTCAACCTTGTCTCCATGATCTCCCGCTCCGACTTGACCAAGAACCAGCACTTCCCCTTCGCCTCCAAGCTCCCCGATAGCAAGCAGCTCCTGTGCGCCGCTGCCATTGGCACCCGCCCTGAGGACAAGATCCGCCTGCAGAAGCTGGTTGATGCTGGTCTGGATATTGTCATCCTTGACAGCTCCCAGGGCAACAGCATGTACCAGATTGAGATGATCAAGTGGACCAAGGCCGAGTTCCCCAACCTCGATGTCATCGGCGGAAACGTCGTTACCCGAGAGCAGGCTGCCTCCTTGATTGCTGCTGGCGTTGATGGTCTCCGAATCGGCATGGGAAGTGGCTCTGCTTGCATCACCCAAGAAGTCATGGCTGTTGGTCGCCCCCAGGCCGCTGCCGTCTACAATGTCAGCCGCTTCGCTGCCCGCTTCGGCGTTCCTTGTATCGCCGATGGTGGTGTCCAGAATGTTGGCCACATCGTCAAGGGTCTCGCCCTTGGTGCCTCCACTGTCATGATGGGTGGTCTCCTTGCCGGTACCACTGAGTCCCCCGGTACTTCTTTTGTCTCTCGCGAGGGCAAGCTGGTCAAGGCCTACCGAGGCATGGGCAGCATTGACGCCATGCAGGACAAGAAGGCTGGTGGCGGTGGCAAGGACAGCCAGAAGAGCAACGCTGGAACTGCCCGCTACTTCTCTGAGGGCGACAGCGTTCTCGTCGCTCAGGGTGTCTCTGGTGCCGTCGCGCACCGAGGGTAAGTCTCCCATATACTAATGAAGAAGACATGCTAACAGGTTGTCTAGCTCGGTTAGCAAGTTCGTCCCCTACCTTGCTGCTGGTCTCAAGCACTCTCTCCAGGACAGCGGCATGCGCAGCCTGGCCGAGATGCATGAGGAAGCTGAGAAGGGTAACTTGCGCTTCGAGATCCGAACCGCCAGTGCCCAGCTGGAGGGTAACGTCAACATGGAGTCGTACGAGAAGAAGCTTTACGCGTAATGATTTGAAAGACCAGGAAGGGTTACGGATGGGTATGATGATGAAACAAAAGTTGGGTTGGGCGGACATGGGTTATTGCATTCAGGAGGAGAGAGACTTTGGAAAGTTACATGAACATATGACTTGAAGAAGCCTCGACTACCGTAGATCTGAACCGGCGTTTTGAAGAATTACTAGAGGTCCGGCATGGCGTTTGTTGAAATTTACAGCCTATACGGCACTTTGAATTTGTCAATTTTTCTCATACTGAAGTGCTGTCGGTTCATGTCGGATTGTGAGAGGATGGAGGAGAAGAAGGGGAGGCTTTGGAGTTGACTGCGTTGTCACTTGGAAGCTTTCCAACATGACGCAACGAAGTGCGATAGCCTCTTTCTGCAGGGCAACGGCTGAAGTGGGCTTGACGAGGCTAGGTCCGGCTTACTGAATGAATAGAGCATGGGACTCACTTGTCTTGGGACCGCACTGGAGGTCGTACTGTGTGGGATATTGTGTACGGCCAGCGCTTAGCACGGCCCCTCTTCCCCCTGCTGATGCTGGTATGCTCTTCATGACCAATTTCTCTTCTCGGACAAGTCTTAAAAATGGGCATGTCAATCAGCCAAACCGAAAATAGAATGCCGACGAGGGGGAAAAAACAACAACAACAACAACAACCAAAAAACCCAATAAACACGAAAAATAAGACGATAAGGCAAAAATACTAGCCAGTCCGTGTCATACATACATAGCCTCCCGAACGTGTCATCATAATGACGGAAGCCTCTCCTCTCTGATTGGGGACGACGACCGTCGAGGTCTATTCTTGTGTCATGACTACTACTACTTGGGGCTCGAGTAAGCGAACGAGCTGGCCGGCCGAGGGGCCAAAATGGAAATGCCCGGGGGATCCACCAACCATCATGAGATTCACGGAGAAAAAAAAAAATAATAAAAAATTAACGAGGCCCAGCTGAAAAAAACGGTGCGACAGGATAGTCCATGTCGAGTGGAACGCCAAGTGAGAGCTAGAGCTAAAGGTACTGCGCGCACCCTTGTCCACTTGAACCAGAGTAAGACAACGGGGATGGTTTTCATGCGGACAGGTCATTCTGATTTCAATGCTCGTCAAATCTCCCCCCCCGAAATTTTGGGCATCTAATAAGTGTGCCGGTTTCATGTTCTATTGCGTCACAGAAAAAGAAAAGAAAAGAAAAAAAGAAATGGAGGGGGAAGATGGAAACTCCAAGGCATGATGTCTTTTTAAATAAAGCATACAATCGAGCTGGATCATACATAGCCAAAACCAATGCAAGGTACACCGGTAATCTCCAAAAACAAAACAAAACCCAAAAAAACCACAATGGCATCCATGCCGATGGGGGTATAATCTAGTGCGTGTGCCCATTAAGCGCATCCATTCCGGCCCTGCGCGTCTTACCACTGACTCGCCTTTTCTTTCCCGTTCCGTTCCCGTCGTGTCATTGGGTCATGATCCCTCCATCCTGAACGCTCTTCAATTTGTTTCCATTATCACCGTGACATCTAGTACTGCTGGGGCTGGCCCTGGTGAGGGTTGTAGACGGGAGGCTGTTGCTGAGGAGCATAGCCCTGCTGCTGCTGAGGAGGGAAAGATCCCTGGGGAGTCTGATGGTAGGCAATCTGTTGGGGAGGCTGATGTTGCTGAGGAGCTTGGTTCTGCTGGGGGGCGGCCATGTGCATGCCCTCCTGCTTGGTATCGTAGCCCTGGGTAATGGGACCCTGTGACAGGCGAGCCTTGACCTCCTTTTCCTGCTGGATGAGAGCACAGCAGCCACACCAGTAGCTGACGCAGCAATCGTTCATGCCGCTGCCCTGGATTCCGAATCGCTCACGAATCTCACCACGCTTCATCATGGCGTAGCTGTTTGGACGAGTCAGGGCGGGTGATGACGAGATACGGGAGCAGGGAGCTGACTTACATCCAACCACAACCGGTAACACACTGGATACCGCAGAAAACCATACAATCGCTGTTGCAGCTGTCTGCTGTCTGCATGGTGGGATCGCGCATGCGATCCGCGGTCTTGCCAAGCACTGCGACGGGCCATGTTAGCTATAGTTTCCTCTCGCCGTGACTTCTACTCCCACACCAAGAACACTTACAGACGCAGGGCAGAAAGGTACCGAGCAAGCAGGTGTCGCAAGGACCGCAGCTGCAGATGCCATTGGACCACTCTTGGTTCTGGACATTGGGTCCCTGAGAGTACTGCTGAGCCATTGTGATGGGTTGTTTGTTGAGCTTGATTGGTACTGAATAAAGTATGTTGATCCAAAGGTGAAGGAGATTGGGAGGATTCGATTGGGTCAAAACAAGACGCGACACGACAGACAACGGACGATAAGGAAGCGAGGAGTGCTGAGAGAAGGGCCGCGAAGTGCTTTTAAGACAGCGCCCGTCCGAGACTTGAGAAAGAACTTTCGTCTTGGCAGAACTTCAGACGCAGGCAGGCAGGCAGGCAGGCAGGCCACCGACTAAAAACTTTCATTTTAATGGCGAGCGACAGGGACACTTGCGGAGACAAACTTGAGCCGGCTTATCTTTGGTGCACGCCCATCGCACCGTGTGCTCGCGGGAGCTGCTGCGGCATCCATGCCTGTGGCTTCCTCGAAGCTCCCCCATCACACAGCTCAGGTGGGCTGTGTACCTGCACTGGACGCAGGAGAACAGCCACGACGCTGTTAGGGCGCTTTTAGCGTCCTAGGGCTGACAAGGCGGTGGTGGGGACTGGCGAGGTCCCGGGGGGCCTGGTCGCTCGCCGTCGATCCGCCCTTGTGAGCATTTGCCGTCTTTTGTTTGATCTTCAGACAGTCACTGTGATGGCCCCTAGCTCGCTCCCAGCTCGCTCCGCTATGAGGCACTGTTGGGTGGACACACGCTTTCCTAGGCATAAAGCTTGCCAAAGGCCTAGCTGCGAGCTGAAGGCGCCGTGTCCTGGGATGCCCAATTCGAGACACCAGCTGGATGTGAACCGCCTGGGAACCATACCACGTTTGGCGTGTTTTAATTTAGGACGAGTGGGCCGTGGTCGCTACCCAAGAGTCCCGAGGCTGACACGTCGATCGCGGTCTAGCTCGGGGTCAGTTGCTCCCTCAAAGTGCCTCCGCTTGCGAGACGCAGATACAGTTGCATCCGCGGCTTTGGTGCAGCGGCGCTGACCCGTCCGGCCGCTGTGTATTGAATTCCTGGCACGTACCCGGCATTGTGGCCCCAGCTATGTTCCCCAGCGAGCGTCGAGAATTGTCATTTTCATGTGTTAATGTCGGGGACGGCGTCGCGAATCTGCCGCCTCCCCAGCTGCTGTCTGTCGACTCAGAATTACATAGTCCGGTATTACAGTCTTTCCTCCGCGTAGCTTCCTCTCCCGCGGCGAGTAGTCATCCTTGCTGAAGCCCAGCTTTTCGTAGAACTTTAGGCCAGCCTCGTTGCTCACGAAGCAGGTGAGCATTACTTTTTCGACCATTGGGATATTTTCTGCAACGTCCATGAGGTACCGCATCAATTGAGTGCCAAGTCCTGTCCTGTCGGGTGTTACCACGTCTAGTGCGTGCATCTTGCAACCCTCACACATGTGTGTCCCTTGGGGCGCCACTGGAAGGAGTGCATATCGTATTTTCTGCACCGTTTTTGGTCCCTTGGCAGCACCAGCAGCAGCACCACCAACCAGGACGCGCCCGTGACTCAGATGACGGAGGGGGGAGTGTTCAGCTAAACTTACCCTTGCAGCTCCGCCTTCAGGTGGATTTCGTAGCAGTACACCACGGGCTCGTGGTTCTCGAATGTGGGCATCATCGAGGTGAATCCCTTGATGGCGCCGTCTGCATCCGTGACGAGAATGTACCGAAGGTCTGGCGATCGCATCTCCTTCTTCTTGGTGGCCAGATGCCATCCCAACGATGAGTTGCGATAATGAGCGCCGCTCGTCTCGTCCACAAGGTTGAGGCAGGCGTCCAGCTCGTCATTGGACAGGTTGGCTGGCCGGGCGAGGCTCAGCGTGTAAGCCGTCTGTGTGCGGGGATGTGTCCATCGTGGCCAGCTGTCACTGCTGTGTGAGGGAAGACGTTAGATCAGCGCCCTGTCCGTCCCCCAAGATTCTGAGAGGCAGGACGCCCATTCTCACCTTGGTTTGGTATATTCCTTGACAAAGTCATCGTCGGAAGCCTTGTTTGCTGTCTCAATTGGATGCACCGGCTTTTGTCGCTGCCGTCTTCCGCTGCGTGTTGTCTTCGGCTCCTCGTGTTCGGGGCCAGACGTGGTTGAATCTGCAGAATTGGCCTCTGTCATTGGTTCAGCGCACACCAGCTTTTGTCTAGGTGATGGCGGAGAGGGTGGTTGTCTGTATGCAGACAACAAACCTGGGCATTTCTTTCCAGCTTGGTCTGTGCTAGCGATGCTCCCCTGCTGCTGGGGCACCACTGAACAGGCGAATGGGACCAAGGTCCACTAGCACGCCAGCAGGCGATCGTGGTGACAAGATTAGCCGAGCCTTTGCCGCCAAGAAAACGAGGTTTTGAAGCCCGTTTCATCATCTAAGCCGGAGCGGCTTGGAAGGACCAATTCCTCTGCCCAATGAGGAACACATCGGTGGCATGGTTTTGAGCATGCGTGCGCTGACCCTGAGCCGGGGCTATGCCACCCGCAGAGGCAGCTCCCGCTTCAATGGGACCATGAATTTGGATCAGGTATGATGACGATGCTGCCGCTTAGGGACTTGTGAACGGCCCTAGCTGCTCGATGAGATGTAGCGCTGATGCAATGGCCTAGTTTATCCAACGTGGCAGGGTCCTTTCGCTTTACCGAACTATCTTGCGTGGGACAAAGGCAATTGCCGACCCAACCACTAAAGCAGAAACTCGCAAGTTCGCTCGTGACGAGTTTGAAAGACATCGGGGCGTGACAGATGCAGTACGTCTTTTGGAACCCCCTCCTCCGACGAATTAAAAAATTCTCTCTCCTTTGGCGAAGTCTCGATGGCTGACACTACTAATAAAAGGCTCACGTGAGATATCTCTTGTCCACAGGCAAGACAGAGTGGGAGGGGATGGAGAGGTATGTCGGTAGTATGTAATATAGCAGTAGTTGTACATGACGGGTGTTCCCAATGACCAGGTCACCGTCCGGACCTCCAATCCCCGGGCCCAATGCACCCTCATTCACCCAAGCCTTGTATATCATCTATATCCATGCCGTGGGATACCTTGGCCGCTCGAATGCTCGTCTCATTGCCGTCATATGATCCCCTCGTATGTATCGTACAAGTCCTTTCCCAGTCGTGATGCCTCGTCTAGCCCATTGCAAGATTAACCCTGTCGCTGCTTGTGTCGGGGGTTCGCCTTGCAAATAATGTAGAGGTACCCGTTGTGTCGCTTGCCGGCCTTTCGTCGTACGACCTAGAGATGCAAATGTTAGCCTGTCATGCGGGACTCTCGCCAGCGGGCGACGCAAGCCGAACTGGCAAGCCTGGAGAGGCCCATGGCGCCCCCCTGGAGGTTTAAAATACCTTGCAGTGCTCGCAGCGCTTCTTGACAGAGCTGTGAACCTTCATTCCCCGGGTCTGCTGCATCAGGGCCGTTGGGGCGGCCGCAACGTTGGCGCCGGAGAAAAGCGAGGGGAGGGCGCCCATTATCGAGGAAGGACTCCGGGTCGCAAATGCGCCGAGGGCATTGCTTGGTCGCAGCGTCCTCACGGACAGCGAAAGGGTTCGCAGGAGAGATGCCATCGTGGTTGCGTTGCGGCAATGGTCGACCCAGGAGTTCTTGATGGTGTCGAGGTTTGTTGCAAGGTCCCTGGTTGGACAATCCATCTCCAAGTCACGTGCACCCATCCATCGTACAACTCTCATCTTCACTGCGCGCCCCGGAAAACCACCATTGCTCTAATAGCTTTTTATTTAACCTGTGATTCTAACATACAATTTCAGTCCCGATTCGGGTTATTCCATCCTGCGAAATCCTTCAACTTCATTTGCCGGGATTCTTCACGTAGTCCAACCGGGTATTCCAGATCTCTGTCTCAGGTCACACACATAAAGCTGGACCTGACCAAAGAAAAAGTACCCTGGCAATAGACTCTGTGGTAGTTTCCCTCGTTCCATCGTTCCATCGTTACCTCATTCCATCATTATTGTCATTTCAATTTCCGGCGACTTTTCAATTCCAACGTAAAACACAAAAACTTTTCCTTTCCTCTGCACCTTGCGTGTTGCAACTGCTCTAGTTATGAGCGAGTTGCAGAAGGTACACCTCGAATGATTGATCCACAAAGCGGTGGATGGCGATACACGTCGGTGTCATGAATATCATGAACGTCATGACTTGACGTGTTGGTCTTGCACTTGAAGAACAAAGGCAATATCCGTTATTCTGGAAATCGCCCTTATGTGTGTAGTAGTGCCTGGTCTGGTGACCCTGATTGTACTCTTTTTTTTTCTTTTCTTTTTTTTTCTTCGAACCATATTCTCTCATCTCTTCAACTAGGGAACTCTGCGAGGAATTCCCTTTTGTTGTCAACACCGCGATTCATGTGAAGTGACATCGCTTAGTCGGCGTGCAAGCGGCTGATGAAGCCCTTGAAGCTAACCGCCTTGTAAAGGACCAGCGCAAACTCGAAGCTGAACCCGAGGCGTCCAGATCCACGCCGCTGGCCCTCAAAATCACTGTTCGGTTTGCCTTCATCAATCCGAAGTTCCTTGAGGGGGGCAAGGGTTCCTTGCCAGTCCGAGTAGATGTCGGAGAGAATGTGCATCGTGATTCGGTTCACATCGGTCATCATTGCCTGGTAAACAGCTCGAGTCCGTTCGGCTTCCCACTGCCTACCCAAAATTTCATCCAGGGCAGGAAGATTCTGGAGTGAATCTTTATGCATCTTGTTATCTCGAACCAATTCATGCACGTAGCGAGGCTGATAGAATTGACCAGCTGCGTTGACCTGAACACCAGGTGGAGGGTCTCGGGAGTCCTTCTTGGTTCCCAGCCTAAAAAGGCCATGCGCAGACGAGGGCATGGGGGCATCATGATTGAAGTCCTTTGGGTTCCACTTGGGGAAAAGAGGATCCAGCATTGCTTGCAATTCTTGCTTTTGGTGGTCATCCTCTGTGTCCATCATCATGCGAAGCGCACACCCAGCGCAAACCCTCTCGTGCGGAGCAGCAATTCGAGCGTTCGGAGTAAAAAACTCCTCAGTCATTTCATACCCGCACGAAGAGCAAAAGTACAGGGCAGAAGCCATGTAGACGCTGTAGTACATTGGCCAATCATGGTTCTGGTTCTCCAGCCCCTGGCGGACCTGTCTCAACATGTCGTACAACGACTCTCGCTTCGCGTTGGCATCAGCGCCAGGAGGGCCGCGAGTTGGATTTTCGTGGAGGTTAAGGTGGCGAGAAAGTGCGTCCAAGAAAATCTCAGGAGTCATCGCAATGAAGGGCAGTTGAGATAGGTACTTGCGAAATGCCTTTCCTTCTTTGAAAAGCAATCTGAGACCCATCTCTCGGGACTTCAGAAAAGCCTCCATGACGATTCGCAACGTACCGCGCTGGGCCACTTCATGGCTAGTAGCGGACCATGTAACGCCGTACGCGGAAGGAGGCTCATCCTCGTCGTCCTTGTAGGGCTTCCCAGAGTTATAGTGCGGGAAGAAGTCGAAAGCATCAATTGGAAGCTTATTTTCGGACTCCCGGTAACAGTTGACCTCGTGGATCAAGTCCAACAGGGCAATAACGTCCCCGAAATTAATCATGGGACAGTCATAGATACCAATCATGGTAACATTGGGGCAGGCACGGAGTATCATTGCCACCATGCGTCTATCAAGGAGCGGAGTGTTCAAGAAATGAAGGGTCTCGATTTGATCCTTCCGCTCGTGAATCGCGCCCACTTATTCGAGGTTAGCAAAGAACATATCCTTCCCAAGGCAACCAACTTACCAAGACTAAAGAGCCCGTCGAGGGCTGTTTGAGCATAGGGCCGGTAAACCAGGTCCTTGCAGCGCTCAAGGTTCTTGATTCTATGCTCAAGATCCTGAATGTGGGGGAGGGAGCGGACTGCGGCCACAATAGGCTCGGAATAGATTGTAGTCATGAGGGAGACGCGGCCAGCCTCGGCGGGGTTGGGGGTCCTTTTGTTGTCCTGGCTCCAGAACGGAACTGTTGGGCCACACAAGTTGTGAATTTGGCCGATGATACGCATAGCCCGCTCCTTGGCAACTTTCTGAGAAATCTTACCCAAGTCCGTATCGTCTCTCATGCGACGGATGGTGTATTCCGGGTTGAGAGCGATGAACACGGGACCCTGAGGAGTCCCGGAAAACTTTTGGGCAGAAAAGTCCCAGATGGCCTAGTTTGTTTTCTCAAATTAGCCGGGCATGAAGAGGATATAGGATGGCAGGACTAACCATAGAAGTAGAAATCATTGCCCAGCCCTCTGGGTAGCCGGCCGCCAGTGACTCAAGGGTCTTGTACCCATCAGCAGCAACCATCTCGCCGATGGCAGAGCCAGATGGCATCATCCCAGAGAGGACTGCGCGAGCACCATTTGGAATTGCATCGATATTCTCCACGCTGATTTCATCGCGGGTGAGCTTTATTTGACAAGTCAGCTTTCACGAATCCAATCTCGGGAGATGAAGCATTTGTCCTACCGCTGTGAAAAGCGCACTGTACGTGTATGCACCGATGTTGGCAGGGTAGTTCCCGGTCATGTATTCGTCGCGGGTGGGACGGTCAGTGAACTGTTTAACCATGCACAGCCATTCCTTGATAAGCTGTTCATGGGTCTTGGTAGTAATTTCAAGACTGAAGCCGAATGCTTCAAGGCGTTGACGCGACAACTGAGGGTTGTAGGTCTGGTAATCTTCAGAGAAAGTCAGCATATGAATACATGTGGGAGTTGCGAGGGAGCATAAACATACGGTTGACCGGGTCGGCCGTCGGAAGCTGTTCGGAAGGCATCTTGGTGTCCTGAACTCGGGTGTTCCTGTCCTGAGGCGTTATCAATGGCTGATCTGTTTCCTCATCGCTTGGGTCAGCTTTTGCCTTGGACTTGATTTGTCTTGGCATGATGTGAGATGTTCCAACGTGGAAGATGAGGAAGATAAGTAATGTAGGGATATGGAGATGAGAATGATGAGCACCAATGATGAGAGATAGGTCAGAGGGCATGATGTGGCTTGAGCATAGGGGTTATCTTGACGGCTACCTGCATGGTTTGCCGAAGAGGGGGAGCTTGGACCCGCCGCGGCCATGTACATGCCAAGCATCCATGTAATAGCCACGGGATCTCTTGGCCAGAGCCTTTTATGGTGTAGAATAACAGCTGATTTCCTCCCAAGATGGGTGGAGTACAGCGGAGAGAACGCAGGATTGGGATTTGGGACATGACCAGGCAAGGCAGGGGCGGGGAAATAGTGAGTTAAAAGAGAATCAGACGTACCTTCCTTTGAAAAGTCGAATGACAATGAAAGGGGATTAGGGCAGATCGTTCGACGATCGAAGCCAGTGAAGCGAAGTCTCGTCAGCTATCCTTGGAAGTCTGCGTAATGAAGACAAGAAGCCTCCCCAGAAATGTGAACTTTGGGTCCGTTTGAGGAAACCAAAATGGACTTTGTCATAGACTGGAAGCAAGTTAGAGGATAGTGGTCTGGGAAGTTACTCGGAATACGAACCCAAAATCCAGAATCTATTCTGAATGCAAGCTCTCCTCACACCTGATATCTTTTTTAGACGCAGCACCACAGCAAAATTGTGAGTGTTTTCGTCAGAGGCGACATCAAAATTTCCACCAAAGAAGTGCTAGACTCCAGTGACACACTGGAAAAGGTCGGTTCTACCAAAACCAAGGCTCTGTACGAAGGTTAGAGGCGGTAAAGAGACACGACGAACGAACCATGAAGCCCGCTTCTTCCTCTGAGGCGTAGCACATTCAGGCTTCCCGAGAGGCCAAGAAGCCTGGATCTCGAGGAGATAGGAAGAGCCAAGGCAAAGAGGAAACTGTGTAATCCGACACCAAGCCCAAGGCAATGGGGGATTCGCTCATCTCGAGGAAGAGGTGGCGTCCAAGCTTGAGGCTTGAGAACAAAGGGGTGGCCCGAGCCAAGGGAGAGGCTTGACGGGAAGTAGGAAGAGGGAAGATGAAAGGCGAAATGGGAATAAGGATGGGGTAACGGATCACTCTGAGGTAGAAGCTGTTTTGAAGCAAAAACAAAACAAAGGACGTGATGTTTGGCCGCGAAGCCTTCGCCCAAGGAGGAGAATAACAAAACAACAGCACATACCTGCGGTCCAAAGTCGAGTAGATCAAGATAGAGAAGGAAGATGAAGAGATGAAATGGATGAAAGGGTCCTGGCTCTCTGAAGATCAAAGATCCTACCACGGGAGCGGTGCTGAGTGGTGAGGGAGGAGGAAGAAAGGGGAGAGAGAGGGTGGAGAGGAAAGGAGAGATTTAGAGGGGGGACTAGGAGCCCTCGCATGTAGGCAAACAAACAACTCTCCACAGTGATGTACGACTCATCAGGTGCCCAGATAAAAACAGGAGACGGAAGCATCAATGTGTGTGCATAGGGCTAATGCCCGGTTCGACCTACTTGCCCCTAAAGCCATGAACTTAGGCATTAGGCCTCAGGAGCTGCATCTGTGATTGCATCGTGCTCCCTAGGAGAGGAAGTTTTTCTACTAAGATGCAGCACTGTGTCAATACGATGACTCGGGTGGAGTGATGGAGCAGTCCCATAGCGTAGTGTATTAGTAGGTCTGCTCCTCTAGTCCAATCGTTGTGGTTAGGTAACAAAGCATTAAGTGTATCTAGGACGCCCTCCTGATGAAGTTTGAATGTAGAATTTAGTAGTAGTTGAAGTTGTGTTGAAACTGGCCCGCCCCCCCTAAAGCGTCATCCGTTGTCCTGCGAGCTCCCCCCTAGTGTTGGTTTGACATAGCTATCCATTCGCCTCCCGCATCCCCACCATACCATTATCGCCTTTCTAGGAGTTTATTGGATCTAAATATCACACGAAGGTATTGCACATGATCCCCAACCCATGCGTTTCCTCTTAGTATCAACAGATTCCTCAAGCACCCATCCCAAGGGGCATCATCCCAAATCATGTTCTATTCGAAGCCAGCCCCCTTTCATCTCGACCCGAAACAATGAAAGAAGATGCTGCCACACTATCCAGAAAGCACCAACAGACCATTGTGGAAGAGGACAAAGAGACGACGCGGGGCAACGCACCGATAGTTGATGGTAGGCATTCATCCTGGCAAAGACCCGACGCGACATCGTGGTCAACGACCATGATTCAAGACTAATATTCCCTTGCACAACCTGAGATAGGACTACCAGAGCATGTCTCGAAGGCTCTGGCCTCCGACAGACCTCACCAGCAACATCAAGACCCGATCCCAGATGGATTTCCATCTAGGCAGACGATGCAGCTTCAAGATTTCACTCCGTAGACAGTAGGCAACGCCCTCGACTGCCTTCCAGACAGAAGCCCGCGAAATAACACAAGAAAGCACATCTCAAACCTCTTTTCTAGACCCAAAGCATCCTATACGACATGCCCCATCACCAGCCCCGAGCCGATAACAACAAGATGACGCGACGGCAAGGACGAGGGGAGGTGCCGGCTTCTACTGGCTGAGGCGAGCCGTATTTCCGGAACGGATCCATCGACAAGTACGTGTTTAGAACTTCGAGAGCATCTGGACAATCCACCAGACTGGGCAGTGCTGCCTTCAACGTTCGATTTAATCTAGATGGTATCTAGCATCAACAGTCTATTGGGAGCTACAATGTTCTTTGTCAAGGTGCCACAGCTGGACCTTACTAGCGAACTGAGATGAACAGAGCATCTACTCCGCAGAGATGACAGGCTCGGTAATAGATACAGCGCGTAGCTTCTCAAGCTGGCTTCTTTGTGAACGCCCGAGGATCCTCTCAGCGAGGACCAAGCAAGAGAGCGCCTGCTGCACGACCATAACGGCCAGCTAGGTTTGGAAACCCGTCTCAAAAACAATTAAGGCTAACGGCTTCCATTGAAGTAGCAAATCCCCGATACCAAAGTCGAATTCAGATCCGAACCCCTTGTCAACATGCCTTGAGAACCCTTCAGAAGAAAGAAAGAATCGACACCGCGATTAAACCAGAAACCTACATAGGACACCCCCATACAGCTTTCTCCCTAGTTCGGGATAGCATGGCAAAGTTACAATAATCTCCGTTATATACCCCAGATGCACAAGTTTCGATCCATCTACCAGCTATTGCCGTTATTGGCTCTGGCTCCCTGTGGTGGGCAGGCTGACACGAGAAGAGAATAAGCTCCTCCCCCTCCCCCATTGTCATTTACATTGGAAGATGAGGTGAATTACAAAAGAGCAAGAGACACCACTCGTCATTGTGATCTGTCACAGAGTCGCCCAGTCCCATTGCCGGTTCTTGGCAAGACTCTGACGGTTTTATAAGTGATGGTGGTCAGAGTCTGGACACATCACCGAGAGCGCAGCCCAGGCATCACGGCTTAGACCAGTCATGTCAATTACTGGCCAGACAAAGTTCTTACTGGATGGCTCGAGGCGTGCTGCTCTCGGCCACAAGCCGCTTATCAGTTGATGTCGCTTGAATCGATGCCGACGTATCGCACCCCGCGACTATGCTCCATCTCACACTGCACCACCTCCTCGGGGCCACAAAGCCGGTGGCTTTCAAGGCATCCAGGACAGTGCTGATGGCATGAGGGTTTTTCTTCTTCTTCCTCTTGATATTCTTTTTTTCAATATGTAGGAAAGAAAACTTCAAAACCAAACTGCAAAGGTGATGATCTAATGGCACGCAAGAGGATCCTGTTATGTAATCCGGACTCAAGACGAGACTCGATTAACGGACCTCCGAGTCTACCGCCGACGCCAACTTCGAATCACATCCTCAGATGTCTGCATGGCTCTCCGCGGTACATGGAAGCACACACACACGCACGCACACATGTGTGCGTCTTCCCCACACACACCCGAGACAGGTTAACCGCAGTTGACGACGGCAGGTTGACGGTAGGTTCCCGGCCTGCTCAACTAGCAACACGCCATCAGTATCATTCCCACAGCACCAACCACACTGGTGAAAGTGGCCGCAGCGAGGGTTTCCGACGTCATGGAGGGCAAATTCGCTCCTCATCACGCCCTTGTCAGTACATCATTTTAGAGGGCCGGCTACGGGGGGTGGAGGGGGGGACGGGGCAGGGCGATTAGGCCACATGGGAGGGCACATGTCCACTCTGCAAGGGAGCGGGGGCTGCATGAACGTTATGGGAACAGCACGTTCCGTCACTGCCAAGCAAGACGCTGAAGAGGGCCGTGATCACCGACAAGAGCAGACGGAGCGTTATGGCATGTAACTCTACCACGGAACAAAGCGGTGCGCGGGAGAGGAGGGGGGGAGTTGAGAGAACAGATGAGATGGTGGTGGTGTGTGACCAGCACTGCCGTCATCGGTTTGTGGGCGGCAGTATCGAATGCAATGTGTGGCCATGGTATAGGGCACGAGATCACCCAGGCCGTGGCCGAGGAAGTATATTGTCAGACTTTTCGACCACTTTTTGGCCACTTTTCGACCAGAGCCAAGGCAGATCGACCACATCCACACGGCACGCCATGGGAAGCGAGGATAAGGAAGGATATGCCGGGCACTGTATCGCACCACGTCACCTATCATTGGGCGCGACCCGGGCTCGGTGCCGGGCTTGGTTCCGCAGCTGCTTATTGCCATTTAAGTCAAATTATCCAGGCCAAGAAAGGGCCAAGATTTATTGCGAACCTTAACGTTGCGGCCTGGCCCATTCCATGGTGCATGCCTCATGTTTCCAACGGCAGTGAAGCCCAGACTGTGATTCCGCCGGAAGCCTAAAAAAAAAAAAAAATACAAACCTTGCCCAACGAGGTGCAAGATCTTCGCTGTGAAGGCAAGGTACGGTACGGTACGGAGCGAATACAAGGGCAGGGCCTGCCCACTACTTCCCCCCCCACCGACTGGCTTGCCGGCACAAGAGGGGGAGAAGAAGAGCCAACAAAGCGGTAAGACGGAGGCACGACAAGTCCCAGCCAGGGTGCCATGATCGATGCAGCGGATGCAACTCACACCACCACCCACTGTGGGAGCGACGAAAACACACATGTATCACACCGCGGATAGTCTCGGTATCGGGCGTCTCGGAGGGTTGCACTTCAGCCCACTCCGAGAAAAACACCCCCGGGACGCCACTCTCGGGATTTAGGCGGGCCCAGCATCAATTTCACCAGAAGACGAGACGAACCCCAAGGGTTCGTGTTCCCTTTCCGACGTCTGTCCGCTCTACATAATACAGCGGAAGCAATTTAGATGAGGTGGCAGAGGTAAAACGCATAGACAGTATGAAGATAGACTCAAAGTCTCCAAGGTCCCCGGTCCCCGGTGTAAGCTTGCTTGGATGACGATCAAATCAGGCGACATCCTCGATCCAACATGATAAAGTTGCCCATATGTAAGAAGGAATAAATAAAACAAAACAAAAACGTTCCGAGTCAACACATGACGGGGCGGATGATCCGGAGCATCAAGACCGAGATTCCTCTACAAAATAAAGTAATCGGAGGTGTGCGTGCATATGTGGCAGCATGGAGCTCTGCGAATGAGGCCCCAGCCCATCCCCCCTCCCAACTATCCCTTGGGGGTCTTGCTGAAGCATCACGGGTTGGATCACGATGACACACACAAGTATTGCGAGATGACGCTTCAGAAAAAAAAAACATGGAGTGGACAAAGCCGATGGCGGGGCACACTCTAACGCAGCAATGCACGGGCGCATAACCCCCGTCCCAAAGCAAGTCGCAATATGGCCGGCGATTAGGCATTGGGTTGCCTTGTGGACCTAGCTAAGTTTCCTCTTGATGGTGAATTGATCATCGAGGGGGTAGCGAGTTGGGGCTAACCCCTCAGCAGAGACAAGGACTTCGTGCTCATCCCAGCCCAGCATGTCCCTTGCTGCTGGTCCAGCCCCCGGCAGATGATGATACACGGCGAAAGGAAAATTGTGGCCTAGATGAGTGGATCAGAATGGATGAAAGGGTGCATGGAGGATCGGGAATGCAACGGCGGCAAATGAGAGAGGCGCCTGGGACCATCAAGACCGCCGGAGATAGCACGAATGGCATCATAATATCGCCTCCCATCTCGGTAGTCCACATTGCTTCAAGCAGAAACCCAAGCAACACGATTAGATCGGTAGCGACAAGGCTAGGAAAGGGGCAAATCCACCGAGCCACGAAGCAGCATACGAGAGAGGTTCTTGTCTGGCCTTGCGTCGAAATGAACCAGGCCAGGTCCTAATTTCAGCAGCCAACGGAGGCAGCCTTGGTCAGGTCCCTCGGACGATTAGGGTGCCGTAGTTCGGCGTTAAAATTGGGAGGCTTGAGGAGCGGCCTCGTGACAGTCTCGAACGGGAACCTGAGACGATGGCAAAAACGCTGTCTGTGGCTTACAGAGCCGCTCAACAATGCAAGGCGGTTTTTCGACCATGCGGGCATGACTGCCAAATGTCTGCCCAAAGGGAGCGGTGTTTGGGGATTAGATGAGGCGTCTGGAGACTGCCGGGGTTGCCATGGTTTGGCAGAACCATGTTGAAATGATTGCTCTGAGTTGAATGGTTGAGGGCCACGCCCCAATCCAAACAAGGCATGGCAATAGCTCAGCCCAGGGGACCTCCGTTTTGGGCCAGCGCCCGCAGGGATCTCGGCTTGGTCCCACAAGCCGGCGCCAAGCCAAAGCGTGGTTGAGTGACGGGCATGTGGATCTCGATGGATTGCCCAACATCCACCCAAGGACCGTGTGCGGTGATCACGGTGTGTCCCAGTATTGGGTACATTGGGTTTTCGTAAGTGTTTCTGGTTTTCGCTTGTACCAGCCGGCCCTTAGAAAACGGAGGCGATGCGAGTCCCAAGCAGGAAAGAGGTACGTACACAGTATATACCTATGTCTCGAACGTCACAGATAGGCGGAGTAAAAAGAAAAGAAAAGAAACAGCACCCGGTCAAGAAAAAAACAAAGGGTCTTGAAACAGGAGGGCGCTGTTGTGCCCTGACGGGTATGTGCATATGGGAACCGTATCCGAGGCTATAAACGCCTTGTGGCACCATTACACCCTTCCCACCCAACCAGACGAATAACGAGCGCAATCGCACCACGGCCGATACCGTTTTGGTCCACCGTTATGGTTTTCGTGATGTGTCTCGGCGATGATCCCCAGAAGAACGGGATATCTGCATGTCTTACTTTGAAGTGCCAAGCTACCTTCCCAGGCGAGAGTGGCAGGCCAGGACATGCCAGTAAGTATTTTTAGGATGCCTGGGTAAATATTATTGAACAAATGAATAAATGAAGAATGCATGCATACGGTAAGAGGCCAGCAACAGCAAACAGCGGCAGCAGCAGCAACAACAACAGCGAGAGACTAAATTTAGGATAATGGAAGCATCTGGTCTGGCCATGCTTGCTGCTCCAATTGTTCTTTCCACTCTCCATGCAAAATGTGACGCGCACGAGACAGTACTTGCTATTACTGTACAAGGACAGGTGCAGGATCACAGCCGCCCAGCCTGGCACTATTCACAAAGCTGGGAGCGCCACCTTGGCGGACAAGTCACCTGGACCGAGAGGGCAGGGACGTTGTGAGCCACGAGCCATACCTGAGGCTCCAGTCCAGATCGAGCCGGCGTCTGGAGTGGCTGAAGCGAGGGCGCGGGAGTAAAGTACATGGCAATCCAGTGTGGATGGGTGGGTTCGAGGGTTCCCCCGCGCGGATTGGCTGCTTGAAGCATCTGGTGTGAGTGGGGAGTCTTGTGCGGAGCAGCACGAGTCGCATCGGTGTGTGTCTGATATTGCCTTGAAATGCAGGCCAGACGGGTGCTGGTAAGGATCTTTACATCCAAGTTGAAGGAGCATCTGTTTTTTGATCGGCAGAAAGATTGCAGGGTGCCACTGATGAGTTGTTTTCTTTGCTCTCAAGTCAGATGCAGGGGTATTGCAACGATTCACACATTTTCACACCTCTGCCGCTCGCTCGCCCCCGCGATGACTAGACCTACATGAGAGACAAAAGAACGGGCCAGGCGGGTTGTCGTCATATCCCATGTTGCCTCTGATGCCCGTGCCATGCTCGTCATGCTCGTGTGCTCCTCCTACTGCAGCTCCCCCTTCCCGTGCATCTACAGCACAGTATCTGCAGAGCGGGCGAATGATGGTCCATGCCAGACCCCCCCCCCAGCGTCTCAAAAATCCTCGGGGCCCTGTCCCGGATGTCTTCTTGCAGTGGACTGACGACGGTGTGGACTGACGACGGTCGAAAAAAGCACGGGAAAAAGATCCTGTCAAAGATGCCGTGGAGACTGGCTTATAGGGCCAGGTATCGGGACCCCGTTTATTACGGCGTTTTCACTAGCGTACCATGTCGGTACTTGAGGGGCCTACACCAAGTACCAAAGAAGTAGGGCTCCGGATTACCTTAAACGTATGGAGTCGTCGTATCAAACAACACTGGACAAAACAGTCAACAATAGCGCGTCGCTTGCTGAGATGCCGTTTCCTGTATGGTCGCGGGGCTGCAAAGATGGAACACACGATTGACTAGCTGGCCAAAGACTGGATCCCGCTGATCGTGATGGAGGGTCGGTCGCGGACGACGACTGGACAGGCGAGAGATGGAGGATGGCGCTTTGAGCTTCCGGCGAGCGTGACCTGATATGACATGACCTGGCCTGGCGCTTGGGTGCATGGCCAAGGTTCCAACGTCCCCCAAAACAGCCAAGTTTTTGCCCCAACAGCCTGCGATGAAGGTGCAGCCAAGGTAAAAATGCAGATTTATTGTTGGCTCATGATGTTTGAATGACAAATCCGCATCACGTCGGCATGAAGCCACTGAATGTAAGAGACAGCGAGTTGACGAGGACGGCCAGAGGGGGGTGGACGGAGCCAGGCTATTTGTCGCCGACAGGCTGAGATTACCATTATATCGTGGCCCGTAGCTGCCCAGTATGTGGATAACACAGGCCGATGGGGCTCGGAGCTCAAAACGGCCCCAGAGGTCAGAAGTCGAGCTACTGGGCAGGAGTGAGTGAGTGGTGTTGAGAGAGGTACGTGTCGAAACATTTTCCTTGTACCCCCTGGAGATTGTGGTTATTATTTTTTTCCCTACTGTAATGGCGATCCACCCAAAACCGCGTCAAAGGTCCAAGGCGGTTGATGAGGTGCCAGCACGGATCACTTGACGGTATCGGAGGAACAGGGGAGCAGGGTCCAGGAAGATTATTTAAGTGGGCTTGATCCATGCACACGGGCAAGGGCTTTTGCAGCGCGGTAGGGAGAGAAGAGGGCCTGATGATGATTGCAGCCAAGGAGGGAGAGGCTCAAAGGACCAGGTGATTTTTTGCAGTGCTGGGGTGGGTGGATTTTGGCTGGGTCGATTGTTATTAGGTACGACCCTAACCCCCAAACAAGCGAGAGTAAACGTGGGACGAGGAAAGGAAGGGGGAGGCGAGAGTCTGATACGGTGAAGACGGGAAGCAGGCGAAGAAGAAAGGTCAAACGGGTGGGTTTACGCGGGAGACTGAGGCGAGCATGGCACTGACAGATGAGCCATGACCTGTGGGGAGAGATGCCAATGCGATTGGAGGCGGTTGAAGATCAATATTGGATGGCGGATGACGGTCGACTTGGCCCAGCAACAACGGGTCTCCTGGGGTCCCTTGGGAGGGAACTAGAGCATACAACCGGTGCGTCCAAGTGAGATTTGATATTTGCGAATATTGACCCGCCGTGGGTTGAGTCGAATTTGTGCGGCGGACTGGACTGGCTGCGAAGCTTTGCGCCGGGCTGTGGGTTCCTGGGCTCGGGATGAGTCAGTAGGTAGCCACCACGAAGGGAAACGGTGAGCCGAAAGGAGTAACGAGCGTAGCGCGTGGTAGGGCAGAGTACGAATAAGGATCACCTTAGTAGGCAATGGCAGATTCCGGCCGGAGGATGGCCGTGATGGTACTTACATCAGGTATCACGGCGCAGGTGAGGAGGCAAGAGCCTAACGCCAGGTGCACGGTTGGCGGCTGGAGCAGTGTGGTCGCTCCTTGAGCGGCAGCCATTGGTCCACTCGTTTTGGTTTTGGCATGGCATTTCCTACCCCTGCGGGGGGACAGGGCAGCGCGCCAGGGACGGTACGGTACATGGAGATTGAAGACGGGCGTGGTTCCGCGCTGGGAGGCATCGTCCACCAAGCAAGGAGATTTTTCTACAGAGAGATAGGGGGATGGGAAGAGGGAAGACGACGGGGAGATTTCACGGAGAAAAGAGCAGATACGTGACGACGGAGCATGGATATGGGAGATGCAAAGTCCCATCCCATGAACATGGCCATGTTTTATCTTTGCTTTTAATGTGGTAATTGACTGGCAGTGGACGGCAATGCTTCCGTCGACGAGGGAGGGGGAGGGCGGCAAGCAAGAGCTTGGTCCAACGAGCCCAGCGCACCGTCGATTGATTTGCACATACATAACAGGGCATCTTTTACATGCCTGGCCTGGCCCCAACGGTACCACACCGTAATGTATGTACCTGGCCTGACGAGCAGCGTGCGTCCCCCATTCGCGTGCGAGCCATGTAAAAAGTACGTGGCAGCCAAACCGCATGTTGAAAGTGCCACTGCATTTTTGGTCCGCGGCTAGCGCTCGCTGGTTGGTTGTATCCGGGCCACCTAATCTGGAACTCTGTAGGACTGGGTCCCTATTATGGAGGCGGCCGGCAGCGAAAGTCGATGGGTCTCTCTTTCTTTGCAATTTCAGGCCCACTCGGTTCATGGCTGCACGGGCCAACGATTTGCCCAGCAACAACCAAACAAACAGTTGAAAAAAAAAAAAAGGAGAAGGGTGAAAAAAAGGAGAAAAAAGAAACGCCAAAAAGTAACTGGTTTGGAGACGCAACGGAGTTGAGAGACGGGCTGGCTTCGTTGAGCCCCCAGCCACCGACGGTCGGGGATGGCCGTTGAGCGAACGAGTCGGGTATCCTGATCAGCGGTTGTTGTAAGGGATGAGTGGGTGGTGGAAGCATTCATCGGCCTAGAGCCCCGTGCTACTACCACATCCGTACCTGGCTAGCGCTCAACCACAGGGCCGTCCATCACTCATGCTAGAAAACTGTAGCGCCTACCGCCCAACTGATACAGGGGACCACAGGGGGAAGCAGTAAAGGGGATGGCTCACATCACCCCAGTCAGCCAAGGCCGGTCCACGGTGCCAACTATCTCGTCTAGTCAGGGCAAACGGAGATGGCATTGACGATTCAGTTAATTGATTAAAATTCGTGGAACGGGTACACGGAACCTCTGTCGACTACTGAGAAATGAAAGGCTGGAGGGGAACGGCAAGAGTCGAAATGACATGTGCATCGTCTCTACAACAAACGGTAAGCACAATGCAGGCCGCGGAATCGGGATCAATAGAGAGAGAGAGAGAGAAAGAAAAGAAAAATGCACAGTACTTACTTGTCTCGTATGGTACACACGTTTTTTGACACTTGACCCCAAAGCCAGCCAAGACCAAGCCCACCAAGCCCCATGTTCAGTTGCCCAGGCCTATGGCCAGGCCCTCTAGCATCCCAGTCCGGGCCTGTCTGGCTCTGCCGATGCGATTCAGGACGTCGTCACAGAAAAGGGAAAGGGAAAAAAAAAAACTTGGTTCAACACCACCCTCTCAAGCCCCTATCCAGCCACTCACAGCGCCCTCTCGTTCACGGAGGGCATCCACTGTCCGTCGCCCACCATCCACTGTCGGGGCCCTGTCAACACTGGCCGTCGCCCACTGAAGCCCACTAGACGCTAACCCCATCGACGCCACGACCACCCGAACCCACTGAAAAAACGCCCACACCACGCCCGCACGCCCTAGTCAACCCTGCACAGTTTCCGTGGCGCACACCCCCCCTGGATCGTCCACGCCCTCCTCTCCCTCCATTCTCTCTGACTCTCTCCCTCCTTCACGCCTCGCGCCCACCGAGCACGACAACAAATAAGTAGCCCAACGTCCCACTGCTTCCTCCCTCCCTTCTTCTCCTCCCTTCCTGCTCTACCAGCTTTCTTCAGTCTCATCCGACCCTCCAGACCAACGTCTATTTCTGGATCATCTTTCTTTTTTTCTTTATACCAACGTCTTTATTTGTTGTGATACCCAATCCCCTTTGATACCCCTATCCAGTATTCAGAATGGCCGAGGAACAGAAGAACGTCGAGGTCCCCCAGGAGGTCAAGCCTGAGACCACCCCTGCCCCCGCTCCCGCTGAGGAGGCCCCCGTCGACAAGCCCGCTGAGGAGACCAAGACCGAGGAGACTCCCGCTGAGGACAAGGCTGCTGAGGAGTCCAAGCCCGCCGAGGGCGAGGAGGCCAAGGCTGAGGAGAAGAAGGAGGAGGCCAAGCCCATCGAGGAGGGCCACCTGAGCCACAAGGCCCAGGGTCTCAGCTTCCCCAAGTATGCTTTTTCTAGAGCAGCACGACTGCACAGCTCGTGTTCCCAACAGATCGCTAACAGCACGCCAGGAACCTGATCGCCAGCAAGGAGTTCTTCTACTTCGGCGTCGAGGCCGTTGAGGCCAAGGCCCTCGCTGCCTACCTCAAGGCCGAGAAGTCTCTCGAGACTGCCCAGCACAACGTTGCTTGGGCCACTGAGACCGGCAAGGGTCTTCTTTTCGTCGGTGACAAGAAGTCCCCCTCTGGTGTCATTAGCCTGGTAAGCTTCGGATCCACACGCATGCCCAACTACCGGCAGGTTAAGCTAACCGCACGTCCCCACAGGCCGATGCCACCGAGCCCGAGAACGATGGCTCCAACAAGTTCCACCTCACCTCCAAGGGCAACAAGCACACCTTCAAGGCCGCCAACGCTGCCGAGCGTGACAACTGGGTTGCCCAGCTGAAGCTGAAGATTGCCGAGGCCAAGGAGCTCGCTACCACCGTCACCGAGTCTGAGGCTTACAAGCAGACCATTGAGAGCTTCAAGCCTGCCAAGAAGGAGGAGAAGCCCGCTGAGGAGGCCCCCAAGGCTGAGGAGACCAAGACCGAGGAGGCTGCCCCCGCCGTTGAGGAGGCCAAGCCTGCTGAGGAGGAGGCCAAGGACGAGCGCAAGAAGGAGGAGACCAAGTCTGAGGAGCCCAAGCGACGATCTGCCAGCCGCAAGCGCACTTCTTTCTTCAACTTCGGCAAGAAGGAGGAGAAGAAGGATGAGAAGAAGGAGGAGACCAAGCCTGCTGAGGAGGCTCCCGTCGCTGAGGAGGCTGCCCCCGCTGTCGAGGAGGCCAAGCCCGCCGAGGAGGCCGCCCCCGCTATTGAGACCCCCGTCATTGAGGAGCCTAAGGCTGAGGAGGCTGCCCCCGCTGCCGAGGAGGCCAAGGCTGAGGACAAGCCTGCTGAGTCCCCCAAGCCCATCGCCGTCAAGCGCAACAGCTTCTTCGGATCCGTCTTCTCCAAGAAGGAGAAGAAGACCCCTGAGCTTAAGCCCACTGAGCCCACCGAGGCTCCCAAGGACACTGAGGCTGCTGAGACTGCCCCCGTGATCCCCCCCGTCGAGGCCACCACTCCCCTCGCCGTCGACGTCACTGAGCCCGCCGACGCCCCCAAGGAGGCCGAGGCCGCCGCCACCTCCCCTGCTGCCGAGACCAAGAAGGAGGTCAAGGAGAAGCGCAAGTCTTCTCTCCCCTTCGCTTTCGGCAAGCGTGACAAGTCCCCCGCCCCCGCTGAGGGTGAGGAGAAGGCCAAGAGCAGCCCCTTCTCTAAGCTCCGTGCTACCATCAAGGGCAAGAGCTCCAAGGCTGAGGAGAAGGCCGAGGACAAGCCCGCTGAGGAGCCCATCAAGGAGGAGTCCAAGGACGAGGCTAAGGCTGACGAGGAGGCCAAGCCCGCTGAGGAGTCCAAGCCTGAGGAGTCCAAGCCCGAGGAGGAGGTCAAGCCCGAGAACGTCGCCACCACCACCCCCGCTGTCACTGCTGCTGCTTAGGTGGCTCGTCGCAGTTGATGTCCTTCATTTGAAAAAAAATTCAACACATACGCATGAAAGGGTTGGGAATGGAAGGATGGATCTGCATTTCTTCACAAGATACCGAGATACCCTGTCAAAGACTGTCTTACTGATACCAATTTCCATACTTGCTTTCCAACGCACACGATAAACTGAAAAAGGGTCTGGGAACAGGCCAGCAAAAACGAAAAAAAAAAATAGTCCCAGCTGTCAATTAGTGGCATGCTCACTCTGCTTTATTCTTTGGTTTTGTCTGATACCCGGATCGGAGATAATTAATACCTAATAATACAACTGTTTGTGTTGACATATCTCGAGACTCATTGATTTTTCTTTGTCTGCTTGGTTGATATGGTAGTTAATATGAAATTTCCCCAGACTTGTGTCACATTGGAACTTCTTGGTTCCATAACAACTTTACTTTACCATCAACTATCACGTGCATCAGTCGAGCCTCGCCACCTCTAGAACAACATGACCAAAATGAAACAACCACAAAATGAAACAAGCAACATAAATGCCCTGAACTTCTCACGACAAAATTCTGTAGTAAGCGTAGATTTGTTTTTTTTTTACTCCATTTCATTCTAATCACTGAAATGTTATTGGGTGCGGGTTGCAAGGTATTGCCAGACCAGGGCGGCATATCATTTTTACACATCTCCTGTCAACCACCCTATACTCTTTAATCTGCCTCATTTCCTCCTGTGACGACTGAGATGCCCAAGCGATATTCCCCCAGACAAACAATATATAAATGTCCAGCAAGTCTGTCTCACGCACAATTGACCGAGTGTGTGTCTCTGTCAAATGTCTGAACGACAGGAGACTGGTGTCGTCGAATTGGACGGAGTGCGGTGTCCCGTATTTTTGCCTCTAGATGAAACCTCGCTTAATGATATATTCCAAGCAATAACGCCATTTCCACGCGGCATATGGTTGACCTGTCAAACAACTGACCCGCACAAGCTTCATCAAGCATGGACGCATTAATATCATCAAGCATCACCCACAAAAAAAGTCTAAAACCCTTCCACCCTCCCCCTCCTCAACGGGCCGACCGCCATGGTACCAAAGCTTACTGAGAAGGATTGTCCCTCCACCACCCCCC
>JAHVYC010000092.1:87812-226561 GCA_020623665.1 Calonectria multiphialidica | reverse complement strand
TCCCCTCCCCCTCCCACCCCATCCATCGGATGGACTGAGCGGCCGCGATCGATCCAAGGATCTATCGCGGCCCCCCGACAGGGTCCAGGCCCGTAGCCAGGAGGGAGGGAGGGCCACCCACACCTCGCCAGGGAGGCGGACCAATCGTGAGACAAAGTCTTCATCGTTAGTTGCGTTTCGCTCCCGTCAAAATCTGAACATGGTTTAAGGCTTCCAAGGCTACCTGACCCAGCTACGGGTCGGCAATTACGACAGTGGCTGCGATGGATGGGACCAGCAGCTGCAGTTGCAAAGAGAACATGTGGGCTTTTTTTTTTCTCTTCTCTTTCTTCCAAATGTTACCTCGGAGTTTGCCAACCGACCGAGTGTGCGCGTGCAGCAGGTTGCAGCTAAACTCGATCCCTCCCTCGCTCTCTCGCCTCGCCTCGCAGCAACAGCGAGCGCCGGACCAACAACAGACTGCGCGCTGATAGATGGGTGGATAACACGGGTGGATGCCCGAGGGAGAAGACACCCGAAGGAGTCGGGTGCATCTCACTTGCGTCCCGCAGGAAGCGTGCCCGGGTGCTATGGAGCGATCACTCTGCGTCCCCGTGGTTTGACTGTCTTCTTGATCGACATGCATTCCGCAGGCTTGCAGGCGTTTCTCTCCCCCCCGGTCACTTCTCGCTGTTAATTGAAAACACAGCGAGTCTTGGCTGCCGAACGAGAGTAGTATCGGATAAGTGTTTGCAGGACCATGCAAGGCATGCAGAGAGCAGAAGTAGCGCAGCGCGGCGGAACTCCGAACGACCATGCCCAAACTAGATAATCAGGCGTTTTCCCCCCTTCTCTCTTTCACATGAAAATCGCATAACACCTTCCCTGTTAGCTGACTTGATTGTTACCTTGCCCTCCTTGACAAATAAATACTGGCTTGGCGTTTCATGAGTTGACAGGTTGTTGAAACCTCGGATGACGGCTCCCGCCCTACCCTGTAGCGCCATCGCCCCACCCTACTTTAACGAGCCCTGGCCAAAACCCACACCGGGCCAAATATACCTCAATATCGCAAGAATAATACAACAAAAACCGGGCGAATGGTTTAGTGGTATAATACTCCCTTAGCATACTTCGTCCGAATATCTGGGAGTGGTCCAGGGTTCGATTCCCTGTTCGTCCAACTTCGGTGGTTTGATTCCACCAAATATCCTTCACTTTTGCCTCTGGGCACTATATTTTTTTTTCTTACGCTCGAGGATGAAGGGGGGCTAATACGGGATGTGGATGGCCCAATGGTGTTAACTTTTTAGTCTGTAAACCGGCATAAAAAGCCGGCTCCCTTCCCCCTCAATCATTGCCTCACCACTGGCGAATGTTCTGTTTCGTCCCTAGTTGCGGACGCTCTTCAATTCAAAATGGTCGAACCACCTAGCTCCAAGTGTCCGTGCCCCCCGTAAGCCTGTGCCGCTCCCTCGGGAACGGCGGCTTGCTTTTCTTACCAACTGAGTCTGGGTTGAAACTCGGGTTCCAAACAGCAGGGCGCGGCGCAGGACGAGCGTGAAACTTTCACAGATCATTTAGAAACATGACCAAAGAGGCGCCCTCCACGAGGCACGCGCGCACACGGGCTTCCTTCTCCTTCTCTCTTACTCCCCAATGACATAAGTGCACCCTTTGCTTCCGATGATGACTTCGTGGACCCTCCCCGCGTCCACGTCGACCCGGGCGCCGACTCCGTACGTCGCCC
This sequence comes from Calonectria multiphialidica, assembly GCA_020623665.1. Lineage (NCBI taxonomy): Eukaryota > Fungi > Ascomycota > Sordariomycetes > Hypocreales > Nectriaceae > Calonectria > Calonectria multiphialidica. Next base: position 224,832 of record JAHVYC010000092.1, on the reverse strand, counting down.
TCTGGGTGTCCTCCTCCCGAGGATACCAGAGCGTCATCTCGCCCTCGAGGATGAGGTGGGTCATCAGCGTGGTGTGCGAGTGCGGCGGGTAGTGAATGCTGCTGCAGAAGTGATCTCTTTGTCAACCAACGGCGACTATCTATGCGCGCAGAAGCGATGAAACCCAGACTGGGGTGTGCGGAGGATGAGTAGTAGTAGGAGGAGGACGGGGAGTGGCCACTTGGGAAGTCCCGTGGGGAACATGTCATGGGCATGCAGTGAGGGCCAAGATGCAGCAGCAAGCAGCAGCAGCAGCGCGCGCGCCTGGGCCCCAGCCTTGTGTGCTCAGCCATGCTGCCGCTGCCTGCTACTTGCATCTGCTTGCATCTCTTGCTGCACCCGTGTGTCTCCCTCGCGGAGGGGGAACGGGTGCCATATGAAACGGCAACGAGGGAGGGAGGGAGGGAGAGAGAGAGACGGATGGGGGTAGATGAGCCAACTCACGGGGCATCGGTCCATGTAAAGGCATGGCCAAACCCCCACGATCGCACCTGCTGCTCGTGCTCTTTCGCCATGATATGTTGGATGTGATGAAACGAGTATAGTTGGGCAGATATTCCCTAGGCTAGCAAACATGTCATGTCATGTCTGAGCCTTGTTCCTTGGAGGGAAGGGGGGGGGGAGGAGAAGGAGGCTCTACGGGGCTGTGACCTCTTTTGCCCGTGACAGAGCTATGACCTCACGACGACCGGGAACGTTTCCTCTCCTTTCCCCATCAGGACGCTCCGTTGTTTGCTCTGGGGGAGGCCCGACTGCGCCCCCGCTTGGCCCCGCCCGCCCCGAGCCGAGCTGGCGGCCGTCACTTTCTCCCTCAGCCCACCCAAACACAGCTGCCAGGAATGTCAGTGGCAGCAAGCGGCGGCGGAGGCGGCGGCGGCGGTCACGGGCTGCCTCGGGCGGGCTTGGGCCAGCATATGAGCTGTGACACCGGGGAGGGCTTGCGCATTACACGATATACTGGTTTTAAATTTGCTCCAGACATTGCCTCGTAACCTGAATCTCTCATGCAGCTCTCTATTTGAGCCTCACCGCTGGTGATCATTCATTCCGGATTGTTTGCGTCCGTGTCTGTGTTTGTGTATTACCCTCTCTCTCGCCTCGCCCTTGTCGCCCTTGTCACCCACACCTGGATGTAGAGTGGCGAAACCGCCTTATAAATATTCCCCTCCCCCATTTGATTACAGCGCACAAAGCTGATAAATTGAGAAAGGGAGAACGAGACAACCAAAAAAAAAAAGCTCCCACCGGGAAAATGGCCTTTGTTGGTCGGGAAAAAAAATCAGCGGTGTATATCCCGGGCGGTTAATATGCACACGGCCAGACACTGCAGGTCCCCGGCGCAAGTCTACATGAGCTGTGACGGCACAGCCTCCCAGATATGCAGTTGAGGGAAGGGGGAAAGAATGAGAGAGAAACAAACAAAAAAACCGCCTCACTGATGATGTGTTTCCCAGTGGCGTACATTACTTGTGTGTGATAGCTTGGTGCAACGTAGAGGCAAGTAAGCTGCATTTGGATAGAATGAGCGAGATGGAGCGACGCCAACAAAGTTGACCGAATAGGGGCGATGATCATTGTTGTTGCGCGCACAGCATGTATGACTTGTACACACAGGCACACAGGCACACAGGCACACACACACACACACACGCGCGCATAGGAGCGTTGCCCCTTCAGCCCTCTTTGAGGCCCATCCATCGAAACATGCTGGAATAACGAGGACCAAACATATTTCCGGCCCCCAAGCAAACCCCCTCGTTGCAATCCAGCGGCCCGGCTCCAATCATGGCCTGCAACCACCAGGCCGGGTCTCTCCCGGGGCCCAGTCCAGTCCCAACACAGCGCTCTCCCCAGGGCGAACCCAGCCCCAAAAAAGCCTTCTAGGGCTGTGCTGGTCCACTGCACCGCTGCCAGTCCACTGGTGGGCGGCACAGGAACCCACTGGGGCATGCCGGTTCCAGCGGTCCCTGGGTGAGGCCCGGCGAGGCTGCGCGGTCATGCCCGTCAATGGCTTGCCTATCAGACCCTCGTGCTGACATCCTGTCCATCCATCTCGACAACCCTGCTCGCTCGCTTCTGGCATTTCTTCAGCCGTCGCCCTCCCCTTCGCGATTTCCTCCCCTTTGCCAAGTTTCCACCCGGCAAAGACACGGCGCCTCGCTTCAATCGCACCATCTCCGCCTGTCTCGCAGCTCCCCGAGCCCAGATTTCCGACCTCGCCCCCCATGTCCTCCGTCGCCGACTAGCCGCCCAACCGTCCAGTTCCCCCAGCTGCGCTGCTGGGAATCGAATCAGACACGAATCGACCCGCAACCATGGGCTTGCTCAGCTGTGGGTTCTTTGTACGTCCTCCCGGATCGCGACCGGTGGTTGTATTTCAACCAAGCAAACTAACCTGCCTTGCTTCAGAGGCGCTGGCGTCCTCATCACCGACGCGACGAGGATGGACCACCCATGCGACGGCGGACCATGTCCATCTTTGGCAACTCCAACCACCACTCGATCGGTGTTCTGGGCCGTATGGTTGGCATCTCCACCGTCGCATCCCCCCAGCACATACCAGGCGCATTCCCAGAACGCAAAATCCCGACCCCAGACGAGAAGTCGACCGATGAGACCCCCCCTCCGCCTCCGCGCGCGCCGGACCTACACCTGAGCACCGAGATGCACGCCGTCCTGGAGAAGATGTACGACAGACTGCGTGGCCCTGATGCCCTCCTATCACGCGAAAAGTTTCACGACTTCCTCAAGAATACACAGGAGGAGGAGGACGTCGTCGGGTTGGAGAAACCCGAATACGCACTGGGGGAGTTCCATTTCATCATGGCGTCCAACTATCAATGGGATGCCGTCCAGTCTCCGCTGGAAAAAGATCTGTCGAAACCCCTGACGAACTACTTTATCAACAGCAGCCACAACACATATCTGGTCGGCAACCAGCTTATTTCCAGAAGTTCTCCCGAAATCTACAAAGATGTGCGTATATCTCAGCGCAGGAAGTTGCACGAGGAGGCGACTCAAGACTGACAACTTGCTAACTTGGGCACCCGATAGGTTCTTCGGAGGGGATGTCGATGCATTGAGATTGATGTTTGGAACGGAGACGCCGACGTGCTGACCGACAACCCCAAGGGCTCCAAAGGGCACCAGCGTGGCATTTCGGGGAGTTCCTTTCCCAATGTTGCCACCAGCGTTGCCGATGCTGTCGAGTCCTACCTCGGTGGCCCTCCAAACCGCTCACGCAGCGCCAGCGCGAACAGTCGATTGGACACGGAACCCTCCCCCAGATCCAGCACCCAATTTTCTCTTGACCCAAGAGAATCTCGCGATCGCCTATCGGCTTCTCGACACTCGAGATCGCGATCGAGGCAACCGTCGCCAAAAGGGGAGCCAATTGTGACCCACGGCTGGACATTCACTGCTCACTGCGGGTTTCGCGAAGTGTGCGTGGCAGTTAGGGAGGCCGCCTTTGTCGATAATGACCTGCCCATCATTGTTAGCCTTGAAGTTCATGCTGATCCAGACCAGCAAGAAGTCATGGTCAAAATAATGAAGGAGGAATGGGCAGGGCTTCTCGTAGAGGAACCCTTTGATGATTATGATCCTAGATTTAGGCTCCCGAAGTTGGGAGATCTGCGAAACAAGATCCTCGTCAAGGTGAAAAAGGCCCAAGCAATGGTGGTCGTGCCCCCTTCTACCGTGGATCTGCCTTTGATCTATGCGCAAGACGAGGATGCTTCGGGATCAGACGACGAGCGCCCTGCACTCAAGGCGAGTGCCTCGGCGCCGACTGCCCTCACGGCGCCATCGAAAGGCCACAAGGTACCCATATGTGAAAACTTGGGCAACTTGGCCGTCTATACCGCAAGTCAGCATTACAAAAGCCTGGAAACTCCGGAGGCAAAGAAGCCACCTCACATCTTTTCCATTAGCGAGGACCGAATTATTGAGCTTCACCAAAAGCAGCATCGGGCCATGTTCACTCACAACAAAGGCTACTTTATGAGAGCCTTTCCGGCTGGTCGTAGAATTGATAGCTCCAATCCTGACCCGAGCCTCTTCTGGCGTGGTGGCGTGCAAATGGTTGCCATGAATTGGCAGAATATCGACGAAGGCATGATGCTGAACGAAGGCATGTTCGCAGACGAGCAAGGCTGGGTCCTCAAGCCTCCCGGCTACCAGAGTTCCGATAAAAAGGCCGAAACTCAGACTGAGGCGGCACCTGGGCGCACCATGGACCTCAAGATTACCGTCTTTGCTGGCCAGCATATTCCAGTCCAGGAGGCCGATATAACAGACAGTACACGAAGCGCCAGCACTATTCGCCCGCTTGTCAAGGCCGAGTTGCACGTTGACAAGGTGACCGAGTCCGATCCGGAGGACCAGGTGCACGAGTCGAGGTACAGGCAAAGGTCCGAGGTGGGAAAGACGGATCACCCGGACTTTGGACCTCAGGGATCCGTCCTCCAGTTCCTCAACATTCCCAAAGTTGTCGAGGAACTAAGTTTCATCAGGTGAGTTGTCATTATTCGTCTTACATCACTCTTGTGCCATTGCCCCTCCTCCCCGGATCGATGCCTCCTCATACACAAATGAGGGAACTTGCATGGCGGCCTCTTCTCGGCTGCCCCGACTTCTCGCTTGTGGTGGAACAGGGACAAAGTACGTCCATATGGTCCATTGCACATATGAGGAGGTGGCCTGATAAGTGATCTGACATGCTCCTGGCCTGACCGAGAGTTCGGCGGCGGAAATGGCTAGGTGTGAGCTGTCAAGGAGCACCCACACGGGCCATTTTGATGCTAGTCGCTTCACTGGCGCAGCGCTATTCATAGGGGACGGCAGCTTTCGCCTCAGCTTTCTCCTCTCTCTCATGCGGCCTGCCTGTACAAGAAAGACATTGGTCGGGTGCTTCTTTGCGCGATGCTGTCTGGTTCATGGTGGCCGCAAATCCCTCTTCGCCTTAGCGTGAGATGAGGGGACCTTTGTAAGCCGCCTGCCGACAAGTGTTTCTTGGCTGCGTTTATTCATTGGAAGCCCAGTCTCGTATATTACGCGTGCTGGCAATGTGACTGCGTCCGAATTTCCTTTTCCGCATGACACTAACTCGATGGTGCTCTGTCTAGGCTCAAGATTGAAGACGACTCGTCAAAACTGGTCAGCTCGCCACTCCTTGCCTGGGCTTGCATTCGTCTGGACCGGCTGCGTACCGGGTACCGGTTCATTCGCTTAATGGACTCTTGCGGATATCCCGTTCTCGGCGGCAAACTGCTAGTCAGGATTGAGAAGACCCTGAGGTAGTATGTTGGCCTGTCGCTTCGGAAGTGGCCCAGGTGGTACAGCGTCTACGCTCCTCGTGTAGCCTGCTGCATCGGCTCACCGACCTTGGCGCTTGGCTTGCTTATCGAGCGAGGCAAGGCAGCCGCGGCCCGATATTCGAAGGCCGCAGACCCGGCGTCTTTTTTACACATGAATGAATTGCTGCGTCATGCTGCGTACTGCTGCTGCATGCTCTCACTCCTTGCTTGAAGAAACAAACCCAAACTTCCTGCCGGCAATTTCCAATGTTGGACAGATTGGCGCTTTTTTTTTCTCTTTCTCTTGGGGATCCATTTCCCTCCTGAACTAATTCTCTTTTTTTTTTTTTACTTTTTGCGTATCGGGCGATGGAGCAAATTGATAGACATTATTTTATCTTGTGGAACAGAACTTTTCTACTCAGGGGCAACTGAAGACGATACGAAGGAAACATGTTTCGGGACATGCATGGGCTGGAGAATCAAAATCGGAGTCAGAGGCTGCTTGGCGTTTCCAGGGTTTTCTTTTTATTTTCAACTCGTCCACGCCGCCGCTTGAATGGGAGGGTTGCATTTGGCTGGATCCCAGCGGTGATCCTGTCATGGTTGCTAGCTTACAGTAGCTGTCAAAAAGCAAGCATGGTGAACATGTTTTTTTTCTTTTTCATAACTGGCCTAATATCAAGACGAAGTGGCTTGCAGGTGTTTCCTGATGACGCGCTGCAGCACTGCATCGCGTGTCTGCAAGCCCCCCTGTGCATGATCTCAAAGTAGTACCTTGTTCAAAGGGGGAGGGGGCGTGTCGATCCCAAAAATATAGTTCCAGCCAGCCAGCCATGAAATCTGATCCTTGGATGAGACAAGTTTGGGGGTGGTAGCCGAACCGATTGTTGCCAAACAGTAGGGGGTGGGAGCCGATACGGCGGTGGCTGTATTCTCGACTGGGGTGCTGGAAATCTTGACCAGTAATGAAAGGGGTGGAGCGGTGTCCGTTTCCCCGATGCAGTGGCATATTGCTTTTCTCTCGTCAGCCTGTCCAATACTTTTGGGCCATGACGGCAACTGCCTGGGTCCAGTGGCCGGGAACACAATTCGACTTCTGACAAGCAGCGTTCAGCGCCCGCGGTCTGAAATGAGACGCCGAACAAGGCTCCGCAGGGGTGGACGTGCTTGAGCTGTTGGCGAAGCGCGCAGGCGGGCTTCTTCAACGGGGCGCCCAGCCCAGACACAGCAACAGCAACCGCAACGAGACGCCCTGTATATGACCCGCAAGACCCGCCATTCAGCCGGGCACCATTAGCGAGTCGGACACGAGGGGGGCTAGGAACGCGACGTTATTCCCGCCTGCAGTTGGTTTGGCTGAGTAACTGGTAATAAATGACGTGTGGTGCGGGTTCGCCTTTGCTGTGCGTTGTGGTACCTTGTGGTCGTAGTGTGTCTTGTTCCTGGCACAATAATCTGATTATTCATCGGACTGGATCCATTTGCAAGACTAGTGGTGATAGAGCAGGTCTTACCCAGTTGCCCCATTTCAAGTCATCGACTGTCAAACATGTACTCCGTAGATAGAGCCTTGCGAGGCTCACATGAAAATGCCTCAAGTGACAACGGCAAGTAGAAACTCGATTCAAGCCAACAGACGCGTGCGTAGTTGTTGAAAAAGCGGGTTGCATTCCGTCAGCATACATGGGGCTATCGCGGCAGTGAACCTCGCCCGCACCTCCTCCAAGTCTGGAAGCCGGCAAGCTTGGAGAATCCTGGCATAGCGCATCTGCGACAGCTAAGTAATGGGTTAGGGTCGACAAGGGACGAGGCGGTAGATCGATAGTCGCGGGTAGATGCTGAGCTGCGGCCTGCCTGCAGGTTGCAGGGATTGAAAGGGTGGTAGCATCACCGGACGAATCTCCGTTTCTAGTCGCGGGGTTGAGAAACAGGCGCTTGCCTGTCACGGCTCATTTGGCATGTTTCCCCTCGCCGAACATCCGGTCTCGAAAACTGTGTACTGTCTGTGTAGTGTTGATGGCGGTATTTCTTCCATGTGGGCGCCTACCCCCCCCCCCTGTTGAGTACTGCTGCCACCTTTTGGAGGGGGGTTGTCATGAGATAACGTCTCATCCACAATCTGCAGGGTGTGTGCAGCCATAACACCTAGTTTCAACTACCATTTTTGTTTTTTTCGCTTGGATGCTCGATGCACACCAGCTTGATACACCCCTTGGAGCGATTGAATGATTTCTTCTTTGGTAAAATGATATCGAGTAGAAGAAAAAGCACATGGAAGCGCATCTCGCCCTGAGCCAATGGTACAGTGTGGCTATTTTCCGAGTTATCGACCGGTGATCGGACCAATGCCGTTGACATGTCTCAGAGCGCGAATATCATGGTGGTATCATTTCCAGTCATGACAGTAGTATGGATATTCCTCCGAGTATTTCGCCTGACGTACTCACACATTCGACTCTCCTGGGACTTCGCTGATAGCCATCTAATTTGTTGACCAGCTCTCTCACTGCGCTTCTGTTAACAGGACCCCTTGCTGGTATGTGACCGGAGAGGATCGCATTATTAGATGTGATTTTGATAAAGTCTTGCATCCGACCTGGCTGCCAGATTGTCCTGTTTTGCTTTTCTGCCTTAGTGGATTGCTGTATGTCTCGTCAATATCTCGCAATGCTTACACGCCGTTTTCATGCCATGGCGATCATCCAGGTTGTAGCTTTGTAGCTGAGTCAAGTCAAGAAGAAAAAGAAGCCTGCCGGGTCGGCATGCAATGCATGTTCCGCAGTTTGTAAACTAGCCCTTGTGACAGAATCCCTTAGACGTCTCGAGTGGTGATGGAGTCTCACAGGACTTGCATGGGACGGGAAATGCGACAAGAGACATCTTCAGTGCCGCTGGGATGCATGCATCCGCAGGAGAGATGCGGATTGGCCTCACAGACGCTTGCTGCGGTCGACTACAAGCTGCAACATTTAGGACGACCCGCCGATGCTTGGCCCTATGCAAACTAAGGGGAGGTTTTAGCTGTTCAGTCCAGGGGTGGCGGGGCCCCCCCGTGATGCAATGGGTGGATGTAGGCCACGGATGGCTCTCTCTTTCGTGTGCAAGGGCAGAAATTGTTGTTCAGGGCTCACCGGGCGCTCACCATACGGTCCTATTAGTTCCTTGCTACCTACGCCGGGGTGACAACGGTCCCGTGATGATGTGCACCTGTGGGGTCTATTTTTGCTCCCGACTGTACAAAGGAAAACTCTCAGTACATCTTACGCCGCAGGGCAAATGAAAATTTTCGACTAGGATTCCCTGTACGGCGAAAGCGTGTGTGTGTGGGTCTAACAAAGAAATATGAATTACTGACTGCGCCATCTTGAAAATCGCCTGTGAGAGAGACGGCGGGTGGCGAAAAGGTGAGTATGTTGTTTGCTTCTTTGGGTTGAGCCAACTGCCAACCTAGCGGTGGGGATTGGGACCTGATAGGCAGATCCGAGTTCTAGTCAGATGAGACCTGAGGTTTGCATCTGAGCCGCCTGGCTAAAACCCCTTGGAGCATGCCACGGCATATGTGTCACTTCAATAATTTCTCAAGGTTTGGATAGAGAGGATTGTGTCTTCCGGCGTTCTTACTGGGGTGGACCCCTCCTGGTACTTTTTACTGGCGGGTTCTCATTCCGACGCTTTTCATTGGCGGGTCCCTCCGGCCACTCTTGAGAGGATTTCGCACCAGGATGAATTTGGTGGAAGGTCCCTGCCGGCAATCAAAACAATGCTGCTGATTGGGGTGGAGCGCCGACAAGAATCGAGCATCGGATACTGGGCTATGTGTATACATGTATACATGTATGTATGTGTGTGTGTATGTATACATGCACATACATACATACATACGTACGTACATAGAATGATCAAGAGCAACCAGGGGTTGAATGTACATGCGCTTCACTGTCGTCCACGCTGGCAGACACCATCGGTGGAGTACAGGAGCAAGACTGCGGCTGCAGTGAGCTTCAGCTGATGCACGTTGAGTTCGCCATCAGCCGTCGGTCGCTCATCCGTTCCCTTGTCCTTTGGCAGACGCCAGCTCATTCGGGCCACTATAGACATGGCTTGCGCGTCTCCGGCGGTGAATTAACCGAGTGCAACTTGTAATTGGGCCACATAGAGGGAGACTGGCGCGGGCTGGCCAGCTTCCCATAGGGGATTTCTCACCGGCAAGTGCGGGAGAATGGATGGCAAAATCGACGAATCACAAGGTACTCCCCGATACGTCGCAGTCAAGATGCGCCGGAATGTAATAACTAGCGCTGTCTGCTGGAGAAGAGAGACAAAAAGGCGGTCTCGCAGAGCTGGAGGCGGAGGAACAACCAGGTGGTGATGCTGATCGGAGGCACAGAGCTAGTCAGGTGTGCTGTTGGAGTCTACCGTCGATCATGGAGTGGCGTCTGCGGTCCGAAGTGAAATTTGCTGCAGTGGAGGATCTGAGGACATACAGATGCCCGCACGGTATGAGATGGAGTGATGGCTTCAGGGTCTTGTTCTTGGCTCCTCAAGTTCCTGCTCGGGCTCTGTCTCTAGTCTTGGCCCGCACAGTGGGGATGTGTTGGTGATGGACCAGGCAGTTGTGGACCGTGAGAATGGGGTACCTAATGCACAACGGCCAACGAACTGGAGGTCAGGGCGGCCACGAGGGATCGCAACGAGATGCACTGACTATCAAGGCCCCGAAATGTGCCTCAATCGTGGCGCTGTCGATGCGGTTGTTGAGATCGGGCACCTGATCAGAGCTGGCGGCGGGCAGACTGTGTTGAGATTTCTTTTTGGAGGGCTGTTGAGACGAAAATCTTGTTTAACGTGCGCCTGTTTCATCCAGTGCAGATTGGAGCGCTGTAGTCGGAGCATGATTATTGGTAAGCCACACAACTCTTGCCGACTAGCTGCGGAGAAATGGTGGCCGGCCTCGTTTTTTCTTCTTTTCTATTTCGGCCGAGCTGAGGATGTCATTGGGCTAGTTGTGTGCGCGGTAGTTACAGATAGAGTGGACAACCATAAGTGGCGGCCGTCATTGCGACCGAAGCAGCAGCCGCAGCAGCAGTTCATAGCTAGCATTGGTAGCGGTAGTGAGAGCGGCAATAGTTGACAATATCTTGCCCTTAGGCTAATTAGCCAGCTGCAGCTACTGGCCCGGAGCACGACAGATGGCGTCAGTACCGGGGCGCGTGTCCGGTGGCCTCTGGGTCCTGGCCGGCCAAAAAGCAATGCTGGTGCTATCACTTGGACGGTGGAAGAAGCAAGGGTTGATTGAAAGATCACAAAGGGGCGCTTGGGTTTGGAGGGTCTGGAGGGGCGGCGGGGTGGGCGGCCGCAGTGGCAGAGCGTCACGGAGAGCAGAGACAAGAATATGCAGATGCAAGCTGAGTTGCCTTTTTTTTTCCTTTTCTTTTCTCGTTCTTTCTTCTTTCCCCTTTCATGTAGGTCGATATCATTGGAAGAAGGGACACAGATGACGAGCTGGTGGGGGTGATGCCTGGTCGGTGGGTAGTAGGGATGGTACGTACTCCCCCTTCTGCCCTCATTTGTGTGGGAAGAGACGAGATTGAGAATTTAGATCTGGACGGATAGACGAGATGTGATGTAACGGTGAGACGGAGGCGGGAAGAGATCCGCTGCACTGGCCACGGAAAGGGGAGTGAAAATAAAGAAAATAGAGAGGATAGCCCTGGAATAAGCTGGGTTGGATCGCGAACTAGGTCAATAAGAACAAGACAGAGAACAGAAAGAAGAGGGCGACCTGCCGCGACCCAGAAAAAACGGCGTGCCATGATGCGATGTGATACGGAAGGGCTGGCTGGCCGGGCGAGCTATGACCCCTGTTGCCAACCGCTAAGACGTGACTTACCGACGGGAGCTAACCCACACGATTTTCGCCGTGCGTGCCAAAGTGGCTCACTAGCAGTGAGGGAAACTAGGAACCTCCTGCGAGTACGGAGCAGTAGCACAATGTTCAGCAGAGCGCCGCCCACTGCACCTGGCAACTAGTGGGCGTCAGCTACTCGGGGCTCCAATTTGCTGCGCGTCCACCACGCAGCAATAGTGTGCGAAGCCGCGAGACCCGCCCCGTGTCCGCGGCCAACTTTTCTTCTGCTGTATGCTCCTCATGCCGTGATGGCACCCGGTGGACCACCCCAGGCCGGACGGCACTTGCATCTTACTGTAGAACGTAATTACCTGCCCCTTCGTGTCCACAGGCTGCTGAAGGCTACCGGAAGTGGCCGAAGCAGCCAATAACAGAGAAGAACTGCTTGTGAAGCCGACGACTGTTGCTCGTAAATTTGTTCAGATCGAGACTGGTGTTGAATTGCACCCGCGGATCTCAACTAACGAATTGCCAGGCACGAGAGCCTAACGCTCTGGGAAATGCCCCGGAGCTGTATCTTTGAGATCACTGCTTCGGGCGATGCCTGCCGAGTTGCTAGAAAAGGCTCCATAACTTGGGTTACATCGGTGAACCCAAGGGAACGGTAGGTATGTGGTATGCGTTGTCGGATCGGACAGTGCATCATCACTCAATGATCCATGCCGGCCTTACGGCCTTGGTCCTATATTGACTTGCACTGTACATTACCGGTATGTTACGAGTAATCGTAAATCCTAAACTAGGATACCCACCTTTTCGTAGATCAAGTGACAGCCTTATGTCCGCCTATCTGTTTGCCATCACGCCGCGGCCCTCGCCATATACGACTAGGTCTTGGGGCGAATAAGCCGAAACCTTGATCTGGGCTGCTATTTTACTCCAGTGCTGCAGTTCGCGTAATTCATTTCTTGACCAGATCGAGGCGTGGAAACTCAACGTACCCAAAACAAATGCATACACACTAAAAAAAAAAAAAGAAGGAAAAAAGGAAAGAAAAAAATCGCTTCTTTCCTTCTCATTACTTGAGTCAACAAGCGGCACTTGGCGGCTGAGTAGGCGACCCGACCAATCCCAACAACAGGATGATTCTTCCGACGAGAGATCCGTACAGCTGAACTATGGCCCAGTAGCTAGTGTCGTGGTGGTGGCTCCATAGCCCCATGGGATCCATCGTCCAGACCAAGTTTCGCCAGCTTCATTTTTTTTCTCTTTCAGCGCACTGGGTTCGTGGGTTGATCAACGCTTGGCGTCCGGCTGCTAGTGTATCCGACGCTTAACCTTTGACGCACCCCGCCTCGCGTCTGGGCTAGAACCATTAGCATCCACGGCGCCGCGGCGGACTCATTTGAGGCCTGGTTGTTTCCCACTTGGAGCCGCCTACCGCCTCACAACTAGCCCTACTAAGACAGCGCCCAAACAGAGGAGGCCTTCTGTCCCAACGTCGCCATGGATTATCGGGACTAACCAATGCAACTGCAGAAACCACGAGGGCTAATAGAGGCCTAGAAACCGTTGCACCGTTGAGCCGTTGCTAGACTTAATTCTGAGACCCTTGAGACCCGAGTTCTTTCGGAAGGTGACTATTCCCACCACCCCAGCACCATCATCAGCACCAACCCTGCACATTGCTGCACCAAGATTGACGGTAGAAGAGCGTAGCCGCCTTGACAAGGTCACAAGGAGTGCTGGTCACAAAGCAGTGTGGAGTACCTCGCAGCAGGCCCTTGTGGAGATGTGGACCCCAAACTCCAGGGCGTCGGTGAGATTGCCCGATATGCGCTGGCGATCTTACCAGGAAGAGGGTGGATAGCCCTTGGAAGGCCTCAGGCTCCCCCTTGGCCCTGTGGCGCCTTGTCAGGGGGGGTGAGGGGGGTTCCATCAATTCCAGTGCGCCGGTGCTCAAATTTTCGCCCGGGTTCTGGGGTTGGTGTTGGCGGGAGCGGCTTTGGGGCATCGCGAGATCGCCTGTACATGGTCGGAGGCATCAACCCTGGTCGTGATCCATCGACGCACGCAAGGCTCAACCTAATCACCCGGCCGCTCCTTGGCTCCAACTGGGATTTGGGAAATGTGTGTGCGCATGCAAATTCCCGCGCCTGCGGCCACCATGAACACCGTGGGCTGGCTGGCAAGTATCGTGACCCTGTAAACCACACGAGCAGTCACATCCCATCTTTGCTTTTCCGCGTCAACGCCCACCCTGGTCCTTGAATGCCGCACCCCTTCCTCATCGTACCCGGTCCGGTCGCTTCCCTTGCCTTCCCTTGCCACCACTCAACAAATCTCGTTGCCTCGTGGTTGTTTGATACCATGCTAGAAAACGGATCCCCTGTATGGGTCAGCATCTCCAAGCACACACGAAATCTCACGAAACGCCCCCTCCCTCCATTTTCCCTCCCCCCCCTCCCATTTCTCTACCGCTGGCAATTCAATGTACCAAGATTCGTTCGACGCACCCAAAGACCCATGAGAAACACAAACTTACCCCACCCCCCGCCCAGCGGCGCCATAAACCACAGCAACTAATGACAGGCCCGCGTCTCACAGCAGTCGATATGACAGGTCTATTGGAGCCGACGCCGGGCGCTGGCGTCCAGCATGGCTACCTAGACCTCAGGGCGGGCCAACTAACGATCATCGGATGGCATAGCCCACAATAACTTTGTGCAGGGTACATACGTGTAGATGTTGTTCTCGTTCATACCCGTTCTCGTTTCTTTGGCCTTTCCCTTCCTGGCCTCGTGAGGCATCGCTGGAAGATACTGTCATACTAAGCTCCCGCCCCAAGCTCTCCCCGTCCCAAAACCATAAATCCCATCGTGCCCCCACACTTATATCAGTCCAGACCATCGCAAACTCTCTGATACATTGTCTTTTTACCTCTTTGATAACTTCGTTCCTTGGTTCCACCCTCTCCATCACCCCCACGCTCTTGAACTCTACTCCCCATACTTGACCTCGAAAACCTTCAACATGGTTCTGTCACAGCACTATCAACTTTCAACTTCCTGCCCTTGGATATGTGGTTGTGGCGACCATCAATCGGAAACGGCCTTGTCTGCTAGACCCATGCTCCTGGAATCCAAGGGCGTTGCGTCCCGGGATTGGGAGACCACCAGCACCTGGATAGATTCTACGCCCACGGGGATTTGTGTGGTGTCGGCCCACAAGGTCCCTGGCACCAGGTGTCCAACATGCGCCGCTGCGGGCAAAGAGGTCTGGGTAATCCCAGGTCGCTGTTGTGGTTACTGCGGAACGCCTTGCGACAACCATTAAGCTGCAATGCATTCCGATTCTCTCACCCGAGCCCAAGGCAGCTGCCAACATATGATCATCTCAGAAATGAAGGTCTTTGTGAACTTGCCGGATACTCAGTTGAACACACGAAGAAATTACCTGACAGTCCACTTTCAAGAGGGGGGCATGGTAGTAGTGTTATGGTGACAACAGAGAGAGAAAGCCACAAAAAAAAGAAGCATCGGGCCAAGACTGAATAAGGTCTGGCCGAATTGGCCAAACTTCGAAAGGGAAAAGAAGTTGGGTGTTGCGAAATCTGTTGCGGCAATGCTTCGACGCATTGCTGGAGACGAGACCGCAATTTTTTTTTATTATGGACATGTTGAGGCTCTGAAGAACCTGATCTTCGGCCCTTGCTCTAAGCACTGAGTGGTTGGTTAGCACACAGTGTTAAAATTGGAAGGGTTGGCGTTCGCGGGCCAGCCACCCTCTCGACCATGTCTCAGAATTCTGCACCGAGAACACGGCGGACATATCGATGCGCCGTCGCGGGGGATATAATGGGAAAAGGGGAAATATCACTATACGTTTTATGATCTCAGAGATGGAGGGAAATCACGACCGACACGTTTTACTAATCCAAGACTGTGGGGGAGGGATGAACTGTTTTACGATTTCGATTTTATGACCAATGGGTGGGCTTTTCATGAACATGACTCGGGCTTACAGTACCGTCGGAAGGCCACTGTGGCCGTACCGGGAACATGGGTTATCGATAATCTGGGAATTGGGCTGCATGAGCCACCGCCTCCTGTGACGGTATTGGTGACTCGTGTAGAGATTCCGGGCGATGCCGGTAGTTGGTCGTGGGAGGAAGGAGTGAAGAGAAAAGAGAAAACGAGGGATTGTCTTGCGAGCAGGGGAATCATGTAAATCGGCTTCAGCTGGCATCTAATCATGAGAGAGCTCTTGCGAAGCGCAGTCCATTGAAACAATCTCGTCCACACCATGCCCCAGCACACCGTATTACACCACACTACACCACACCACCATGTCAGTTGCATTTACACTCGCATCCGTATCTGTATCTAGAATGCGATGTGAAACAATGGCTTTTCCATCTTCGTGTGTTGTGACATGAACCGTTAAAGAGCTCGGTCCAGGCCCTGTCTCAAAGCAGAAATCTTGGCAGATTTCGTCCCATGGGCGCAGTCTCGACCAAGCGCTAGATGCTTGGTTGAACCTGCATACGCGCCATCCTGGCACCACCATGATAAAGATTGTGAAATGTCAATTGTCAAAAATAAGTAAGTAAGTTGGGCTGAGCCGCATCCTATGGTATCACACAGCTCATGCGTGACAGATCATGGTTACGTTCAGATGACGCAAAGGGACGGGAGCACGAAGCTGATTGGCACATGGACCCTGTCAGCACAAAACGCCGATTCACATTAATGACGTGTTCCGTGCCTACGGCCGTAGTAAGCCCCGGTCTCGTCGCCGAGTGTCGGCAGATGGGACCAAAGTCCAAGGCCACTTAACTGGGGGCTCCGGCCTCCGGCCTCCGGCGCCGCTGGGATGTCAGTGGGACTGGGGGCGCATGAGGGAGGACCTTGGCGCAATTAAACTCACGAACCTCTATTAAAAAGTCTATTGTAGGGGAATAAAAATAAACCAATATAACCATGAAAAGGAGAGAAGGGAAAAAAAGAAGGAAGGAAGAAATCTATGGATATGTGTATGATCCCAATTCTGTATCTCAATGCACTCCGATCTTTTGAGTCTATTCCCTTCGGCTGGGGAAGCCAGGGAATAATTATCGGCTTCTAATGCCATGCACGCTGTACCTCGCTTGAGTGCTTCCGGCTGTCGGCAGTGCTCGAATTGGCCAGTATGAGGAGACGAGGCCCGCTATATGCCGCAACAGGACTAGAGGTGCCTCAAATTACAGAGATACGATTGGTCCGGGAGCGCGCCTCCACCAAGTAGACCCCGGAATGCCGCTGCTGTTCGATTCCCTCCACGTTTTGCTCCTTCCCCCGCCCCCATTTTCCGAGGATACATCGTTTCTCACCCCAGCTTCCCGCGCCCGCGTTGATTTTGTTCGTCCACCCACTCCGTCGCTTCCGCCATCGCGCTCCTCCACGCTCGGAATATCCGCCGTCAAGGGAATCAAAGAAAGAAGACAGATCGGCTCCGGTTCGGCTCCCTTGTTCCCCTCCGCTCGGTAGCTCGGGAGGCTAGCTCACCATGGCCGCCTCTGGGCAGAACGGGATTGATATCCTGTGCGATGCCGCCGGGTCTGACATGCTCCTGTCGTCCCTCTTCTCCCTTGCATCGCCAGCCCAGGATCCAGAACACAGAGGCCAGCCTTCCCAGGCTTTACACCAGCAGCAATCGCACCAGGAGCAGCAGCAGCAACAGCAGCAGCAGCAACAACCTCCACCGCCACCGCCGCCGAAACAGGACTCGTCTCGAAGTGGATCCGCCGTTCCGTCCAAGAGGAAGCTGTCAGATGCGTCGCTTCCCTCATCATCCCATGTCTGCCACATCTGCCGGCGCGTATACGAACGAGCTGACCATCTCACCCGACATCTGAGATCTCACGAAAATGCCCGCCCTTACCAATGCTCCCGCTGCCCGAAGCGGTTCAACCGCGCCGATCTGCTCACAAGGCATGAGACCACCCACGATCGAGATGGCGCAGCCAAGGACCGCCCGTTTATCCGGCGGAGCGATCGAGCTGCCGAGGCCTGTCTGAACTGCGCATCTTCAAAAGCAAAGTGCGAGGATCAGAAGCCCTGCAGTCGCTGCCGGAGCAAAAACTTGCAGTGCCAGATGCCCACCAGGCGCGGCAACCAGTACCGCACGTCAGACTCCCAGGCCGGCATGTCACCCTCAGAGGCATCGACAATGGCCTCAGCTGTGGGTGCCGATGCTCAGGGGTTTCAGCCAGCCGACCCTGGCTATGCGACTAAGCCTTCAACCATGTCGCATGCCTCGATGAACCACGCCCATGGAGAGTACGAAGGCTCGGCGTTCCTAGGCCATTCGAGCCTCGAGGGCTTTTCTGATGACATGATGTTCTTTAACAACCCAATGCAAACCGTCTTCCAGGATATGGACTTTGGTTGGGACCTAGATTTTAACGGGTTCACGATCCCGCAGCTGGACGTTACTGGCCCGAGCCCCAAGTCTACCAGCACACTCAACTCTAAGCGCTCTCCATACCACGCTACCCGAGATGTGTCTCGGGGACATGCTGCATTCAAGAGATCACCCTGGATATTTGAGCCGGACATGGTGAAGGACTATGTGCATCGTGAGACTGCTGCCCTTACTCTAGACGACGAGTCGCTTCCGGCGTCCTCTACCCTGCGGAAGTTTGCCAGCAACACCAAGACCAAGTTGCAGATGCCCTCCGCGATGCGCGACCGCCTTTTTGCCATGGTCCTGGCCCACAACCCGCATCCTCAGCGAGTACCCTCATTTCCATCTCTCGAACTTCTCAACTATCTCCTCCAGGCCCACTTTGCGCAGGAAGAGCGGAAGTGTGACGCGCTGATCCACAAGGCGTCCTTTGACCCCGCGACGACGATCCCGGAGCTCCTGGCTGCCATCATTTCCAGCGGTGCAACATACATCTCGGTTTCCTCCATCTGGCAGTTTGGGCTCGCCCTTGATGAGATTATACGATATGCGATCGCAGGTCGGGTGAGTGTTTCATGTCAATTTCCCTGGTGAGCCGTCCTTTTATACACACGCCCGGTTGGACGGCCTCGCTTTCGTCATACCACTGTACCGTCCGCTAATAAGCGCTTAGTTTGAGGGATCAAACTGCACGACACGAGACTTGATGACGCTGCAGGCAATGATGCTCCACCTTGACATTGGACAATGGTGCGGGTTCAACCGCAAGATGGAAATTGCGGAAAGCTTTTGCCAGCCGTTGCTCACCGTAAGTTTGATACATGCCGCAAGGAGGATCATGGGCTAATGTAAGGCTAGATGCTCCGTCGGTCTGGGAAAACCTCCTTTTCATCAGACTCCCCTTCACAAATGCCGACAATGGCCGACTCTGCTGAAGTTTTAGATTCGAAATGGCGGCAGTTCATTATAGTGGAGTCGTTCAAGAGGCATGTAACTCGTCACTTTTGACAGATAAGTTCGCTGACCACCTCCCAGGCTAGTCATTCACATCTTCTTCCACGACATCCAATCGTCTATTGGCCTCTGCAAGAACCCACTCATGTCCTACAACGAGCTCTGTTTCACCCTGCCGGCCTCGCGTGATCTATGGAAGGCCAAGTCTGCGCAGGAGTGGCGGGATCTTTACTTGGTCAAGCCAATCCCGAGTGGGGGTATTCCAAGAGTGGCCGAGGTAACGCAGTGCATGACCATCCTGGACGAACTCGAATTGTGCATCGACATTGAGCTTTCATGGACAGCCTTGCTGCACGGGTTTTGGGGACAGATCTCGTCGTACCGCGATGCCGTCAAATTTTACGGCTCCGGAGGGCCAAACAGGCGTGGCGCATCCACACCGCCGTTGTGGCTCAGGACCCAACACCAGGAACTCTACCGAGACATCGCCGAGTTTGCGAATCAGATCCAGCACTCACGAAAACCGAAACCTCAGCTAATTATGCTTGCTGAGCTGTTCATGATGATCCTCCATGTGTCACCCGATGACTTACAGAAGTTTGCCGGCAAGAATGGAGAGGAGGACGCCCGGAGGGTCGCTCAACCGCTGGACTCTTGGTTTGTTGGCCCCGAATCGCGGTATGCCGTCTGGCACGCGGGGCAGGTCTTCCATTGGGCACGGAAGCTCGCCCCGACGTCGTTGCGGGACTTCAACGCCATCGCTGTCTACTTTGCCTGTCTGGTGCTGTGGGCTTACGGCGTCGTTTCTTGCTCCCACTCTACAAACGGGAGACCAGACGAGAAGGACGGCCATGGCGCAGCGCCTGACTACGTGCTGGTGGATGGAATTGAGTCTAGAGAATCGAGAGCCTTTTTGCAGCTAGACCGTGGTGTACCAGCGTTGACGATGAATGGCGAGACCGGCTCCGGCATCGAGTCATTGTCGAATGCCGGCATGGTTTTGGCCATTACTCGGAATCTTCTCCGGGACAACTACCCTGTGCAAAACGAACCGTTGCCCCCCCTCGTTGAGAGTCTGGCTCGACTCCTCCGAGAGTTGGGATCTGGTGTGACCGGCCGGGCCTCGCGCGCTCTAAGCGAAGAACCTGATACAACAGAACGTTCGCCATAGACCGACCCTGTTGAATTAGCTGTAATTTGGAACAGCTTGTAAGATAAGAAAATTACGGAGTTTTGAGAGGAGGAGTCGCTGCATTTGTTTACTTGCGTATGGATTGGAAAGACGAGGTGCCCCCGACAGATACCCAAGTGGTTGGGGGCAAAATGGGATTGTGTGATGTTGCTGTTTGTGACTTGACGGCATTCGAAAAGAGGGTCATGCTCTGCTTGTTGTGATTTTTAGAGGGGGAAATATAGATATTGCACTGGTTTTCTTTACCAGTTTCTTTGGCCATGGCTGGGCAAACAAATATGATTTTTGTTTGATTGGACTGGCTGTAGCGAACAGTAGGCACGTAACTAAATCTTTACTCGCATGACAATTGTTTGCCTGATGTGTGCCGTCAAACACGCGATGCGGAAACCTCGGCAGCCTGCATCTACCTTTTTTTCTCCTGTACATAGCAGGAGTAAACAACCTCAAACTTGGAAGGCATCTTCCCGGCTGCATCTCGATTTTTTTGCCCCTGGGTCTGCCATTTGGTCCCTTTGGAGAGCTCAACACCACCCAAGCGCACACCTTCACGTTAGCAGCCATGGCCACCTCAGTACTAGACGGCATCATTTTCGAGCGGGCCAATAGCGAGATGATAACCCAGCACTTCGAGAACAACTCCCAGGCGTGGGCAGGGCCGCTATCGGTCAGCGCCTATCTCAGCCTGCAGCACAAGCTGGCCGACGCAGAGGCTTCCAGGGGCAAGACGGCCTACTGGGTCCTCCGCAAGTCTAGTGAGCCCCGGGGCCTCATCTCGAGCTGCACGACGTACATGCGCGATGCCATCGTTGCTAAGGGACGTGGCACCCGCAGCACCAAGGCCATCGTCATCACCGACATCTTCACCCACCCCGAGTACCGCATGTGCGGCATGGCGGAGGTGATGCTCAGGAACCTACGGGACTGCATGGATAAGGAAAACTTCAGCAATGCAGAGTTCAGCATCATCTACGGAGACATTCACTCGGGATTGTTCCAGCGGCTTGGGTGGAAGCCCCTCCCCGCGACACAGCTCTGCATCTCCGTTGGCCAGCTCAAGCTGCAGGAACGGCCGGACATCAAGGGAGTTGGATACCTCACTTTTAAGCAGATACTGGATCTGGCGACCAAGGATGCCAACACGAGCAAGCTCCGTCTCTCCGGCCACCGCGATGGCATCATCCACGCCCAGCTCTTGCCCTCGGAAGTGCTGACACGCTGGCACTTGATCCGGTCACGGCTGTTTGGCCAGCACCTTAGCAGGGGGAGGAAGGACATTGAGGCATACGGCGCGGTCAGCTTCTCCGACTTGGGCCCGCACGCCTGGGGATGGTGGGTGCACGACCACCGCGCGCGACAGCTCCGCGTCGGGCGTTTGTACGTGTCACGACACAAGGGCCATGAGGTGACCGTACGACAGCTGCTGGAGGCTGCCGTGGTGGAGGCGTCACTGTGCGGGATACGGGAGGTGGTGGTTTGGGACCCGAGCGAGCAGGTCATGGAGGCGGCCAAGATGCTCCCTGCGGAGTTTGACGAGAAGGTGGTGGTCTCCCAAGAGGACAGGCTCGAGATGGTGCCGTACATACGATGGAAGGAAGGCGAGGAGCGCAAAGTGGTTATGGAAGAGGGCCAGTACTATGGATGGTCTTAGAGAATGTGCGTGATACCCGAGTTAGGGGGGAAGCAGACACGGAGGTTTGCCGGTGGGGTGAGCCCGCTATTGGACGACAGAGGGGAGTTTATATGTAGAGAGCTCAATTAGGTACAGCATGCAGGTTGGCGCATTAGGGAAATATCCATACAGTTACGTCCCCGTTGGTCGAAGGACGAGTTAATAATCATTCCCAACCCGATGTCATCTCCAACACCACCTTGTCAGAATAGTATCCAAATTGGCAGGCTAGATTAATCAACACCGGGCATCACGGCCTCCAGCTTAGGGTGCATTATCCGCCGGGTGGCTAGCGTCCGGAAAGTTTATCGGCTCATTCCATAACCACTTCACGTCTGGTGGGGCCGACCATCGGCGGATTTCAGTGTCGAGATGGTGGGGGCGGGGTAAATCCTTCACCCTCTCCAGTTCTCGTGTCAACTGCTGGCGATGACAAAGAAATGGACCGAGGGTCGTAGGGTGGAAAACCTGCCACAGCGGAACTGAATAAAGCCGTCTGCAACCGCAAGACTAGTTAAATAAAGCCCCATTCATTCCCGACTCCCCGCATCGTCTATCTCGTCTGTTTCAGCAAAAAGAGAGTGATTTAGAACCTAGCCGATTTATCCAACGTTTCAATCGGACGCGCAACATATACGACATCCCTATACCGGCCTCAAGTACACGCAGGAAGACATATCACTATCACCCAAGACACACCTAACCCAACACCGTCAAAATGGCCGACCGCGTGCATCGTATCACCATGTTCAAGCTCCCCAACAAGGAGGACCAGGACAAGGTGATTGAGCTGTACAAGGTCCTGAACCAGAAGCAGAGCAAGGTGGGACACGCCGCGCACCCCTCATCCCCCTCCTTTCCCTTCCCTTCCCGTTCAACCCAGCCCAGTCGCCGCAGGCCTCAATTGCTAACCTGGTGACACAATGAAAAACAGGACGGCAAGCCCTACATCCTGTCCATGGTCTGCGGCCCCGCCGAGGAGGACGCCCGCTCCCAGGGCTTCACCCTCGTCGCCAAGTCCGAGTTCTCCAGTCTGGAGGACCTCAAATACTACGACGCCGAGTGCCCGGCCCACGACGGCCTCAGGCAGGTCGTCAAGGTGATGAAGGAGGAGAATAAGGTGGAGGGCATGTTGACCGTCTACTTCAAGCCCGCCGTCATGGGCGGCATCGACAACAATTAGTGATTGCGTAGCCTTGGTGTGTATTATGGGTTGTACGGCATATCGGAAAACATTTTTTACGAGCATATATAAATAGAGCATTATTATTAAGCGTCACGCAACACATAAGCACTGCGTTTCGGGAACTGGTTTTTGATGGTCGTACTTGGTTTTCTGTGTCGCCATTGAGTTGGCTACTGTGAGACCTGCATCAGGTCCGTCCGCTCGTGAACGCTTTCAGCTAATAGTCAAAGCACTGACACGCCAACCGCCCAGTTGAATTGCGGGGGAGAGGGAGGGAGGGGGGGCTCTTACGGCCTGTCATAAAGTGTTAGACAGCTGACAACCCTCAACTACGCCGCCATTTTTCTCGGATCAATCCTCAAACACGCCCACTGTGGAAGAGAGAAGAGGAGATTAGTGATCAAATCAGCCAGGTTCCGGAGGCGGCCGCCTGTGTTCAAACCTCTCTAACATGCGACAAGCCGCACACGGGCTGGGTTAGTTTGCTCGTGTGACACGGAACTAGAGCAAGTTTGTACTGTTACATTGTGTCCCGGAGGAGGATTGCACAGCTCACACAAAGCAAAGAGGGAGCGGCTAGTTGTTGGCAAAGGTTCTCAGGGAAAAGAAAACCACGCGCCAGTCGTGCACGCGTGTCCGATGCGCTGTTGAAGATGGTGGTCAGCGGCAATGGAGGTGGAGTGGAGCAACCACGGCACTTCGGACGGGAAAGAGGTGTTTCAAGGAGGCGTTGTACAACTCTGGGCTGCCGACTAGGCTGATATTTCGCTGCATCGTCCCGCGTTTGCTAACTACACGCTCCGGCAGCTTTTCGCCGGCGAACACGGGAACTCCGGGCTAAGAAGCGCCGGTTGTGCGGCCAAAGAATGGGTGGGAGGGGGCGTGCAGTTGCGAAGATCGACGGGCACGCGGTTCATGCCAGAGAGAAAACGAAACGAACGCTGCGCCGGGGAGCCGGAGGGAGGGAGAAATCTCAACCGACCGGCCGTGCGTTTATTACCGAATAATAACGTCATGATGAGGCTATAGCTGGAACTGCGAGTAAGGAGGCAACTGAGCGAGGCTAGGACGCGATAATAACTGAGACAACTAAATATGGGTTAGGCCGCGTCCGCCTCAATTTCAGGGCCCAGACTGCGCCGACTTTGTTTGCCCAACCCGTGATACCGTCCACGGCGTCGGCCCGGGGGACACAGATCCATCCCGTGCTCAGCAGATCAGGCCATCGGGAGTGAATTCCGTGAGTTGTCAAATTGGCATGTAGGTTGCCTGGAGTTTGGCGAATCAATGGCAGGTGAACCTTCTGTTGTGCAACCTTGTCTCCTTTCCGCACCCTGCGGGATAACTCCACGGCTGACACAACCCATCCCGCATGTCGATGATTCCTAAGAGTTTCCCAGCTCGAGCCATTGAATTGATATTGAGCCTGAGGCCTTCCCCAGATCTAAGTGCTGGGTATATATTGGGAGACCTTCTCTCGTTGCCTTCGAAACTTTTTTCTTCCCTCCCCAGCATCAACAACGACAGCAACAACAGCAGATGCCTATATATATCTAGCCTCACCATACGTTCGCTCTCGACTTAGACAGAAAGGCCCTCCGCCTTTGTCAAGTTGTTTGAGGTACCATCTCTTCCCCTCCCTGTCTCACTTGGCCACCTCTTTGGATCACACGTACGACATGGCATCTCTCATCTGATCAGATGAAAGCTCCCAATGCCTCTCGAAGTACGAGCACAAAGATCTTCCTGGTAAGGGTCCCCCCTCCCCCCTCAAGTCTCCGCTCTCTCTCTTCCACCTTGCTAACACTTTTTGCCGCAGAAAACCATACCAGTATCGGTTCGATAATGGTGGGCAGTAGCTTGCCAGGTTAGGTAATCACTCTTCTCGTTTTTCCTCATCCTTTTCTCTGACATGGCTGACCTTTTTTGTTTCTTTAGACTCAGCCCACCAGGTCATGGCCCTGCTGGGAGTTTGCGATTTGGTGGTGTGTCATGGGAGCCATACTTCGGTGATCTTTGCCTCGAGTGCCAGGCAAACAACTACTTTCCCGTGTCACTGGTCACTGCTGGAACCCGATATGAGTTCACCTTGACTCCACGGGAGCTGGTTGCGGCGGTGGTCTTGTGGTATCCTGTAAGCAGTTTTGTCTCCCCTCCTGCTGCTTCCTCTGGCGTGTCTGACTTTTTTTTTTTTTTTGTTCATTTTAGTCTTTTTGTTCAATCCTTTTTTTTTTTTGGCAACAAAAGTTTTACCGTTCCCTTCGGTCAGAAACCGCCCCCGAGTCCTTGACGCGCGTTCTCCGTTCGATCTTGTGGCTACTTCACATGGTTGTTGTAAATACGGATACTCTCTGACCAGCAACCCGCATCCGAGTCCTTGATGCGAGCCCATCCGCCTAATATCGTCTCTGGCAGTCCAACAGGACCGCGGGACCGGCACTTGCCTACCCGGAATATCACATTTATGTCGAGCAAGCCAGCTTCTGGACGCTTACAAGACTCTTTTGGTCTGCAGAAGGGAGGAGTCCAATGGAATCATCAACTGCAGCCAATCAGGTTTTGGCAACAGCTTTGAAACACCCACAGCGCCATGCACGATTGTGCCAGCCTACCTCTGCAAGGTCTATGCCAGTGAGCATAATGAATCCTATGATACGAGCTCAGATCATCATCTTGATCACACCTTCGGCATACAATGCTATTGCATTAAGCACAGTTTCACACGCAAGGTCCGCAAGCGTCCAGAAGCAAGGGGACCACAGCGGCATTATGCCAGAGAGACTTATTGGGCAGCGGATCGGAGAATGGGACCGGTAGCCGAGCCCCCAAGTTCTTTTCCGCCGCAGCAGTGAGGTGATGTTCGATGAGCCGCTTCTTTCTATGGCCTCCTATGAAGACAAGGAGATCAAGTCCGCAGCTGCGGAAGGTGGTGAGCCGGGGCAACACACGCGGCTGATCGCCGATGGATCAAATTTTGCTCATTCGACTGTCCGCCCCCGAGTCCTTGATGCTTGGGTCACTTCACTTTGCGGAGTACTCGCGATTCATCGATTCTGATCCTTCCGATATCGAAGACGACGCGGGGAATTCTGATTGGGATTCCAAATCCGATGTTGATTTGGAGTAATGCCCAAGACGTGATTGATGTTGACAAGAGCGAGCCTTCCCCGGAATGGCTTTTTTTCTCTTGACCATGCCACAGGACTTTGTGATTTATGCGAGGCATGTGGTCCGATCCCAACCCTTGGGACAGGGAGATCATGCAAAACGACGACGATCCCCGACAAGAACAACCCTTGACCCGGGTACAGAGACCCCGATCACGAAATTGCAAACGCCATCCAAGAACCGGAAGACATTGGAAATCAGCTGGCGTATGAGCCAGCATTGGGCTTTGAGCTCGCCATCCAGCAGCAGGAAATGGAGACAGCAGCAGCCAGAACGAACCACCCAACCAACTCCGTCTTTCTTCGAGGTCCCTGCCTAGGCTCGACGGCGAGTGATCTCTTGTCCTTGGCCAACTCAGCCTATCTTGGGTTGTGTTTTGGCTTCTTTTTCGCAATTATTCGACTTCCTTCGCTAGCCACACTCGCGCTCGCTTATATATACAACAATGCGCCGACCACAGATCCGGGGCAGGGTGTCGACACCAATCCGATGTAGATTACGCCGACTTGCACAAATCGGCAGTGCATGGCGACCACTAAGCAAGTGGTTTCGGTGTTGGGCGAGCATCCAGCTTCATCAAGATCGGAGAAAATGTTCCCTGCTGGTTGGGGGACAGGTTGAGTGTTTCGCCTGCTCGGGCATCAGAGCACGCGGTCCAAGCATGCCGTCCAAAGACCATGGCACTTTCAGTTTTCATCCAACGACATCACCGAATGGGTGTGCAGATCGCGACAGACACAAAATGTCTGACAGAGTGATCACTACAATCAAAGTCTAAGGTCAGACGTCCGCGTGCAGGGACAACGCATCATTTCAGTTGGCCCCTTTTGCGAGTGAGCAAGGTTCATGAGCCCAGATTGGCATCTTCCTCGCCCACCTCGACCCAGCCCATCGTTCTTCGTATCAATGACACGGCGGAATGCCGGATTGACGTTGAGGTGAGCATGAGCAATATCGAACCAGACCCGCAACATGGACTCGAAACAGGACCCATGGGGGACACAGCGGAACAGGAAGAGCTTGTAGTAGACGCTCCTGTCCACGCTTCTATCCCTTGTCCGGCTCAGACTACCCGTCCCCAAAGCAAATAAATTTCTGGGGCTCTGACAGATGCCAACATTCATCCTTGTATCGCTATCAGACGGTCTATTGCGGCCCTTGTCAGTCCAACGAAGACGGGATGGTTTGCGATGCGTGTCCCCGGTCTGGGTTTCCTACAAGCTTTGGCATCGAGATCGAATCCATTGTCCTCGGATAGCTGGGGACGGTAAACTGACGGCCAATCCGGGTCTAAGAACCATGGTTGGCCCTTGTTTGGCTCCAGAAGCCATGGCCACCTGACTCGTCAGAGACTTTTACAAAGCCGCCCATCAAAGGCAACACGTCTACGATATGCGTGATATATACTTCCTCAGCACATTGCCCAACACGCAATTGCGACGATTCCAACACATTGAACGCGAGAACCACGAAACCCCAGTATGGTTTCCTACGGCCCGGCCCCTTCTAATTTCGCCTGGCGTCTCAGGAGATGCAGATGAGATGTTGCGGGCGAAAACGGCACACGCAACACCGACCAGATTCACCTGATGAAAGCTTTATCTGCCATCAGCCTGCCAGGCGGCCAGCAATGAGAAGAACCTGTCAGCATGATGCACCAGGATTTTCACGTCTGCTAAAGAATCTAAACGTGGATGGAGGCCCGTTCGTGTACCAGGCTCCGATCCACTCAACAGCCCTTATTCTTTTCAAATCGACTGCCGAGCCAAAAAGGATCAACAGCTGGCCGATGCCGCTGTGACAAGATCGGTCGTTAGAAAGAGGGTTCATTTTATCGCCCAGCTACTGGCCAGCTACGCGGGACCAAGTCCAGCAATTTTGTGCTTGAGCTGTTCGAAGGAATCTCACCAGCTATTTTGCTCCAGCGGTGCGATTGTCGCGACAAGCCTCGGACATGCTTGTCCGAGGTCTTCCTTTGCGGGTATTTTCCCCACGTATGGATCATCATGGAGTCATCGAGATCAGATTGACGATAATTGGCGGGGTGCCTCTCCGGGCCGGAGTCTGAGATTCTCTGGAATGTCCTGCCAACCTGTCTGTGAACGACGCTCATCAGAGGAAATTTTGTGGACGCCAGTATTCCGACAAATGAATCACGAATGACGACACATTGACCAGAGAGAGAAAAAGAATTTGGTATCTGCGCTTTCACTATCGAGTTTCTGCATGGCCTATCTAAGGCTGCGTGTTTCCCAGTGGAGGGGAGGATAGCTACTTCCCCCCTCAAGGGTGCGACTCTTGCGCGTTCGCTATTTATTGAGTGCGAGTAGCGATGAGAAACCTCCTAGCTACCAACAATTACGACAGTTCTAACCCTCCAAAGTAGGGTTCTGGGCTATCCACGAGGAGATTGACTGGGAGTCGATGACTGGGGGGGGGGGGGTGGGGGGGCGGGTCCGAGGGGTCCTGAAGAAGGATAACTGATCTTTGATTCCAAATGGGAAACTTTTTAACAGGATATTATGTATTTTTCATTTTACGGTGTCAGAAATCTGGGCCCCTCTTCCCTCGGCGGGGGGTTTGGGGGGGGACACGTTGGGTTTTGTTGTCTTAGAAAAGGGGGTTTCTGGGCCAGTAGCGCCCTGGGGTGTGGTGCGGGTGGGGCGGCGGGGGGGGGGGGTGGCNNCCCCCTTCCCCCCCCCCCCTCTCTCCCGTCACCTACCAACAATCACAGCAGTTCTCACCCGCCAAGGGTGGGTTCGGGGGCAGACGGGGGGGGTTGGGGGGGGGGTGGGTGGGGGGGGGGGGGGGGGTTGGGAGGCTGGTACGATGAGTCTCGAAGAAGGATAACTGATCTTTGATTCCAAATGGGAAACTGTTTAACACGATATTATGTATTTATTCATTTACGGTGTCAGAATATCTGGGCACCTCTTCCTCGGCGGGGAGTTTCGAGGTGTGACCGTTGGGTTTTGTTGTCTCAGAAAAGCGGTTTCTGGGCCAGTTACGCTCTAGGGTTGGCTGTTGTTGGGGCGTAGGGTCTGAGGTGTTGTCTCAATGGACGAACCAAACAATCTAGTATTTTCTCTCCCTAAGTTTTGAGGCCTGATGTTCGTGTGCATTTGGGTTTCTGGGTGATGCCAGATGAGGTGTCAATGTTTCTCGTTTCGCTCTGTGGATGGCTGTCTTTTGCATCACCACCTCGTTTGCGCCACTCACTCACTCACTTGTCCCCCCCCACCTCTGGAAGTATTGGTTTCACTTCTGGCTCTTTGTTACATTCTGTAGAGCCACCAGCTGTGGTTTGCATCCATGTGACTTTTCGGTGCTAAATCTGGGCACCCCACAGTGCAGTCCAGATCCTCAGCGCGTCTGGTCGCCTTTGCTCTGCTCTGCTCTGCTTCGCTTTGTCGCAATACGAAAAGAAAGGCGGCGGCGGCGCAGCCCATCGCATAAACGGTGGCAGGGCGCCTGTGCAGCAGACGAGGCCTGGCCGGGCCAAACGATTGGCCCTGGCGTCGCCGTCCTGTATCTCGCGCCGTGGACGGCCCCACCACCGTCCGCCGCGGGGGGCGGGCGCGTTGGTGGATTGGGAATTGGGAGGGAGGCCCTGTTTTGCGGCCCAGAACCGGTTTTCCCTTCAACCCTCCGCGCTTCTCGTACCCTTCCGCGCCATGACGCAAGCGCCCGGCCTGATTGGGCACGCAGGCTTGCCGCTGGCCTTGGACTCGCTCTTTTGTTTCGAGCCATGATTTGCGCCCAGCCCCCGCGACCCAATCACCCGGGCCCCATCCTCTATTCTTTCGGACGTCCTTGGCGCTGTGATGATGATTCACCGCGCCGTTGCGTGAAAGGAAACCCGAGCAGTGCGTGTGTGTGTCAGTGCGTGCCAGGTTTGCGCCGTGTGCTCATCCCATCACATTCCGGGACAGACGAGCCCCGGTCCCCTGCATCATTGTTGAACCGGGAGGCCTACGTGGATGTTTTACTCAACATGTATTTATGTATCTGCTTGTCCGCCCGCCGAGGCGGTCACTTGATAGAGAACTCCTCCCTCCAAACCAAAAAGAGAGAGAGAGAGTCTGTCCATTCCCTTGTGTGCCCTATTTTCCTTTTCACCCAAGTTTCCCGTCCGACTTAGAGTAAAGAAAAACAAAAACACCAAAACGTGGCAGGGTGCCGTTACCACGAGAGTCCCCCCCCCCTAGCCGCAACCATGATGTCGAGGTTTCTCGTCATCCTTCCCTTCATGCTGGCCCTTGTGGCATTTGTGCTCTCCAACCTGACCCTTTTCGCTGGTCGAGACAAGGGTTTCATGGAGGACTATGCTATTGCGAGGGTAGGTTTTTTTTTTTTTCTGGCCGCGCCGGTTTTTCTCGTGTCATTCAAACTGACAATTCCCACAGCTGAACACATCCATGCTGGGGCACAACCTGCTGGACACCGACAACAACACCGCCAGCACCAGCAGTAATGACAGCGATGAGAGCTTGTGGGACAAGATCGAGGACAAGTGGGACGACGTCAAGAACGACATCAAAGAGGGCATCAACAACGTCACCGGCGCCATCGCCGACGAGCTTGCCGAGACGCTCGGCATTGACGAGTGGTACTCGCTCCATATCATGTCGGCATGCAGGGGCTACTACAAGCCCAACGCGACAGACCCCGGCGCCGGCTTCAACATCACTAACTGCACCTCCACCACCCCCGATAGTAGGTCTTCTTCTTCTGCCTGTAGCACCCGGACAAGCCAAGCCCTGCTGACACGCTCTTACAGAACGCTTCAACCTCACCAAGCTGCTCGACCATGATCTCGGAGTTGGCCCGTTCAAGGTTTCCCTCGCCGACCTGAAGTGGCCCAACGAAATCCAGGATGCCGTGGACCTCTTGAACGATGGCATCATGGGCATGTTCGTCGTCTTCGTCCTCTCCATCGCCTTCTCGGGCCTCTCCATGCTCGGCTGCGTCGCCGCCTTCTTCCTGGCGGGACGCTACTGGGTCACCCTGGTGAACGTGGCCATCGCGTCCCTCGGCTCCGTGTGCGTCTCCATCGGCAGCATCATCGTCACCGTGGCGTCCCACAAGGGCGTGAAGAAGATCAACAGGTACGGCGGCGACATCGGCATATCCGCGGACAACGGCACCAAGCTCATCGCCATCTCGTGGGTGGCCTCCGTCTTCATGACCGCCGTCTCCCTGTACTGGACCGCGCAGATGGTCATCGCCAAGAGGCAGAGGAAGCGAGAGTGGAGGAGCCGCAAGGGCAGCCTCTAAGAAGTCTTCATACACGTGTGCACAATGCAATGCACGACACGCATAGCACACGTGCGCTACCCTGGTTTCCTTGATTTAACACTTTTTTTTTTTTTCCTTTTACTTAGAATGATGGCGGCTAGAATTATGGATCGAAATGCAAATGCACGAAACACAGCAATGCGGAGAAAGATTGACGGTAATGAGTCGGACATGATACCAGGGCGTTTACAAACGCCCATTGAACATAAGGGTTTTTTTTTTTTTTTTTTTTTTTTTTTTTGTTTTTTTGTATTTTTTTTTTCTTTTTTTTTTTTTTTTCATATTTTTTTACTTGGTTTTTTTTTTTTTTTTTTTTTTTTTTTTTTTTTTTTTTTTTTTTTTTTTTTTTTGGACTTGGAGCAATTGGTCATTCCTTCACTTTTGATATCACGAAAAACACACACGAAATGGGGATATGATATGCGATATACCCCTTCAAGCAACAATTTTAGCTAGCTAGCTATGTATTTGGGATGGCTGGTCTGTCTCGGATTGTTTATATACCTAATTCTGACTCTCGTCTCTCAAGAAAAAAACGAAATAGAGTGACCTATCCAAGCTGTCAACTTGCCCTGCCTCCCGTGTATCCACACACATATGCACATCTCCCAGTCGCCTTACAGGATATCAAACATGGCTACGCCGCATCTTTCCTTGTCCTGGCTCGCAATGTTGCATGCCGTGTCTCGACCGGATGCCAGGGCCGGGCATGACCAGGGCCACCGTTACCATAACCCAGCCGAGACAAGGTGCAACCCTTTGTTGAACACTTGTGACAAACTTTTGTCGATTTGGGAACAATGCGCACCAGTTCGGAGATGGCGGCGTCTCCCTCGTCATCATGCGGACATTGACTAATCAGCCTCATTCACATGTCATGGCATGGCAAAATTGAGCCTCATCCTACCATGGCCCGTCAGCATCTCACACTAGGCAGACTGCGCGAGTTCTAATCGGTTCTTAGACGGTCCGATAACGTTAAAAGACTTAACTCTATAAAAATAGTACAACGCCTAAATGCACTCCCCCCCGAATCTAATAGTACAACAAACAACACCCAACGCGTCATGGCCCAAAGGCTAACATCGGCAGAATAGAGAGAATACCATTCAGGAAAAGGAGAAAAAAGATAAAGAAGAAGAAAAGGGCGACCAAGCGAAAAGATCAAACGTGTGCCATGTCGGACAGTTCGGTTCCTGAATCGCTGCCTCGCCGAGATGGCGTCTCCTCCTTACCCCAACAGGTAAGCCTCTCGAGGGGCGCCGGGTGCCTCTCTAGCGTGAACAGGGCGACGATGACCATGGCGGCACAGACGATCATCATGACCTTGATCTCCTCCGCAAAGGCCCCCGCGTACACGGCTCTGATCAGCTCCTGGCGGTCCGGCGAGAGGTGCAGCCCCGAGAGCGGCGAACGGTGCAGCTCGTCCAGCTCCTCGGGCGTAAAGTGGGAGCCTAGATAGGGGTTTGCGTGGGCGTTGAATATAACTGTGCACACCGATAGGCCAATGCACCCACCCAGGACTCTGGCCTGGGAGACGGCTCCCTGGGCCGAGGCGAGCTCGCTCCGCTCCGCGGCCATGATGCTTGTCATGATAGTAGCCGCAGAGAAAGAGAGGCCTACACCCAATCCGAAAATGACTTGAAATCCATATTGAGCCGTCACATTGGCGCTGGGATCCGCCAGCATAGACATTAAACCGACGCCAAGCAGTTGCAGGCAAGATGCCCCGAAGAGGGTATATGAAGTGTTGTTCTTCTTGCTGGAGATCGCACCACCCAAGAATGACCCAATCGCACAGGCTCCGAGAAGGGGGAGGATGTGCAGTCCGGCCATGAGAACGCTTTCTCGGTTGACAATCTGGAATCGTTCCGGGATCACGATCGAGAGCGCAATATACGGGAACCCCGTGAACATGGTGACACTTGCGTCCATCGTTAGAGAAATGTTTGCGAACGGGGTTGCCGAGAGAAGACTCACAGAAGCCCGGCGGAATAGACGCGGCGAAACACCAGGCGGACCGGGAAGATGGGCTCGATCCTGCGGTACCGGTGCGTCTCCAGAAACACCTCCCAGCTAACAAACACTATCCAGCTGACGCCCGAGATGGCGAGCGCCGAGACGATCTCGGGGCTCGTCCACGCGGACGTCTGCGAGCCGGCCTGCTGGATCGCAAACACTAGGAACCCCGAGCTGCTCAGCAGGGTCGCACCGCCGACGAAGTCGATGGTCGTAAAGGCCCTCCAGGAGAAGAAGTGGGCGACGTCCTCGTGGGGCCAAAAGTTTGTAATGCACAAGATTGCCACCAGGCCAAACGGAATGCTACACACACGCACACATGAGTTTCTAGCCGCACAGGGACATTGTGAACGTTTGGCCGAAATGGGACTCACTTCATGTTGAACAACCATCTCCAATCGGAGGCCTGCGAGATGGCGCCGCCGACGATGGGACCCAGCACGAAGGCAACAGCCAGAGTCGCCCCGATCATGGCCCCGATCAGGCTTGGCCGATGGGACGGTCCGACCTCAACGAGGCCGATCTGCGTGAGGCTGTACAGCCCGGATGCGCCCATCCCCTGAAAGGCTCGACAAACGATCCTGGGGGGAGCACATGTGAGCCGAAAAGTCCCTTGCGTACACAATTCGACAAAAGGCAGAGGGGAGAGGGGAGACTCACAAGGCAGTCATGCTAGTCGAGGATCCGCACCCCTGAGAGAACCCCACGAAGAACACCCAAGATGCCACGAGCATGTTTCGTCGCCCGTAGATATCGCTGAGCTTCGATACGCAAACCGCAAACCCTGTGAGCTTGTCAGACACATCGTTCCTTGAACCCAACCACCCAACCACACCAGATCTGAGACGGTGGTACCCATGTATGTAAGAAGATAGGCCAGGACTATCCACGGCGCGTTGACAAAGTCATCCAAGTCCTCCGAGACGGTCACCAGCGATGTCGACACGATCGAGGTATCCAGGCTGGAGAATAAAAGACCCATGAGTAGCCTGCTAGAGGTCAGCGACGGGATGATGGAGCTATAGGAGAGGGTCTTCTCACGATGCTACAAGAACCACCTGCCGTGGTCCTGTAACAGGATACTTTCGTATCCCAGAGGTGGATGTCGACGACCGGCCATTCACTTCCCCATCACCGCTGGGAGCCATTTGACCGAGAGAGGGGTTTGGGTAAGGCAGCGATGAAAGATTGTAATTCATCGTTTTTTTTTCGATACCAGAAAAAAGGATAATGTGTGGCAGTGGATGAGGTCGGCGGAAGGAATCGCCCAATTACTTCAATAATACGGGAAATCGGATTCAAAGCAATGGACTCTGGGATGGTTTGTCGGCTGAAAAAAAAAAAAGAAGTAGAAGAAACAAGTCTCAGTCATCAAAAACCAGGAAATGGGATTCGTCCTTTTCATATCAAAGTAGCGAAGCTCTCTCTCCCTCTTTCTCGGTATAGGAAACAGCGGAGCTCAAGTTCCCGTCGACTCCGCGATGGACATCGTTTCTTTTGAGACAAACCTGCCGAAGGCGGCAAGCTGGGAAACTGGGCCCGTCTGGATCCAGGTGACGGGAACAAATATGTATTTGAGACATGCCGGCTCTCAGAGGTTGCACCATGGCGAAGGCGAGGTGGCCACCTCGGTTGCCTGAGCCGCGGGCCCCCTGGCTGGCCTTTCGAACCGCAGCAGAGATAGGCTCGACAGGGTGAAATTTTTTCTAACAGTCACACAAAGAGGGAAAGGGAGAGAGGGGGGGAGACAATGGCGATGACGGGTGCTGTGTAACCCGAGTATCGCCTCTGCACGAGACAAAGGTATCCGGGGCCTTTGCGAGTACTGCGTCGGATACAGGTCGGCTACATTGTTGATCTGTATTGTTTGTGTTCTTTAACAGAATCGACAGGTCTTGCTACAAAGTGTATATGCATCTTGAAAAATGGTTGCAATACGTGGAGTTGAGGTTTTGTTCACCTTTGTCTTGCTATTGCCAACAAAGGCACCCCCCACATGTTCCTGGCCCGCACAATGTACTGGGTGTAACCTGGCGAGAGGAGAGAGAGAGGGAAAAGAGGTCCATCTGCGAGCACCCGGGGTTGTGCTTGGGTGGCACATGGAGCCAGTGTAAAACCTAGCTCAACTGGGCCATGCGGACGACTGGCCATGCGGACGACTGGGCCCGTTTGCGCCGTGCCGGATTGCCCTTCCTGTCATTGTGCGATACGCTCCCTCAGGAAGCGAATGAACGAGCCCGGTCTCTCCGTGGAGCACCAACTACTGCCGGTAGAGACTTAGCCTGCGAGTTGGAGGTCAAACGCGTGGCGGTTGCACCAATTCGATGTTCTCGCAGACACACTCTCGCACTCTCATGCGGGGGGGAACATCGACCAAGCTCCCTGCGGGTTATCGGTGTTGTGAGGGTGACCAGTAATGGGCCCGAGGTCCAGAGCGGGCGAACCGAACCACGCAATCCGCGCTCTAGTGAATGCGTGGCTATAGGTTAAGATTCCATTGCATGCCCTAGATTCTGTTAGTCCCAGGCGCGGCGGGTTTACATTGTGTGTGCGCGTGTGTGTTCCCGTTCCCGCCAGTACGTCGGTTTGATCCACAGCACAGTTGTCAGTTCAGTTACCAATGGAAGTGGAGAAGCTAAAGCCGCATTGGTGGGAGACAAGAGAGAGGACAAGCTAGATATGGAGCAGAAATCGGGTAAACGTCTTTTTTGGGTCATTGCTTTTTTTTTCAAGTACGCAACTGTCTCAATTTTGTTGGTTTGCTTGTGCGCTTCAGTGCTGACTTTTTGGGGGGAGTTTTTTTTTTTTTTTTGCTCTGCCAAGTTGAAGGGACTTTGGTACTTGAGTGCCCAGGGAAAAGAGAAAGAGAAAACAGTGTCATCTTCCCCAATGCAGTTCGCGCACCAACTCGCAGCACAACACGCAGGAAAAGGATCTACAACCACACCGGGCCCCAACTTGATAAGCCCCGACAAAGACAGCAATGTGGCAGATGCAGAGCCGGAGCTGTAAGGATTCTTTCGGCGCCTGTCAAGTGTCAGATCCACATGGCCATTACAATTGCGGTCTTGGCCCTGGAGCAGATTTCCCGTTTGGTCGCTTCACACGGAGACGAGCGACGCCATCTGCATCTAACACGGCGTCCCGCCCCAAGCGTGCCCCCAAGTGCGCCCCAGGTGCGTCCCCGGTGTTGGTTCTCAGCGCGAATGGGCGTCCTGCGTTGGCAATCCCATTTGCAGCGGCTCGTCCCGCGTGGGGCGTGCTGAATAATTAGGCAAACAGCTCGCGACTCTTTTGCTGCTCTTAGCAGCTCGTTGCTGGTCCTTGTTGGTCCTGGCTGCTCCGTGCTGCTCCATCATGGCTGCTTCTGTGCCGTCTCTCGGAGGAATCAAGACCAACGCCTTTCAGCCACCGTGGGCCGGATGACCACCCTCTCCGCCCAGTCGGCATACGCACGCAGCGGCACGTTCCAACGGCATGCTCCAACGGCATGCTCTCTCGGCCTCCTTTTATCCCACTCCCACAGCCACAACGATCCCGTCTCACCGGCTCATTCGCCGTGCTCGTGGGGTCCGCTGCATGCACATCCACGCTCAGCCATGCCATGCCGCCGGGCAATAGTCTCCTCTCCCCGAGGCATCTCACGAGACCACAAGTGGCGCTCCTAGCACAGTCCAACGGGTCCTGTCATGCTCGGATGGCCCTTCTAGCGCCTCTGCATCCATGTCGTCATTCCTCTGCAAAAAGGAATGAAGAGAAACCCCTCGGGTTCCCGCTGCCTTCCCGCTGTCTCGCGGAACAATACGTGGCCAAGCCCTGTGGCACTCATCAGATGAGCCTCACAGTCGCGATCATCGCCCAATTGGGCCCGGACGACTCAAGGCCAAGGCACAACCCATTGTTCAGCTCGCTTGCCGGCCATGCCCGAAGCAGTCTGCACCAAGCACCAAGCCTGGCTGCTCCTCGTGGGCCGGCACCGACTCGCTGCATTAGACGCTGCAGCTATATGCCACGTCGAGAATCTTCTATTTCTGTTCGCCCAGTTGCCAGCCATGACACAATCCTCTCGCAGATCATATGCACCATCTCAGCGTTCTAGATCCACCTTCCCTGTCGTTTATCCCCCAGCTTATGTCGCAGCTTCTCGCTAGCAGCCAACTGCAGATATCAGCACGTTTTTCACATGCATCATTCAGGGCGACCAGTCCAGCCTGGAGGATCACATTGCCGGCATATGTTCCCCAGGTCTCGTATTATGTCTCTTTTTCTCACCTGCGTCTCGATGAGGCAGACACTCCCAGACACTCCCAGACAATGCCTAGTTTGCGCTCCAGGCTGAGCAAACACTTCGACAAACAACTGTAATTCTCTCGTGTAAAAAGAGATATAGACCGAAACCTCCATTCAAGTAATTCTTCTACTCACCGCCGGCAACCCCAAATGCCTCGTCCTCCACCTCCCCCTTTGGGCGCCCCCTCAGCCCGCCATGGGCCAAACTGGCTTGAAGTTCGTATGCAGAGTTGGTGACTATTGATCAATTTCACCCCAGTTGCCATACGCCTCGCTGCGAGGAGCTGCGTAGATTATCCACACCACCAATCCACAAATAATCCTTTCTCGGCATGTTACCCACCCGACTATTGCAGAACGTTTGGCGCTTATGCAAACCCATCAAGCTGTAGACACGCCTCAGTCCTGCTATTGGCTTCCTGGGACACCACCAGGTTGGTTCAGGTGGGTGCCGGGGAGTGTTCCTCAGACCTTTTGTTCAGGACATAAGGGCCATCGGATTCCCCCCCGAACTCGAGGCAGATCTCCCGAGGCAATCGATCCCAAGAGGCCAAGGCTGCAAGGACTTCTTTGAACAAGTAGCTGGAAGCTCGCTGTCAGCATCATCCTTCAAAACCATCACTCTTAGAAATGAGCCAAACTCACTGGCTGACTCAACCAACTTCAGTCCTTGTCCAAGAGCTTATCTAGCTCCTGGCTGGTCTATCCATTGTTTGTGTCCTGGCCAGACAGCCAGCCCACTTCGGGGTTGTCCTTATTTATATTTTCATCTTTTTTTTGGAACTTGCCGGTTTTTTCGACAGTGATTCACTGCTGTGGCATCGGTTCTTTCTTCCTGCGTACTATTATACCCTTTTCGCTTCCTGCCTCACCTGATTGGATCTCCCCGCGTTCTGTACCTTCTCTTTGTTTATAATCACTTAATCACTGTACTTCTATTCAGGAATCCCGCACAAACCAAGACATGGATGATATCGCTGTCATCGGTCTGGGACTGCGATTCCCTGGGAACGCCAGCTCCCCGGAGGAGCTATGGAAGGTTTTGGAACGCGGCGAATCTCAATGGTCCGAGTTCCCCAAAGATCGTCTCAACATTGACGGTTATTTTCACCCTGGTGGTGACCGTCAGGGCAGCATCTCGTTTCGCGGTGCCCATTTCCTAAAGGGAGACTTTGCTGCGTTTGATGCCCCTTTCTTCTCAGTAGCTGCGGAGGACGCCAAAGCCATCGATCCTCAGCAGAGAATCCTCCTGGAGGCATCATACGAAGCTCTAGAAAATGCAGGCATCAAGATGGAAGACATTGACGGCAGTGACACCGCCGTCTATGTTGGATCGTTCGTCAAGGATTACGAACAAGTGTGCCTCAGAGATCCCGATTGGCAGCCACAGTACGCCGCCACTGGAAACGGCATTGCCATTATGGCAAACAGAATTTCCTACTTTTTCAACTTGCACGGCCCCAGTATGACCATCGACACCGGCTGCAGTGGCAGTCTAGTCTCAGTCCACCTGGCAGCTCAGAGCCTTCGGTCTGGCGAATCCTCTCTTGCAATCGCGGCTGGAGCCGGCATGATCCTGACGCCCAATACCATCATGCCGATGACTGCTCTCAACTTTCTCAGTCCAGATGGAAAGTGTTTCACATTTGATTCCCGCGCAAATGGGTACGGACGAGGAGAGGGCATAGGCGTCGTCATCCTCAAGCGGCTCTCAGATGCGCTTCGAGACAATGACACAATCCGCGCCGTAATCAGGGGTACGAGGGTGAACCAGGATGGTCACACGACCGGCATTACACTTCCCAGCAAAGAAGCCCAGGTAGCAAACATCAAGGCCATCTACCAGTCTGCCGGGCTGGATTTCAATCAAACTGCCTATGTCGAGTGTCACGGGACTGGCACCCAGGCAGGTGACTGGCGAGAACTCAAGGCCATCTCCGAATCCCTCGGCTCCCAGAGATCAGTGGACAACCCAATCGTCGTTGGGTCTGTGAAACCAAACATTGGTCATCTCGAGGGGGCCGCTGGTGTTGCAGGCTTGATCAAGGGTGTCCTGACTCTTGAGCGCGGCAAGATTCCTCCCAACATCAACTTCCAGAAGGGAAACCCCGATATTGATTTCGAAGAATGGAGAGTCAAAGTTCCCCGTAGTATTCTCGACTGGCCTCTTTCTGGTCTTCGTCGCGTCAGTGTCAACTGCTTCGGGTTTGGTGGAACGAATGCTCACGTCATCATGGATGAAGCTCCTCGATATCTGTCCGCCCGTGGTCTCACAGGAAACCACAACTCGCTGGTGGATCGCCCTCCAAGCAGAGATTCGTTCCTTGAAGAATCAACCCATGATATCCCTCAACTTTTCTGCTTCTCATCTCACGAAAAGTCTGGTGTCCTCCGCGTCATGCAGTCTCACTTGCCTTATCTGAACGAAAAACTGGCTGATTCCGCGACTGACGTCGACTTTCTTCGACACTATGCTTACACCATTGGCAGCCGCCGGTCCAACCTTGAATGGAAACACACCGTTGTTGCTACATCCATTGAAAGCCTCATTTCGCAGCTTGGAAGCGCCAATGAAGCCCACTTTTCCCGATCCTCCAAGGGCAAGCAGCCAAAGATTTGCTTCGTCTTCTCCGGACAGGGCGCTCAGTTCCCCCAGATGGGCAAAGATCTGTTGATCTTCGAAGCTTTCCACCAAAGCTTGATCGAGGCTTCTAGATATATGATTTCTGATCTCAAGAGTCCCTTCGATCTCCTGGAGGAAATTCTCAAGGCCTCTGAGGTTTCGGACATTTCCAACCCGAGGATTGCACAGCCCACAACTACCGCCTTACAGATCGCTCTTGTCGATCTTCTGCGCTCCTTCGGAATCTCGCCCAAGTTCGCTATCGGCCACTCTTCGGGCGAGGTTGCCGCCGCCTATGTCTCTGGGATCATCGACAGGGAGACCGCCTGGGGGGTTGCCTACTACCGTGGTCTTGCAGCTGGCAGTCTCCCTGATAAGGAACCGTCTCTCAAGGGTGGGATGATCGCTGTTGGACTTTCTGTAGGCGAAGCCGAGGAGTACATCTCAACTTTGCAACAGCCTGTCGAGGTTGCCTGCATAAATAGCCCCCGCTCTGTCACGCTTTCGGGCACGGCCGAGGCTATCAACTTTGTCTCCAAGAATTTGCCTGAGAATGTCTTTCGCCGCCGTCTCCCTGTCACTACCGCTTACCATTCCTCCCACATGCAAATAGTCGCAAACGACTACAAGGATATGCTTTCCGGGATGACCACCAAGCAGTCCAAAACTGCGACCATGTTCTCGTCCGTCACCGGTCGCCTGGCCCAGAATGATGAGTTAAATAGTCACTATTGGGTAAAGAATATGGTCTCCCCTGTCCAGTATGTGCGTGCCATTGAGGCCATGATGAAGCAGCCCCGCGAGGAGACTCCCGACATCATTGTCGAGCTGAGTCCAGTTGCCACTCTCAAATCTCCAACGGCCGATATTATCTCCGGAACCGGTTCCAAAAGCCCACCAACCTACTATTCGGTCCTTGAGCGAAAGATCAACGGAGCAGTCTCTCTTTTGAAGACTGTAGGCCTACTATGGACCCGAGGTTGCTCCCTTGAAACCAATACTGTCATTTCAAGAGGCAACTCTGACCTAAACTTCCAATGTCTTGTCGACATTCCACCATACCCTTGGAACCACTCAAAGTCATACTGGCATGAATCTCACCTGGGTGAAGCAAACCGATTCCGAGAGTACCCCCGACAAGATCTCATCGGTGCCCCAACAGCTGATGCAATTTCCTTTGAACCTCGCTGGCGCGGATTCCTGCGTACTTCAGAGAATCCATGGCTTCAGGACCACCAAGTTCAAAAGACAATTGTCTATCCAGCTGCCGGCATGGTGGCCATGGCTTTGGAGGGTGCAACCCAGTCAGTCAAAGATAAGACTAATATTTTGGGGTATGAAATCACCAACATGCGCATTGACAAGGCCATGATTATCCCTACCACTGCTCATGGTCTTGAAATGGCCATGAACTTCAAAAAGGACTGTGAAGCCGAGCAGTCCTTTGAATTTACAATATATTCCAAACAGCTCAATGGGCCTTGGGAGCAACATGCCAGCGGTTCGCTGCTAGTTCGATTTAAGCATGGTGACTGGAGAGCCAACTTTCAAGAGCATGGGGCACGGTTCAACATACTTAAGAAGTCATGCACCGAGGCCATCGTTCCTCGACAATTATATGAGCTCCTCGACATTGTCGGTATGAATTACGGCAGCTTGTTCCAAAACATAAGCGAGATTTCGAAGGGCGATAACGCTTGCGTCAGCAAGGTCCGCGTCCCCGACACAAGGTCGAAGATGCCTGCCAAGTTTGAATATCCTCATATCATTCATCCGGCCACGCTTGATTCAATGTTTCAAACCTTGTTTGCCATTGAAAATGAACCTATGGTTCCTACATATATCAAAAAGATGTTTGTCTCTTCCGACATTTCACGGGATATCGGCAATGAGTTCACTGGTTACGCCACTGCCCATCGAGCTGGTATTCGTGATGCGAACGCTGATATTGTCATGACTCAAGATGGCTGGGATCAGCCTTCAGTAGTCGTTGAAGGCCTTCATTTCACCGGCTTAGCTGGCCAATCTGCTGGAGCGGGTGACTTCTTACCAAACCACCGCAATCTTTGCACCGAGATTGTGTGGGACCAGGATGCTACATTTGCAAGCATTGAATACTTGGAGGAGCTTGTTAGGCTGATGGCACACAAAACTCCTTCGCTCTCTATCCTCCAAGCTGGCGGCGATTCAGTCATTACAGAACAAATTCTTGCCAAAATAGCCCCCAGTCAAGACCAAACTCCCCGTTTGGCCAGGTATACCATCACCAAGGCTAGTAACAGCAAGACGGTGTCTGAGATTCTCTCTCACGTCAAGGGTACCCGTCTTGAACCCTTTGTGGAGGCAAGGCATGCCGATGGGTCTGAGCCTTTACCTGACTACGACTTGATGATTGTTTGTGATGACAACAATGGGTTTGACATTGCCAATATGCAGAAACATCTCAAACCAGACGGCATCATTTTAAACCAAGACCATAGGGTCATGACGCCAAGCATCGCCCATACATATGCCAAGGAGGGGCGGAAAACCCGCATGAAGTTCCAGTTTCACCAGCCAACCTCACCCAAAGTCTCATCCGCCACTGTCGACGTGATCATCATCTTGCCAG
Organism: Calonectria multiphialidica; assembly: GCA_020623665.1. Classification (NCBI taxonomy): domain Eukaryota; kingdom Fungi; phylum Ascomycota; class Sordariomycetes; order Hypocreales; family Nectriaceae; genus Calonectria; species Calonectria multiphialidica. The sequence goes on along the minus strand of JAHVYC010000092.1, from coordinate 182,185 downwards.
CTGACCCCCTCAGCCAGGCTAGCGCTTTAGGTGTGGCTTTGGGACAAATTATTCGGGATCACAATGCCAAAAGTGCGGTGATCTTGCAGGTTGACCAAGTTTTGGACCAGATCGCCAATATTAAGGGCAAGGTGGTTATTTCTCTGCTAGACTTCTCCAACGTCCCCGGCCGACGCCCTTCTATTTTTAATTGGACCGAGTCCGACTTCAATGTCTTCTATTCATTGCAAAAGGCAGCAAAAGGCATCATTTGGGTCACTCAAGCTGCCCACATGAAGCCTCAAAACCCTCTCGGTTCTCCAATTATTGCCCTGGCCCGAACTCTCATGTCAGAAGATCCACTGAAGACTATTGTAACAGTCGACCTGGCAGATTCCACAGTTCTTGATGAACGGTCGACTACTGAGAACATTATCCGAGTGTTAAACAGAACATTCGGGGCTTCTCAAGGACCTGGACCTCGAGAAACGGAGTATGCAGAAGAGCACGGCAAACTTTACATTCCTCGACTAGTCCCGATCAACTCTCTCAATAAACTAGTCGAAGAAGGCAACGCACCAGTCATCCAACTCCATTCCTTCCACAATCAGAACGCTCGATACAAACTCCACATTTCAGAACCTGGTCTTGCTGATGATGGACTCATCTTTACGGAGGCCAGCATCCAAGATCCAAGCCCTAACGAGGTTGAAATCCGCTTCGAAAGCGCCACTATCAATCATCTGGATTTGGACGTTGTCATGGGCCGCACTATTGAGTCCTCCGTTGGTCTGGATATCACTGGTCGCATCACTCGAGTCGGAAGCGATATACTAAGCCTGGCTGTTGGCGATCGTGTTGTCGCTATCCTTCCTGAGGGTGCCATTCAGAGCAAAGTAAGCATAGATCGACGTCTGGTTCGAAAGTGGACATCAAGTCTTCCTCTTAGCCATTCTGCCAGTGCATTCCATGCTTTCTGTAAGATTGGTAGACTTGGTCCAGGAAAGTCCGTTCTTGTACACGCCGGAGCAAGTTGCTTCGGTCTTGCCGCTATTCATATGGCTTCTCTACTCGGAGCAGATGTCTATGCCACAGTCATGGGGCCAGATTTACGAGCACAGCGACTTCTCCTTCAGCGGTGTGGCTTCGAGCCAGATCGAATCATCGATGCGACTTCGGACAGCTTCGTTAAGTCAGTACAACACTTGAACGGTGGGCGAGGAGTGGATATCGTCTACAACTCGACTCAGCAACATATCGAAGCCAACTTTTCCTGCGCGCGCAATGGTGGCGTGGTGGTTCAGTTCGCAAGCAAGTCACCAAGTCCTCGCTCAGTTCGCATGACCTCGACTTCTGTATCTCTTGTCAACCTTGACTTTTCTCAGATTCTCAAGGATGACCCCGAGTATGTAGCTGAGCTTCTCGATGGCACCCTGGGACTTCTTGAAAAGCCAGGCAACGAATTCTCGCTCGATACTAAAGTCGGAACCTTGCCTTTAGTTGAGATTGAGAAAGCCTTCCGGCTCGTCGAGAAGCACCCCTACCTTGGAACTGTTTCAATTGCCGGGGAACTTGAACACAATCCTCAAGCCAAGGTTGCTGCACCCCGACCTATCCGCCCACTCCACGACGCCCTCTCTAATGACAAGACATATCTGCTCGCTGGAGGTTTGGGTGGTCTTGGGCGAAGTATATGCGAGCTCATTGTCAAGAATGGCGCTCGACACATTGCTTTCTTATCCCGCTCGGGTGCTGCCTCTGAGACCTCTCGATTATTCGTGGAGGAGCTTCAGAAGATGGGCGTTGACGCAAGAATCTACAAAGCCGACATATGCGATGAGAATGCATTGGAGGAAGTCAGCAGCCAGATTGGTCAAGAAATGCCTGCTATTGCGGGTGTCTTTCAATGCGCGGCGGTCATAAAAGACGCTGTCTTTGACAATATGACCTACTCCGATTGGGTTGCTGCGGTGAAGCCCAAAACAATTGGCTCCATGAACCTCATGCAAACAATCCCCCGTATTCAAGGAGAAGATCCATTTTTCGTATTCCTTGCTAGCTCCGCAGGTGTGATTGGCAATCGTGGCCAGGCCAACTACGCCACCGGGAACGGCTTTGAAGACGCGCTTGCTAGAAGCTACCGACTACAGGGCAAGCACGCAGTGTCGATTGACCTGGGACCTGTTCTCGGCGCAGGAATGCTTGCAGATGATGAAGAAATACTCGACATGCTCCGGGCCAGTGGTTTCTATGGTATCCGCCACCAGGACTTCTTGACCATGGTCAACCACGCTATCACTGCTGAGATTGAACCTGGTGTGCCCATGCCGCCCCAGGTCATCATGGGTATCGGCACAGGAGGCCTTATCCTGCAGAACCAACCCGCCGATCCCTACTGGACGCGTACAGCACTATACAATTACCTTAACCTCATCGACATGCCGCCTCCAGACCTGGCTGCGATCAACGGTTCCGCCAGCGTCGACATGAAGTCGATGCTGGCCTGTTGTACTGATGCAACCGCCGCCGCCGAGATTATCTGCATCGGTCTTGCCCAAATGCTGTCCAAGGCCATGAACATGTTGCCCGAAGAGATTGACACTGGCAAGCCGCCAAATGTCTATGGAGTCGATTCACTGGTGGCAGTTGGTGTGCGGAACTGGGTTGTTTCAAACTGTGGCGTCCCTGTCTCCGTGTTTGAAGTGTTGAGTGACAAGACAATTGCAGAGTTGGCAGCAGACATTGCTGTGAAGGGTGCATTTGGCGTTGATAAAGATTAGGCTCCATGTCAGGGCTGTCTGGACAAGCCAGGCATGGACGAGTGAGGGCCGGGAGATCTCAATTGGGTTTTGTATGAATGAATGTTTGTAATGAGATTTGGGTCGAGGCCGAACGGAGTTCAGAGAGCGTGTTTTCATATTGTTTTGGGTTCACTGATGGGCATGTTTATATAGTTGGCTTATTCTCGCAAGTACTTCATTTTAATAGTTAACTCGTAACGGCCGTTTATGAACAGAGATGCATGATATATAAGCTTATTAAAGTAGAAATACCAGGCGTCCAAAGATGGTTTCGCAAAACAGGGCAATTATTCAATAAGCATAAAAAAGTACGTAACATTAGTCAAAAATAGTCGACCTACCCAGCAAGGGCATTAAAAAAGGGTACTCAGACATCAAATCAAACGTCAGCCATGAACCAACCACCAACGTCACTTGGGTCCACTAAACGCGGCACGCAGCCCAGGTCACATCCCTCAAGCCTAGTTTGCCTCTTCAACAGGCGCCTTTTCGCCGTTGGTCTCCTCCACCTCCACAGCCTCAGTCTTCTCCTCGTTCTCGGGCTGCCAGACTGCTTCGACCACACTCATTCGGCATCCGGGTGTTCTTGTAACGCCCTATTCATCGAGTCAGCAAGATTATGCAAATATAAAAAGCCCCAAGGGGCAGTTCGGTACGCACCTTGAATACAAATCGCTCATCAACAGCCTTGAACAGGTCTCGGAACTCAGCCTCGGTACGCTCTTGTGCGTTCAGAAGGGCCAGCATGACCATGTCCATGCTGCGAATGATTTTCTCGTCCCAGGGGTTTTCGACACCGTAGTCACGCAGGCAATGATCGTTGATGACGACGCGGGCACCAGGCTTCATGGCCGGGACAAGTCCCTTGAGGATTTTAATGGCGTACGGTGTCGAGTAGTTGTGCATGATCCAGCGGAAGTAGTAGACTAATAGTTCGGTTAGTATTCGCAACCGTGTTCATCAATGAGATACTGACCATCGGCATTCTTGACGGGGTTTTCGGTGAAGAAGTCGTGGGCTTGCAGTGAGACGCGATTGGCGACGTCCTCGTCATCGGAAATGGGCTTGGGCGCACTGTCGACTGTCTTTTGGAGGTCCTGCACGATAAACTTGGTCTTTTTCCACTTCTTTCCCAGGTCGACACAGACGAAGCCGTGGCTGCCGCCAACGTCAACAAAAGTACCCTCCTTATCATCCACGTCGGATAGGTCGTAGTTGTCCACGAAGTGGCTAACCTCGTAACCCTCGCCACCAGTCAAGCTGACCATGGCCTGACCCATGCGCTTGGCACGCACAGGGTCCTTACCAAAAGTGGCAAACATAGGCTCCTGGTCCACAGTGTTGAAGGCAAAGTTGAATCCCGTGCGTGTCAACTCAGTTGCCTCGGGGTGCGTTCGCAGAGCCCGGAGCGAGTTGGCGGCAGCAGGGAAGATGTCTTCGCCGTTGAAGCCGACCCAGCTCTGCAAGCTCTCATCCTCGGCAAGAACACGCGAGGCAGCAGTGTGAGCGATAAAGCCAGGCGTGGGCTCCTGGAAAATCTGGTTGGTCATGGCATGGCGGAGAGCTCGTGCAAGGTTGACAGGATCCAAGGTCGTCTTTGATTGAAGCTCTGTCAACGCGATTGGCTTGTCGACAGGAACCAGCTTGGCTGGGGAAGGGTCAGCAGGGTTGAGCAAAAGGGCGGGGTTGGATTACCAATGCCGTAGCTGTTGATAAGCTGAAGACTCAAGGTATCGAGGAACTGGATCGGGAGTAAGCTTAAGCGGCGAATCATAGAGGGGATAAACCTACGTTCCAGATGCCCCATCGAACTTGCTCTCGAGGACCTCGAACAAGCTGACCCAGCTCCTTAGTGGCGAAGACAACCTCCTGGCGCGACCTTTGGATGTCCTCGGGGAGCTTGGGGAAATCGCCCGGGGCGTCGACGTCAAATCCGGGCTGGGGGATGTTGTTGTCCTTCAGGTACTTGTCGAGCTTCTCCGTCTCCTCGGTAATCTTCCTTGCCAACTGGATCATTTGGGACGTGGTCGAGTCAGCTGCGGTGCTCGCAGGGGCGGCCTCTGATGCAGCAGGTGTTGGCTCAGTCTCCGATGCAATCGAGGCCTGTGAAACCTGGTCATTCTTGGAGATCAATTGGGCCAGGCCGCCAAACGAGAGACGGTTCTGCTTCTTGCGCTCAATCTCCTCGGCATTGGAATTGGAATTCGCATTGCCATTGGCAGTGCCGTTTGAGCTATGCAGCCAGGACGGGACTCTGATCTTGGCCATTGCGGCAGGAGTTTTGGGGGCGGGTGTATGCAAACGACAAAACGGTTCCAGACGACCTCGGGTGACGAGACTCGAATTTTGGGTCTAGTAATATCAAAAAAGAGTGTTATAGCCTATTCAAAGTGGTTGAAGTTAGTCCTCAGCTCGTCAATCGAGAATAATGCCGGCGGGCGCGGGCGCGGGGCACGACTGGCCGAGTTGGACGCCAAAAAGCAAAGCTGAAGCAGCGGATTACCACTAGCCCGTGGTACTAAAGGACGATGGACACAGCACAATCACAAGCGTGCTCGGAAGGGCTGGGCATTGCTCGGCCAAGCATTGCGTCGGTGGCAAGGGAACTTTCCCTAGCCCCAGACATGGCAATGAGACGCCGGACGCATATTTGTTGGCGGGAAAAAAAAAACAATTCACATCCTTGTTCATGCCGACACGAGGACGCGATGCCACGCACATGGACCAGCCCGACGACGAGCCTGATGACAGGCCCCCCCCATAAGGAATTTTGGTGTCTCGGACAGAATGACAGGGCCGAGCTTGTCTAAGACAGCACGTTCGACCTGTCTCATGGCTAGCTCAGAGCATTGGGTTTTGGTTGCGTGCCGTGTTGTCGGTGCCGGACAATGCGAAAGCTCGCATGGCAGAGTGGGATGATCCATCATTCCCCCTCCCCTTTTGTCAGCCACCGCAGACAGCACGGCACTTAGCCGGCGAGACAGGAAGGCATTTTACCCATTTTGCACCAAGCTTGTCTGACCCATTGACCCGTCATCGGCTTGGGGAGCACGCAGGTTTTTGGGCTCCGGCCACTCGGCCCTGGTGCAACACTGTCTCTCGTGTGTCTGGTGTTTTGTCTCTCTGGCTGGCCCTTTCCCCGGTGGTCGCACGACAGCACGTCGCGAGTTTCCCGTCAGATTATGTCCCGATTGGGCGGGGTGAGTCCCCATTTGCCCGAACGACCACCACGACCGAATGCGCGATGTTTGGGTGGACGGGTTGGTGGCAGCTTGGATGGGCGCGGTCGACGAAAGGGAACGCAGGGGTGACATTTGCAGCACGTACCTTTTCAACAACGGGTGGGTGTGCGCGCGCGAGGCGAGGGGCAACTGTAAGCAGCAAGTTGATAGAGTGCTGACGGCTGCAACCCAAAAGAAAATTTCGCCAACGGCTTTTTCCTTTTTTTTTTTTTGCTTTGGTTGCTGCAAAAGGGCACAAGAGAGGAATGTGTTTTTGGTGAGGAGACTTCGGCCGACGGTTCCAGAGGGAAGGCGAATCCTCCCAAAGGGGTCTCCGGGAAACGGGGAGCTGGGTCGATTTTGGTTCACGCCAAGGATGCCACCCGGCGATGGAGCCAACCGCCAGGGGCCAGCCGGCTGCTCCATACGCTTTCCGCGTCGTGAAATGAGCCCATCGGGGCTAGAGGCGAAGGGCTGGAGAAGCTAAGAGTAGGAGGCAGAGGCAGAGGCAAAAGGCAAACAGCCCACGGGCAACTCGACTGGATGGCACCGTCAGCGCGGACACCAAAACACGCCTAAACACACATACGCATGCCATCTGCTCCCCCGTCTGCTCCCCCGTCTGCTCCCCCATCTCCTGGCTGCCCTCGTCTATCCGCTCTGCTGCCCCCTTTCTCGCGCCGTATGCCCTTGACTTCCCATCCTCCCCCCCGTTGCAACCACAATTGGCCTGCGGCTCCGGGCCCAGTATAGCACATCCCCCAGTGCCCCAGTCCCCCAACACCGCACCGCTGGCGGCGGGGGTTCATTCCCATTCGGTGGAAATTGGCTCCAGTGGGGGGCCAGCTGCGGTGCGGCACGATGCGTGCACCAAACTAGTGGGAGCGTGCCCCTCCATAAACCTTCACCAGAAAGGAACCCTTCCCGTCGTTCAACGCGCACCTGACGCCTCATACATGGCTTTAGCATCGCTTGCGTGTGAGGTTCTGCAGCCAACTTGCAGATGTTTGTTGGTTGGTTGGTATAGTACATACATACAGCCGTGTAAAATCCCCATCCCTATCGGGGCGTGTACATACATGTGCATAAGAAGCCCTCCAAAAAAAATACCCGTCGACTCGCTCCACCTCGCAACCCGCTTCCTTCACCCCTCATAGATACTCCGGCTTCTGCCCATAGATAATATGACAGGGCATGTACATGAGAATGTTGTTGTTAAGATACGCCCTCCGCACATCCACCAGCAGCAACTCCACCTGTTCCGGAGTCCACCTTAGTCCTCTGGTCAGGGGTCCCAGGGCGATAGCCTGCATCCCGTCCATGAGGATCGTCCTCCAGTAGAGCCCCACGGTCTTCAAAACCTTGTTCTTGGGCCAAGTCCCCAGCGGGACATGGAACACTCTCTCAGTGACATTGACAAATCCAGCGTCGCGCATCTTGTTTGCCAGATTGCCCCCCGCAGCCGCGTGAAAATTCACTCCCAGCGCCCCGAGGCCCTCTGTCACGAGTTGCCAGTACTTGGCGATGGGATGTTCCGGTGGGATAGTGCCGTTGCGTGCTGCACCATGCGGCTTGTGATGAATTTCCTGCATTTCGAACCATCCACCTGGCTTGAGATGTCTGATTACGGTGTCAGTCAAAGTACAAACACGGCAATACCAACCAACACTTACTCGATGGCTCGTCGGAAAATTCGGTCCCAGTCCCTGATTCCCATAACTGTATGACGAGTATGGATATAATCAAAGTGATTGCGAGGGTGCAACCATGGAGACTCAACGTCATCTACCATAAATCGTACGTTGGGTGGCAGCCAATCGGGCTGAATAGGTGATAAGTCAATACCAAGAATGTTGGCGCTTGAAAATTGGTCACCCACTAATGGTTGTCAGCATTTCCACTTCGATTTACAACAATCAGGCCCTCGAGCTGTTCAATAACTTACTTTCAATAGCCCAGATTCCGGTGCCGGTTCCAATATCAAGAATCTCTTGTGGGTGTTCCCCGATAGGAGCAAAATGCAGCTTCTGGTTACAAAGCAATTTTATCATGGCATGCTTCATATCCTCACGTTCTTGCTCCACGTCGTCGTTGGGAAAGTTATAAGAACCCTCACGGAAACGGTGATAGCGCCGGCCATTCTCATACATGTAATCGCGAATAGACGACTGCATGGATGTGCTACCGGAGCTAACGCTATCGCTCTCGTAGCCCGCATCTGAGGCGCTGTCGCCAATGGTGCTGACGTCTTCGCTGTCCGCAACAATGGTGTCCTCGGCTTCGAAGAGGGCTTCTCTAGAGATTTCATCTTGCTGGGCCGTCGAGAGATCCGGGAATATGGAGATGCCGTTGGGGTGAGTTAATGGTGTTACGACCATGGATTCTAGCCTTTTGTGGCCGGGTTTCCATTCCGACCCGGGGCTGTGGGCTGCTTGATCGTACGCCGAAGGTGAAGTCTTACCCTCATGTCGATATGATGAGCTGCCCTCCTCAATCCTGATGGGCGGTAATGTATTCTGTGCCGGCTTGCTGGAGTGCGTCTCTGGTGGTGAGTGCTCGTCATGTGTTTTTGCTGTGCTGTTGTCCTGTGTCTTCTGTCCTGGGTATGCAGTATCCGGCAGCGTGGTTCCCATGACCGTAGCCATGAAATTCGATGTTGTCGGCATGGCTTTAGTCGTCTTGGGTATGTCATTGAGCTGTGTCTCTGGTGTCGCTTGTGCCTCGTGGGAGGGTTGCGATGAAGAGGCCTCGGGGACGCTCTGGCCATCTGCCTCCACAGAAGCTGATTGATCGGCTAACAGACCCTTGGAGTCCAGGTCACTCCCACTAGCAAGGTACGATACCGCCTCTGTGGTCCTGGGGACATCATCGTTCCGGGGATTGGGTTCCATGGTGATGATCGGATTTGGTGGCGCTGTCTGGACAAGGAATTTGCCGACGAGACGGACGGCTGAAAGCGGCACGGCCAATACTGGCAGCCACCACGTCTGTGCGCTTATTGGGTACGCGACGCTCTCTCAAATATCTTCTCTCAAAAGGCGAAGCGGTGCTGAAAACCGCTGCTGTGGCCGTGGGAATGCTGACGGTTGACTTGGCCCGAGTGAGAGTTGGCGGTTGGTTGGGCGCACAGGGACCCTGTGCAGAACGAGCGGAAGGGTTGGTGGTGAGGGCTGCGCTGCGTCGTCGAGGAATGCCGATGATGCAGTGGTCTTGGCGTGGCTCAGGACCAGGGGCGCGCGTTCAGAGTCCAACCTGCGAAATGTCCCAGACGACGCAATTCCTGGAGATGAGATGAATCGGAGGAGAAAGGAGGCGTGAGAGAGTGACCGAGGGCACGCCGGCTGGGGAGAGAGACGCAGGAGGGTCGGGTGCCGATGTCGTGCGACATGCGAAAAGGGAAGACTTTATCAGCTGGCATGCGCTGTGTCCAGAGTTGATGGGATCAAGAGTTAAAAGGATGCCCGTGGGGCCTGGACAAGGACCCTGGGAGGGGAACAAGGGAGACGCAGGTGGGGCAACGTCCATCAGTGCCGGGCCATGCCATGGCTCTAATCCAGACTCTCATGGCGGCTTTCTTGCCACAGGCCCAAGACCCCATCGAATCTTGATGAACCTTGCTCTGGACTTATTCTTTTTTTCTTTTGCCCTTCTCCTCAACTTCGTCTAGGCCCTATAGTCATCTCTCAAGCCCATCTAGGCCGAGACAAACGCCCAAAAAAACCGACACTGCTGTGTTCGGCCAACTGGCCTTGACACCATCTCGTGGCCGGGGCTAATGCAAAGCAAAGATGCTACCGGCTGCCCACTGGCCCAGATCTAGTCGATTTGAATGATTCCTATTGCAGTGCCTCAGGGCCAAGGGAGGGGGCGCCCCATCACACGCACGCAGGGCGACCTTTTTTACGAAGGCGCGCTCGTTGCTTTTTCCCAGGTACAGGTGATGCCTCGGGCGGCAGGCCTCGAAGTCGGGATTGGCCGTGTGGCTTTTCTGCCCATGGAAAGAATGAAATTCGACGTCGCTGCGTATGGCTTTTTTTTTCTTTCTTTTTTTCCATTTTTCTTCCCTCCTGTTTGTCTCGCACTCGCATTACATGACGGCAGTAACGGTTGCCGCCACTACATGTCTGAGCATGTTGCGCTACAAAACTGATGAGGCATGCAGGTGAAAAGGTTGGGCCAAGTAGAGTTTCTCGAGGCGTTATCACTTCTGACCATTGTCCACCATTAGTAACTGTCACAAGTAACCGTCGCATCGCTAGTTCTCAAGATTTGCTTCTTCTATCCCCCTTTCAGGCCTGTGTCATTCTGTCACATATGACACCTCAACGTCACGTCACACCGGCCGCCACATTGCGCCGGAACGTCAAACTGCCGGGCTCGCATTCATTTTTCCTCCAAACAGCTGACGGATAGACGGGTCTGGCTCAGATACCAGTTAGTATAAGGAGATTTAAACTAATAAACAAACCAAAATAGCATACCATCTAGTGCATAAATTTGGTGTGTAATGAATTCAACACGATCCCTTTTGAGGTTTTTCCGTTTTAACATCTCGCATTCCCAAGGAATGAGCTTGGTCTGTTTTTTGAGTGTAGAATGCCCGTATCTAATCCGGGCCCGATTTTCGTCTGTGCACATGGCGATGTGCAGATGGAGGGGCGTCGCCCTCATAGATGACAGCGTTTGTAGGGCATCGTGATCGCTGTGTGTCTCTCTCACTGGCGATATCCCCCATCAAGCCCAGGGAGTTTATGTCGTGCCAGCAGTCAACTTTGAAGCCTCAAGGCAATGCAAGACGAAAACTTTCATAGGAATGATAAAAACCGCGGCTTTCCAACCAGAATTTGCGCATTTCAACCCAAGCACAGAACAGAGACCAATGTATTCGAATGAATCTGCACTCCAAGGACAAAGGTACTCGAACCCATGTCGTCTGTCGCGGAACCGTGTCGCCCAGAGGACACAAGTAATGGCACCCTCTACAGCAATGACCAGAGTCCTGATAACTGGGCTGTGCCGTGCAGATGAGATTGGACAATAGACAAGGACAGTCTTGTGTGTGATCTCGTATCCATCTTCCATGGCTTTGCGTACATGAAAGGGGAGAGAAGATAGACACAGACCACGACCATACGAGTTAATACGCGCCCGTATCCCCTGACCAGATGCTGTTCCAGAGCCGACATAAACGCAAGGTTTCACACCATTCTTGGTGAGTACCAGTACGTAAACCCCCCAGTCTTAGTGGGGGACATCACCATCCATCTTAATCCAATACATAGATGTCACCAATAGTTCGTGGACATCCATCTATCGGCTTGGCTGTGAGGGTTGCATAATGGTCGCAGAGTGGTGGCGCGGCGGTTAAGCAGCAGCGTTTCATGTTTTCGCCTCAGTGTTCTACACACGAGCTTTATGTTAGCTGTCATGGTTTCTTCTTCATTGGAGGACTGACTTGACTTCTTCAACAGAGGACGCGGTGTTGATATTAGGGTCTTTCCCTCGGGCAAAACGAAACGGAGGAGGTATGTTCATTCCTCTTGGGAATGGCTTACAGGATGCGCGGTGTGTTTTCGGGAACAAGTCGACGAACTGGTTGGAAGCTTGAAGAACCCACAGTTGCATTGCCCTTCAACAAATGGGCATAAAATGAGAGCGTAATTGTAATAATTCATAGCCACCTAATAGCGAAATAAAATCAATTATGAAATTTTATAAAAAAATGTTTCAATGTAAATTATTGAGAAATAAATAAACAATTTATATGATATTTTTATTTAGTGGTTCAGTTAAGATGGCGCACTATCAAGTGGTCGCAAACTAATGGCCGCACACTGTATCTTGGGATGGGAGTCAATTAGGGTCAATTTCAATGGGACAAATAAAGGAAATAAGACAAATAGGACAAATGGGGCAGATCGGGCAAGGAGAAAGACCATATCGGATAAACGGGGGTCAAAATTATATTCTTGCTACTGCTGAACGGGACGTCGGCGAGTCAAGATCCACTTTTCCACAGAGACAAACTCAACATCACCATCCGTCCACTTAATTACTCAGATCCGTGTGTGGTGTTCATGTAACTTCCTCTCCCCCGTTGCCCAACGATCATGTCTCGCCACACAAAGTTTGTCCACTGCGTCGGCAGTCCGGCTTTCAGCCCAGACGAGCTCATCCAAGACGCCGAGCGCCAAAAGCAAGCCGTGGAACTTCTGGCCAAAGGCGACCTGTACAATGCCAGCCGAGTCATGTTCCAGCTGCCCGAGCGGGACACGTATACGTATCATGCCATAACAAGTGTCAAGCTGGCGGAGGTACAATCTGTCGTCGCTCTAGGCGGGGCCAACGGACTGCACGGCTGGTACCGTAACGAGGACCGCTCGCATGTGAGAGCTCAGTCCCGTCCAAATCCCCCCCCCCAGCTCATAGACTAAACATTACCACAGAGAGATTCGCCTCCCCAGGCAGACGTAGAAGCATACATTTCTGTTTTCAACCCGGCGACGGCGACGGCCTCGGCGCTCAAGAACTTGGGCACCAATGCCAAGAAGGCATCTATTCGGAGCGAGGTGGCAGGCAACCTGGTGGACAAGCGATACCTGCACCCGGGACTGACGGCAAAGCTCACCATCCCCAGATGCAAAAAGCCGACCAGCTCGAACCCGTACTACGATTTTTGGGCATGGTCCTGTCGGGAGCTTGAATGGTGCGGCCCTTGTCCCTCCTCGGAGCGCGTGGCCACTAGCCACCATGTGCTACCCATCTTCATGCATCACTTTGGTTGCGCCACGCCATCTCACGAGGGTCTGGAGGCTCTCAGGATACTGGCTGATGGGCGCGCCATAGCCGACATCGGGTCGGGCAATGGCTATTGGTCGTTTATGCTTCGCCAGTATGGCCTCACTTCTCACCCAGTCGACAACATGCAGAGCGAATGGCGGGTGAACTGGGTCAATGACACAACCATCTCAGACGGCGTAGAATGGTTGCGTAAGAATGATGGCGGCAAAGACATGGTTCTCCTCCTAGTGTATCCCATCGTAGGCGGCGGGATAGGTGGAGGCACCGAGGGCGGGTTCACACGGAACCTGGTGGCGGCCTTCCAAGGTGACACAATTGCGGTGGTGGGCACCCAAAACGGAAACGGATACACGGGTTTCAGAGCCATGACGATGGACAAGTTCATGGAAAGTGAACACAAGGAGTGGACCAAGGTGGCACAGATTCCACTGCCCAGTTTTGCCGGCAAGGATGAGGCTTTGTACATATTTCAACGCGGGGACAGGGTACCCGCAAGTGAATAGACGTTGAAACTAGCTCCAGTTGGAGGGTAGCCGAGATTGTGTCCCTGCCCAACGTCCCCGAACTCTCAAAATGGAGCAAATGGAGAGATACAGTTCGAGCGTGTAGTATAAACACGGACCCCATTCATACCCGTTGAACTCTATTGGGCGATTCAGTTCCCAAATGGTAATGAAGATCCTTCTGCTCGTTTGACGATCAGGCCTTTTAGAAGCCTAACCAATCCAATCCGGGCCCAAGCGTCGAGATGGAGGGGTGGAGGATAGCCTGGTTGGTGTCTCCCCTCCCCAAAAAAACCTCCCGTCCGGCGCAGCACGCGTCTATGAGTGCTAGTTTTCTGATTCTGGCCAATATGCATTCATTTCTATTCGGCGAAGGGGATTTCACATTTGCAGCAGAGTGCGCCTCTTGGATGCCTCGTATTTGCCTCACTCAAGACTGCATCGGGAAGAGGAGAATGAAGAGGAGGCATCACAAGACTTTTCGTGGCTCTGCAGCTCTGCAACACCCCAACTGCATGTCGCCGATTTCTGTTGGCTAGAGCGGGAGGCTCACCAACCAACAATGGCAGCCACCAGGTTCTAATTGGCCGCCAATGGGATTTTGGGCTTGGAATGGATGTGTCCTGTGGTGATGATTTGACTCACCTCTTGATGTTGCCTCCCAGGTTGAATTTTCAGCCCCCACCACGGGTTTCAATCATGTGTGTGTATGGATCCCCTCTGCCCCCAGACAAGGGCCAATTCTTCTCTCTTTCGCGAACATCCTTGGCCGCTGTCATGCCATCGGGGCTCAAGCCCGGCCCTCCCCTGCCTGTCAGCACGCGGAGATTGGGCCTTGGAGTACGGTCTGCGTCTACACACGCAATGCGTAGCATGGAAGACCCAGCCGCACAGCAGGCGAACCTTTGGCGCACGGGGTGGCCCGACTTCTGGGTACGTTCGGAGAGAGCGCTGCATGCGCCATTGGCCTGCCCTGCGGGAGCGTAGGCGACAGTGGGGAGCTCCCATCGGCCATGGGTGCCTGTACGCGCTGCGCCATCGTCCAGCGGGCCGCCCTATGACGACCGGGTTACATGGGGGATGGGCCTTGGAATTGGGTGGATTTGGGGAAGTTGGAGGATTTGGAGGGGAAAAGTCAACTGCAAGTGAGGTTTCAGCCCCCGCTAAACGCCTAGGATGCCGCCTAGGATGCCGCCTAGACAGAGCCCTGGGCCTGCTGACAAGTGCGGATTGGTCTCGGTGTATTATGACGGAAGGCCTCGGAGCTTGCAGCCATGCTGGGAACCAGCTGGTTAACTACTCGTGTTCATCCTCCGCGGGTGACCTCGTCCTCCTCCTCTTCCTTTTTTGCCCAATCCCATTTGCACTCTGGCTTCGTTGTTGCAATTGCCGCTTGTGTCGTGGTTGGAGAGTCCCATTCGTTCGTCCCAGCCTCCCCCGCAAGAGGGCGCCGTCCAACGAACCCCCCACCTGCCCACATAGCCATTCAGCATCTCCGAGCGCACTTCGCTTTTCGCCAAAACACCACCTCAGCCCGTCGCCATGTCGTCGCTCTACCCCGACGGTGACTCCCGGAAGGGACACGCCCGGTCCCGGTCGCACGATGACCGTCGCTCCAGGGACGACACCGCGAAATATGCCGACGTGCGTGAGCCCAGCTACATTTACCCAGAAGATGACCTGGAGGACCGCTACCGGGGGCATCCAGAAGCTCAGGCCAGCGGCGCCCTCCCCTACCCAGAGGAAGGCGGCGTCAATTTCCCGGGCAGCCAGAACCTCTACGGATATGACTCCCAGCGGCCCGTCTATAAGACTGCGTCGCCACCTGCGAATTCTCCTTACCGAAGCTCTCATGACAGGGTAGACTCTGGCAGCGGCCTGCTTCCCGGCGCCTTTCCAGACGACGAGCCCCGCGGCAAGGGCAAGGATGAAGAACCCCGCACTCGCTTTTCCAATCCCCTCGAAGCTCGTCGAGAAGACAAGCCCAGCGGTCGCCGTGAGGACAAGGCCCCCGAAGAAAAGGAGGATAAACTCAAGTACCTCCCGCAAAAGTACATTCGCAAGTTTATGTCCGGCGGCGACGACGACAAAGACCCAAAGGAGCACAAAACCGGCAAGGAGAAGGACGAGGATGACCTGGCATATGGCAAGCCCGCCATGCCCAAGCGTCCACCGAAGCAGTCGGATGATTTGGCCTATGGGAAGGCCGTTGGCTTCCCCCTCGCGACTTCGAGTCAAACGTCGTCAAGCCAGACACCAACGCCAACGCCAGCCACTTATGGAGCCAGTGTCCCCGAGCAGAAGCAAGATGCGAAGCGGGACGAAAGGCACGACGAGAGGGGCTATTACGAGGGGTACAGTGAAAGATATCAGGACAGACCTGATGAAAGGTACTATGATGACAGATATGACGACGAGAGGAGGGATGAACGACGTGACGACAGAAAGGCCAGGAGAAAGGAGGAAAAGCGTGCGTCCAAGTATGCGGAGTATGACGAGAGCCCAGACCGACGCTACCCAGGAGACGAATACGATCCTCATCGCTATGAAGAGAGGGATGATCGGAACCCATACCCCTCGGAAGAGCGTGTTTCTCGCAGACGTGGCGACTCCATCCGTGAGGACGCCCGCCATTCCTCCGCCAATGTCTTGACAGTCGACCCCGGCAGCCGTGACAGGGAGAGGTCTCGGGATGACCGCCATCGTCACCACCGAGAAAGGTCCAGCTCCGACCTGCTCACTGTGGATGGTGGTCGCCACAAGCGGGACAAGTCCAAGTCGAGGGACAAGTCAAAGGACAGGTCCCGGGATAAGTCCAGAGAGCGATCTCGGGACCGCCGCAAGGACAAATCCCCCAGTCGTGATAAACTCACTGTTGATACATCATCCTCGCGCCGGGATAGGTCGCGATCAAGGGATGGTCGCGGGTCCTCCTCTATGTTGTCTGTCGCCACCGGAACCATGGCTGGCTTGTCCTTGGCTTCCGCGCCCGGGTCCCCTCTTCTGGAGTCCTACCGCGGAACCTACCAAGACTGCTCGCCAATGCCTTCCCCTCTCTTAATCGCGTCAAAGCACCCTGACGAGCTGAGAGCCCTTGAGCCTCTCTCACCGTCCGGCTCCGACCTAGACAGCGACGGCAAGAAGCGAGGCCGACGTGCACGATTCCACGACGCCGAGGACATTACAACTCAAATTGCCCACGCCCTGAGAGGTAGCAAGCATCCCGACACCGCCCCTCTCATTGAGATTCTTCCCGGCCTCACTCATGAGCAGGTTATGGAGTTGCGTGTCGAGTATAAGCGAATCGTCAAGACAGGCTCAGAACGCAAGGGAGTCAACGTTGCCAAGCACATTCGCGCTCGACTCAAGGATGAGGACCCCCTTCTCATGAAGGCCTGTTACTCTGTTGCTCTCGGAATGTGGGAGAGTGAGGCCTACTGGGCCAACTTCTGGTACCAGGGTGACAAGACTCGCCGTGAGCTCCTTATCGAGTCGCTGATGGGTCGAACCAACGCGGAGATCCGCGCAATCAAGGACGCTTTCTCTGATAAGAAATACGACAACAGCCTCACCAAGTGCATGAAGACGGAGCTGAAGGAGGATAAGTTTAAGAAAGCTGTCCTCATGGTTCTCGACGAGTGCCGAATGGAAGAGTATGACGGATATGGCCATCAAATCCCTGTCGACTATAACTTGGTTGATCACGACGTGTCTGAGTTGCGACGTTCTCTCAGGGCTGAAAAGGGTGGCGAGACCGCCATGATCACTATTGTCGTCCAACGCAGCGACTCACACCTGCGAGCGATCCTTCAGGAATACGAACGCAACTACCACAGCAACTTTGCCCGCGACGCCCTCAAGAAGAGCGGAAACCTTGTTGTAAGTACAGGTCCAGATTTCCGTTGACTTCTTATGTAGCTTGTATCTAACACGTCTTCTTTTAGGGTGAGCTCCTCGCACACATTCTCAACGGTGTCATCAACCGACCTGTTCGCGACGCCCTTCTACTTCACCATGCCATCACCGCCTCTCGCAAGGACGGCCTGCGACGCGAGCTGCTTATTTCGCGTCTCGTCCGCTACCATTGGGACCCGCAGCATATGCGCGCGATCAAGCAGGCCTACCGCGACCGCTACGGAAAGGGCCTCTCGGAAGCTGTCCGCGAGGTCACGAGTGGTCAGTGGGGGCAGTTCTGCCTCGAGCTCTGCATCGCTCGCACCCCCGACGATGTGAGGAGCTATGACAAGGCATCCGTCTCCGTAGGAGACTACTAGTTAAGTTGTATGAAGGGCCAGGTGATTTTGACACTTGTATGGTATTGGTGTGGCACTTTTGAGATTGTAATAGCGTAAGGATACCTCGTGATTTGAGTTGCGCCATATTGGGAAACGAATTTACGGCCTCTTTATGTCATTGTTTTTTTTTTTAATTCCAGGAGCATCTAGATGAGATCCATAAGGCTAGCCTCCTATAGATACCTCTTTACTGAAGTCCACTTTTGAATAATCGAGTCTACTCCTGTGATGCTCATTTCTTAGACCCCTTTCCGCCTCTTCCTCCCTTGCCCTGACCTTTGGAGCCGCCGCCACCACCACCACCCTTCTTGCCGCCGCCACTGTTACCACCAGCATTGCCACTAGTGCCGCCGGCGAGCATGACTCTGACCTTTCCGACTGGTACGCAGTTGTATGTTTCCTCGGGCTTGAGCGTCTTGAGGAGTTCGACTTCACGAGGCCACATGCGCTCCGAGTCCCGGGCAGTCTCGTCTACAACGCCCTTGCGGCTGCTGGCACCCTTCCAGCGTTCCAAGATCTCCTTGACAGCCTTGCCCTTCTTGGTGGCGCCAGGCTGCATCTTGGCCTTGTACTTGAAGCGACCGAGGGCATTCCAGGGGGCGCACACAGGGATAATTTCAAGAATCTCATCGCCAGGGAGGGG
Source organism: Calonectria multiphialidica (assembly GCA_020623665.1). Classification (NCBI taxonomy): domain Eukaryota; kingdom Fungi; phylum Ascomycota; class Sordariomycetes; order Hypocreales; family Nectriaceae; genus Calonectria; species Calonectria multiphialidica. The sequence goes on along the minus strand of JAHVYC010000092.1, from coordinate 163,942 downwards.
AGTGCCAACGAGAGAGTCGAGTACACTCATCTGCTCCGCCTCTTCGGCCTCAAGCATTTCAATTCCTTCATCCATCATGACACGGCGAATTTCCTCGTGCTCGGCTGTTTCCTTTTGTTGGCGTTGGTGCTGCGCCCGACGGCGCTCCTTTGCTGCTGCAGCTTCGGCTTCGCGCTCCAACTTGGCCTTGGCTTCGGCCTCGGCTCTCTGCTGACCAGCTGAGGCTCCAATCAGGGCCTCGGCGGCTGCACGATCCTCTTCGTCTTGGAATTTGTACTTGGCAGCAATCTTCTTTGCTTTACCACGCCGTCCTCGCTTTTGGGTGGCTTGTTTTCCTGCTTTTGGAGTGGCGGTCCCTGAAGTTGCGTCGGATGATTTACCTGGTACTTCGGATGCTTCAGTGACTGATTGTTCAAGTTCCGCGTCGTCGGCATCTTCGTCTTCCACCTCCTCTTCATCTGCTTGGTCAGGCTCTTCCTCGGCGGGCTCCTCTTCGGTGGGCTCCTCCTTGGACACCTCTGGGCTGGATTCATCCTTGACATTTAGTTCAGATACACCTTCCTCGGCTTCCTGTACGCCGGTGTCATCATCTTCACCCTCATGCCCGGATCCCTGAAGTGGGTTTGCTCGAGACTCCCTGTCATGTTTCTCGCCATCGGATTCGTCATCGGACGCGTCCTCAGCTTCAGCCGCGTCGGGCTGCTCTGATTCAATCGATTCCTGTCCCTTTGGCGACGTTTCAGATTTCACGACTTCGTTACCAGCAGTAAAATCACCATCGTATAGCCGGTGCTTTACGTGTTTGTTTCTGCTCTCCTCGCTGATTTTGAACATTACGCCCAGTCCAAGCAAGAGCTGAGCAGGAGGGAGAAAGTTCTTCTTGCCTCTCACCATAAAACTTCCTGTCGGCAAGAATTCTCCAGTCGGAGCTGACTTTGAAACCTGATCAGCATTGACCCACCAAGCTGACATTCCGGCTTTTGAATCCCAAGCATCTGAGGAGCACACAGCAAGAGAGCCAGCTTGAGAAAGGGTTGCGGGAGGGATTGGAGCGTCTGGCGTCTTGGGGTTGTTCTTGATGACGACACTAGATGCCCCGTGTAGATCGGCATGGCAATAAACATCGCCCTTTCGCAGATACTTTTTGTAGACCGTCTCATTTTGCTGTGCATCCTTACCACCAATAACCAGGTATCCATCAGACGATATAAACCAGGTGAACTTTTCAAACCACATTGGTTTACGAATTGGCTGGAGGAGAGCTTTTTCCTGTTTTAGTCCCTTCTTGAGATCCTCTGTAATCTTTTGCTCAGTGTTCTTCAAGGCCTTGGTTGCCTGTTGTTGGGTCTTCTCTTCCTTGACAGCCGCAGTCTTTTTTTGGTCATAGTACTCTCGGGCATTGCCCCAGGGGGTGAGAGCGAGGTTTATCTCGACAGTCAGATTCTTACCCTTTCCTTTTGTGGGCGCCGACTCTTCATCGCTCTCCGAGGCACTTTCATCCGTCTCATAAGGATCATCTTCCTCCTCTTCAAATTCTTCCTCTGCAATCTCGAGAGTAATAGTGTTCTCGGCAAGATTTAGAGGTAGTTTGATTAGTTCCGCGACGGGATTGTGTCGTTTCTTCTCACGCTCCACTAGTTTGCCAACGTCGACCCAATCCATGCCTTGGTTGAGCAGACCATTGACAGCGTCCAGAGCTTCTTGCACACGCTCCACATTGGCCTCTATAGCAGCTGCTTTGCGGAGGTTCAAAGATTGCACTTCCTGCAAGCCCTCGATCCTTTTAGACTGCTCAAGTCGGGCCGCATCCAACTTGCGCTTTGCAGTTGCTTCTCGCTCATTCAACCTCGCCTCCAACTTTTGCCCCTCAATGGAAGAGAAGAACTCATCGACTGTCTCATTGTAAGTTTTAAACTCTAAAACATGAATAGCAGGGTCTTTCTCCAGTTTATAGGGGACGAATGGATGAAAGTCTTCATAGAGGAGACCTTGGCGTTTAGTTTGTAGATCATCCTCGTCGGTAAACTCAACTGAAGACCCGTTGCGCTTCGCAAAAATGTAACCGGGACAGTTGGCTGAGCTTGTGATATCTTCAACGGTTTTGCGAGCTTCAGATAGTGACTTGACTAAATCCTCCAACAGCGATTCGCTAGCCAACACATCTTCTGGCTTCTTGGTGGTGTCAAACTCGTTCTTTTGTAGTGCATGATCAACGAGAATAGGGGGCAGTTCTGTGATAGATACAGCCAAAGCTTTTCTCAAATCACCACCAGCCTTTCCCTTGGGCTTCTTAGACGAGGCGACTGCAGTAGCAGCCTTGTCAACGGCAGCTTTCAGGGCACCATGTACTCTTTCTTTCGTCAACGGCGGGATTCCCAAAAAGTTCTGCCGGTTCTCCAGGGAGTACTGGAGCCCCACTCGCTGTGGCTCTTGGCCTTCGCCTTCTGGGACAATTCGAGAGAGTGTGAGGATTTTAAGATCGGCATCTGTAAGAATTATGTTTCCACTCTACACGTATCAACGCATTAACTTAGTCAGCCCGAGATGCAGCGGAGGACAAAGGAAACGTACAGCGAAGAATTCCAAAAATAGACGATATTGGCCATCGCTAAACTGAAACTCCAATACTCTGTCGGTGCCAACTTGGCTGACCGCAGTCAGGCGTCGAGTTTTGAGGAACTTTCGTAGTCGTGCGACAAAGGCAGAGGGGGCGGCGGCCGTCGTTCGAGCAAACTCGGTCAGGTGACAACGAAATCCGGTATCGATAACGAGCTGTTTCTTGTTGTCCGGTTTCGCAAACTTGAGGAGGAGGATTTTGGAGGAGAGGTCGTATGCGTTGGACAGTCGCAGAGTCACCAATTGCTCTTGGAGCTCATGGGCGATGACCTGCGTGCGGGATAATGATCAGCAGCTGGGCAGCAAGCGCCTGATAGCCACACCCACCTTGACATCCAACGACGAGAACCTTTGCTTCATTCTGGGATATGCTTCCTTAGACCAACCAGCTTAATTCAGACGTTCCGTGCCGTGCCGATAACTTGAGATTGACGGCCGAGGCGAGTCAACGTGGGGCAACTGTCAGTCATCGCGGGGCACAAATCCTCAGCTAGTGACATCACGTCACGTGTCGTGCCAGCACAGCAAAAGGCCCATAAATGTGGTGTGCAGTATAGGGTAATTGCAGATGCTGCAGGTGATGATCACATCGAGCCTAAGGACGTAACATCGTCTTGACATGCAGCATGTTGTAACAATTCATAATTTAATTGATTGGGGTGGGTCGCTCTCCAGTTGTTGAATGGTTTTCAACCCTCTGCCGTCCAGAATGCTGGCTTGCTGGCGGCAAGTGCTAGAGTTGGCGTCATCAACGACGAGCATACCCACCAGCGCCACGAATTGCGACACCAAAACTTCAATAAGCCTAATCAAGCATCAAATGTCACCGTAGCATCCTACAGGCAGCAGGGGAGCCGGAGAATGCAAGCAAAACAGTTGGCGTATACTCTAACTTTCCAAGATACGAAGATGGGGCAAGTCTGTTTCATGCGACTGCTGGGGAAATGGAGACTAGAATTCCGGCAAAAATGGAATGGATGGGATACCAATCAGTTCAGTATACAACCTTTGAACGGATTGGCTCTGGCTTCTGGTGTTCGGTACACCAGGTTTGCCTCGGCTGCGCCGCTCGCCTCCCGCGGGATACAGGAGAATTTTTCTTCCCTTGTCAATACGAGTCAATTGGAGATAGTACGCAACTCCCACTCTCAATGGCTGGGGGGCTTCTAAAGTTACATTCTACCAACACCGAGAATAGAAGCACGCAAATTAGCAGGTCTCCCAGCTTGAACGCGTCAACCTTCGTCCACACGCGGCCGGCCAAGATGAGACGCGACACGCCGGACTAGCGAAGGAAGCTCGTGATCGTCCAAAGCCTAGCAAGCCCAGGCCTCTTGAGGCACTTTGGAGGCCGTCCCGGTCCACACCCTCCGGAATTATGTCAGCCGCGCACCAGGGATCTGCCTGGTTGTCACGGTAACTTGGAGGCCGGACCCCTGGTGAAGCTCTTGGCTCATTAGGCACTGCACACTATTGACTGTTCGTGTCGGGTTCCGTCTTGAGGTACGTACACGCATATAGAACACGTAATATGAGCGTTCAGTGAGTGGTTGGGAACTTGACCTGTGCGCCGAAAAATTGCTTCTCTGACCGATCATTGGGAACTGACACGCTTGCAGCGGCAGCAATGGGGAGAAACCTTGCTCACGCTGATCATGGTAGTGATGGTGCGGGAATGTCGACTAGAGTGTACGATTGAATGCTCTCGCTTGATGCTTTGAGCAAGGCGCCCACACAGAGATCCAAAGCCAAGACAACAGAGTTCGTATCTGCATCTGCAAAAGGAAATATGGAGGAGCCGAGGCCCCTCCCCTCCCAGATCAGGCCGACATCACTGTGTCCTGGATGGGCAAGTCCAATGGCTCACTGATTCATCTGTAACTCTGACACGTCCCTGATCGAAAGGTCCGAACGCAGCACACCATCCAAGGCCGAAGGACGCGCTCCACAAGCCATGGCGCCCTGTGTTTCCTGTGAGGTGAGTGTGCGACCTTGGCTGACACCGCGTACACTAAATAATGAACATGCATAAAAGACAAGGGAGAGGCCCAATGATCATGTTCCACGATATCGCATCGCCGTCATTACGAGTTCCCAGATGCCTGATTTACCGCCCGCTGCGCTGCAGCTGGACCGAGCTCTAAGGCTCTGCTGGGAGGAAGATGTAATATTGGGGAGGTTGGGGGGGAAATCACATGGGAGCCAATAGGCGATGGCCCGTCACCACCATCAGCAAGCTGCCAGCCACGCGTTATCTTGACGACTTCTCGCGTCGAATTGAGTTGCTGGCGCAATTGGCGATGACGGCGCAAAAAGTCAATCAATGTTGACAGACGGATGACTGCAGGGTAGGCAATTGAGCAAGCCATCTGCGCCCAAGCGAGCTGAATGACCCAACATGGCCTGAATCGAGCAGCAGCAGCAACGCGCACCGTGTCATAACTGATCCGTCAGTCAGACGTGTGGAGATCTGACCGAATGGGGCCCCCATCAGCCGAGAGTACCAATTGCTGGAGAGGCTGGCCAGCCCCACCCGAGTGATTGCGATAGTTGCCAGTGGCGCCAAACGGCATGTGCCACTGGCCAAGCTCGAGCCAGGCCAAATTTGCGCTCTCGGCAGGGAAGGTAATCGTAAATGGAGGGATGAGGCCAGCCGCCCCAGTCGGACCCCAGGCTGGATGTGTGTTGTTTTCGTCTCGTTCGCGGAGGGCCACCAGCCACGGCGGATAGACGGTGGCGACAGGCGATCTGCCAGTGTCCATTTGCCGGGGCCAAGGTAAGTGAGTGGGTAAGTGAGTGGCTGGCGGCGGTCCTATTCGGGTCGAGTTGGCTGGGGGCCTCGTCTCATCTGGCGAAGCGGAGGCGCACTGGAGCTAGGGAGCTGGGAGCTGAGAGCTGGCAAAGCTGGGAAGCTGCAGGGCGGTAGCTGTCCGGGCTTGGCGCAGACCGGTCATTGACTGGCTGGAGCTAGTCGAGGAGCTGGGGGTAGCTGTCGGAAGCTGCGCAATGCTGGTTTTGTCTCTGTGTGAGACGGGCGATGGGTTGAAAAGTTCCACCCACGGAGACGAATGAGACATAGTGTTGTTGCTGCCCTAAGACAGCGGAGAGAGAGCGAGGAGAGAAACAGGCGCGCACAAGTAGCCACGTGACGGGTGAATACACGTTGTTATGCTTGCTTATACAACCCCGTCTTATCATACAGGCGGTTCGTTAAGCTATCTGTCCAAAACACCTGGGGTATGGTTCGTGCTCGCTCTCGATCCCAGGCCGCCCGAGCACGCAAAAGCGGCATGCCTGCACTTGAAATTCAGGGCCAATCATGTCTCTGCGTGGGAAATTTCCTACCTCGGCCCTGTTTTGTTCCTGGTGGTGGTGGGGCGTGTAGGGAAGCGTGTGGGACTCTGATGCAGGGGCTAATTGGCATCCTAACCCCATCAGATGCAAGTAAACAAGGCAACCCCGGAGATGTAAACAGAACGACTGGAGGACGGAGGGTTTGAGGGTTGAAGCGACCGGGCAATCGACACACCCTCTGCGACGAGGCCAGTGGAGCACTGCTCAACTGGTCGACTGGCCGACTGGACAGACTGAGGAACAACCGCCGACGCTGTGTAGCTCACAACACACGGGCAGCTCGTCCAATCCCGCCCCCGACCTCAAAAAGCCGAGCTCGTCTCCTCTCCTCTCCTTCCCTCCAATTATCTACATCCACATCAGCTTCATATTCCCAGAATCCTCAGAAAAGACTTCAAGAAGGCCACAGCTAGCCATCTTACTCTTTTCTCTTTCTCGACTTTTGTTTCAAGGAACAAGAGCCAGAGGATTCTTCTTATCTTCCTTTCGAGCAAATTGCATCGGAAGGTTGTATGAGAAGATTCTCTCGCGTCTGCAAAAGTCGTCAACCTGGACTTTGAGGCCCGCGTCCCCGTCCCTTTCTCTATCTTTCCCTCGACATATAGGGACCACGAATCCCAGACTCAGACAGCAACCACCACACAGGTACACGAAGAGGTTGAGATCAAACCCCCAAAGCCCGGACGGGAAGGTCAATACTCTTCTCACTCTACCACCACTGAAGTAGTCACTTCTCAGGAGCCCGAGGAGCCTGAAGAAGAGGATCGCTACAGTGAAGAAGAGGTCCGAATTACGACCGAAGAAGAACGTTACCACCGTCCCGGTGTCCAGACCGAGCAGTACCACCACGAGGAATACATCCGTGACGAGCACAAGTATGTCTATCATTTCTCTACGTCTTTCCCCCAATTCCTTACGGCCTTTGCGAGCAATTGGTTTTGTTTGTTTGCGTCGACAAGTACACAATACTTTGCGGCGCGCCTTGGCTCTCTCCCCGTCTCCTCCCTCCCTCCCTCCCCAGCCTTCAGACTCTCCCCCGACCCGACCGCAATTGATCAGCGGACGGGCGGACCACAACAAAAACAAAGCAGAGCACGCCCGGGCCCCTTTTCTCAATCAATTGGCGGCCCGTCTAGGGTTGCTCTGGTTGCCGGCCCATCCACAGCGCAAGCGCGCGTCAGCCCCCCTCGTCTCCCCAGCCATCTCATCACACCCCATCCACACCCCCAGCCCGGCCTAGCCCAGCCCACCCAAGCTGGACCCGCATCCCCCAAAATTTGCTTTTCTCCTCCCCGGTCACCGACCCTGGATCCCTAGTCTCCTGGCCTGAGCCTGGCCTGAGGCTGGACGGTGGGTCCACATCAGGGGGTGGAGACTGGTTGCCATATGAGACGCCGCCTACATACAGAAGCATCAACTAACCCATGGGATCAGGCCCGAACCTCCTTCTCAATACACTACTTCTCACTCCCACGTAGAGATCGACACCAAGCGTCATCCCTACTACTCCACCCCCATTGATCTCGCTGAGCGCCAATACCGCGAGCGAATCCGCCCTCACGCCCATTTCTCTCCTGCTGTCGACTCTCGTCCCAAGTACCAGACCGACACCACCTACAACCAGTACAACAACTACTCCGTTGCAGGACGTCCCTCTCACCTGACCAAGGTCGAGAAGACTGAGATCAACAACTTCACTGTTCAAGGCTCCCGCCCTCAGCAGTACTCTGTCAACGAGAAGACTCAGATCAACAACTTCACTGTTGACGGTCGCCCTTCTCAGCCCCAGTTCAAGTCTTACGAGAAGTCTGAGGTCGACTACACCGTTTCCGGTCGCCCTTCTGCCCCTCCTAAGTTCCAGAGCACCTCCAAGGTCGACAAGTACACCGTCGACTCCAACGTTTCTCGCCCTTCTTACTACCAGAAGGACGTGAAGATCTCCAAGGACACCGACGTCAACGTCTCTTCCAAGTTCCGCGGCAAGAAATCCGACAAGATGGGCTACTACGACGAGGACGGTAAGAATCCTTTGTGCTCCCTTCTTGCATTGTTCGCCCCTATCTCATGGCTAACTCAGGTTCAGGTCACTTCCACTCCTTCCGCAAGGGCTCCTTCAAGCTCTCCGGTGATGGCCCCAAGGCTGCCCCCCGCCCTGGCCCCGGCGACTCTGCTGAGGCCTACCAGCCCAACACCGTCACCATCCCCTGCAACCACATCCGCCTGGGTGACTTCCTGATGCTCCAGGGCCGCCCCTGCCAGGTCATCCGCATCTCCACCTCCTCTGCCACTGGCCAGTACCGCTACCTTGGTGTTGACCTCTTCACCAAGCAGCTCCACGAGGAGTCCTCCTTCATCTCCAACCCCGCCCCCAGTGTCATCGTCCAGACCATGCTCGGACCTGTCTTCAAGCAGTACCGTGTCCTTGACATCCAGGACGGCCAGATCACTGCCATGACTGAGACCGGTGACGTCAAGACCAACCTCCCCGTCATTGACCAGTCCAACCTCTTCTCCCGCCTCCAGCAGTCTTTCGAGTCTGGCCGTGGCAGTGTCCGCGTCCTCGTCCTTAACGACGGTGGCCGTGAGCTCGCCGTCGACCTTAAGGTCATCCACGGTTCTCACCTGTAAGCGTGTCAATTTTTCTAGAGGCCGCAGCATGCGTCTTCCCAAGATGAGTCATGACAATGCTCCTGGCTCCTCGAAGTGAAGGACAGGTTGTCTTGGCGCCTGCTAAGTTATGTATCATGGGATTTGTATAAAGCGGTTTGGATGTTGGGTTAGGATTGGATCTTGTGTTGGATATCAGGGAATGTGGAGTCTTTGAGTAGATGGGAAGTTCTGTACATGAACTATAGTAATTTGACAATGGATTCCATATCTCAATCACGTCTTGCAGTGAAGTCGTTCCAACATTCCGCAAGTGACGCACCTCTTGTTTGGTTTAGAGGATCACACCCCAACTTTCTGATGTCGTATTCAGTCTTGGCAAGAATATTGTCCCAACCCCCATTTGTTCTTTGCTCCTCGGTCGTGCTGCTCCGCTTGTCCCCTTTATCCCATTCGTCCCATTGAAACCAGCCCCAATTGGCTTCCATTCATACAGTAGGTGGCAATGAGTTCTAATCCAAAGTCATGTACCATGCATAATCCAATTGGGTTATCCGAGTAAAGCCGCATTGTATATTAAAGAAGAACTCTTTTACCCTAACTCATATTTTATAGCATATTATTTATTTATTTTATAAAAATATTTATATTTTATTTTATATTTATTTACTTTAGTTATTTATAAGAAAATATGAAGCTAAAAGTGGTAATATGAAACTTTGTCATTTGGATACCAGCAGTTGGATCAGAACTTTTTGCCCCCCCACTATATCCGATGGCAATAACAAAAAAGAAGAATAACTCCCCAGTAGCGGACCCCAAGTCGAAGCCGGGCATCTTGCACAGGCTATGGCGGTAAGGAGGGGTGGGAGCGGCGACAGAAGATCTGCCATTAAAGCTGGTTACCCAGCGGCTGATCGTCCAAGTTATTGGACATATAGCTGTCGATGACATTCCAGCCATCGCAATGTTCTTTAACATAATCCTTTGCCAGGACTAAGCTGATAACACCCTCTGGTCGCGTGCCAGCTTCAACAATGGCCTGTTGGCCCGTTGTCCGCTTATTAAAGCAATATATTCTTTGTCGCGCGAGGTGTATAATAAGCTTAGTATTGAAGTCGGTAACTCTTTCAGTCTCAGACCGATCATAGTTCAAGGCCGCCCTGGCCTTAGCCTGAAATTGGTTCATTCCGTTATCGAAGGTCAAATAATTGGGATTGAACATTGAGCCACGTGCGTCTTTCCATATCCACGAATTTGTACGTTCACCGTCAGTTGAGTCATGAATAAAAAGCCAGGTTTTCCGGCTTGTCTCTCCCACGTTTATCATATTGGCGCCTAATCCCGACTGGCCGGTATATATGTCCCAAGTAAGCAAGCTGTGAAAAGAAATGATGTTCCTCCTGGACTATGCTCCTCCAATGCCATTTTGTGAATACGCCCGCCATATCCCCAAGTTCCCAGTCCCAAATATATATATTTTTAAAAGATCTCCCCGCTTCTGCGAAGCGCTCTTTGACCATCTCAACAATGCTCGTCGCCTCTCTTTGCATCGCATGCACTATATCCTGGATCAACTCTGGGGGCTCGATGCCTGTGCAGCGGTCTTCTGGGTGGACTCGTGGTGCGACCTTGCTTTGCTCGCCTCTGGCGGCAAATTTGGCAATCCTTCGTCTTGCAACTGCAATTGCAAGTGCGGAGTTATATGAGTTCACCCGTTGTCTCTCCGATTTATCATAATACCGAATCGCCCGCTTACGGGCATCCAAATTAGTCGTCCCCTCGTCGAACTGGACAAATTCCCAATTGATGAGTTGTCCATGGGAATCCCGGTACATCCACCGGATAGTACCGTCACCGTATGCTAGAGTTGGGGCGAGAAATACTGGGGCACCAGCCCGGCGCCAATCGGCCACAGTGGGCTCCGTCCCATCGCGCCTTCGTTTTCTTGCTGTCGCAGTCGACATGGGATGATCTTCAGAGAGAGTGCCAACTTTTATCGTCGTGTCCTCAGACGAGCGGGACTTGAGTGCTTAAGTAGTCTTTGGTAAACAAATTGATGTGTTGAAGACCGTCTTCCAAGATCCATTATGCAGTTGGGTGCCTTGTTCGAGAGATTGTAAGCATTAGCTCTCGTCTTCTTCGAAGAGAGAGTCAGGCCAGCGTCAGGTGGGATTCAGCTCATGGAACGTCGTTTCCCTCCCCGCTGAGAGGTAGAGCTGGAGTACGGGCACGGCATCGAAGTTGTGGCTACCCGTCATACCACGATTGCGGCGTGACAATTGCCTGCAGATAAATGCTATTCTTTCCGGTCATGATGTATCGTTATCATATACTACCTCTGCCGTATCCGGTGCTGGGCCAGGCCAAGCTCTCCCCCGCATGGGGCATAGCTTTATGCATAGCTCTATGCATCCGGTGTTGGTGGTGTTCGGCTCCCGCGGCTGATCACGAGACCACCCCACTCCCTCTCCGTCGGGGCGGCTGGCGTCATAAGCAACTAGGCCCAGAATGGTGCTTAGCTGTCGCAACACTCTCCCTCAAGGTTCGCGGATTGATAACGATTGGATTGCACGTGCACCAGGTTGGTCACTCGACCTTCCCGCAGATCCCCTGGTCTGTCTTCCCGTGTCTTGGATTTTGGGCCTTTATCTATGTCCTCGCTCCCGTGTCCTCCCGTGCTTGCCTGCTTTCCCGTTCGCATCCTCTCCATTTGTATTCCCCAGACACTCCCATCTCCAAGTCTAGCTCCAGAACTACCACCAACGTAACTATGGGCGGTCAACAATCTAAGCCAATCGAGCCCACAGTGCATGAAAAGGCCGTCCTTGAGCGCCTTCGTAGTCTCCAGGTCCAGGATGGCTATATCGAGGTGACAGCTGATGAGGAGAAAAAGCTCCTTGGTCCCTTGGTCCGGGACGCTGAGGGACTTTCCATTCACACCCTGCACTCATGGCAGACTGATATCCTCAGGGACCCCAAGAACAAGTGAGTCTCATATCTAGTGTAATTATTGTACTTAATTAGCTGACCCGGATCCCCTCCAAAAGGCTCGCACTTACAGCTCTGAGAGGCGAGAACCCCAGACAGGTCCTCACCTCGCTGCCAACCGAGCTTGCGGACCAGCAAATCTTCAACGTGAAGATCCCCTTCGAGGGCGCTCCGATTACGAACCAGCGGTCGAGTGGCCGTTGCTGGCTCTTTGCTTCGACCAATGTCTTCCGAGTTGCGCTCATGAAGCGCTACAACCTGGAGAGCTTCGAGCTCTCTCAGTCCTACCTGTTCTTCTGGGACAAGTTGGAGAAGTCCAACTTCTTCCTGGAGCAAATCATCGAGACCGCTGATGAGGACCTCGAGGGCCGCGTGGTCCAGACCCTCCTCGGCGATCTTGTGTCCGATGGTGGCCAGTGGGACATGGTTTACAACTTGGTCGAGAAATACGGCCTCGTCCCCCAGGCCCTTTACCCCGATAGCTGGAATGCTATGAACTCGAGCGTCTTGAACAGCGTTGTCAAGACAAAACTCCGAGAGTTTGCCCTGAGGCTGCGAAAGTTGGTCAAGTCCGGAAATGTTTCGGCAGCAGCTTTGTCCTCAGCCAAGGAGAAGATGATGCGTGAGATATCGCTCATCCTGACCCTCCTCTTGGGACCTCCTCCCAACCCAGAGGAGGCCTTCACTTGGCAGTACAACGACAAGGATGGCAAGGCCCACCAGCTCAAGACCACACCCAAGAACTTTGCTACGGACATTTACAGCCCCGATTTCAAGTTTGCCACGTCGAACGCCATTTCAAACTGGATCTCCCTGGTCAACGACCCTCGACACGACAACCTGAGTCTCCTCACAGTCTCCAGACTCGGCAATGTCGTTGGCGGCCGCAAAATTACCTATGTAAATGTTGACATGGACACCATGAAGACAGCTTGCATCAAGATGCTCAAGGCGGGTATTCCCATCTTCTTCGGTAGCGATGTGGGCAAGTTTAGCAACTCTGGAACCGGAATTATGGATCTGGATCTTTACGACTACGACCTGGGCTTCAACACAAGCCTCCTTGGCATGAGCAAGGCCGAAAGATTGACGACTGGAGAGAGTCAGATGACACATGCCATGGTCTTGACGGCCGTCCACCTCGACGAACAGACGGGCAAACCCGTTCGATGGCGAGTGCAGAACAGCTGGGGCACTAATGCTGGCGACAAGGGATGGTTTGTCATGAGCGATGCTTGGATGAACGAGTTTGTTTACCAGGCTGTCATTGACTTGCGATTCTGCACCAAGGCAGTCAGGGATACACTGAAGACAGAGCCGGTAACACTCCCTCTGTGGGATCCCATAGGATCTCTGGCCTAAATTTCCAGGCATTTTATGTACGCTACGTAGCATCACGGAATGTGTAAATGATAATATGGACATGGTTTAATTATGATTCTTTATTTGGTAGATCAATCCAATCACACCGTGGAGAAATGTGAACTGATTCAACTTGTAACTTTCTCTTGGAATAACTTTAGTGTACACATGGCTTTGCAGCTTATTGTAGTTGGGACAATGGTGGGATAGAAGCGAAAAGTTATTCTCGGGCGCCTGCCTGATGGCGGGTCAGATGATGATGTGTATGAAAGCTTGACAGGTGGTACCGGCTGGCTTGCGCAGGCAGGTAGCAGGTAGACAGATCGGGTGCAAAAGGCTCAGGCTCAAGCCCAGATTGCTTGAGCCTTCTGCAGTAGAATATTTCATAAAAGTCGTTTCTTTGAGCCGTTGACACCATAAACTCAGCTTTAAAGACTCAGCTCTCTCGAGTGCACGCCCTGCCTCAGGTCTCTTATTTCCTCCATCATCGATGCAACTATATCAACAGATCTTTTCCCAGACCCCTTGGACTCTGGGGCTCTAGTTCCAATTACCGCTGGTAAATGGTCAACGCAACAAAATGGAAGCCAATGACGACCCGAAGAGGAGCCATGATGCCTTCTTGGGATTTTTCGCAGACTGTCAGCACGACAGAATAAGAAGTGCAGCCGACTTTTTTTTTTTTATCAACTACGATGACCGTGTCTGCCATCATTACTTGGCCCGCGAAATCGCCACCCAGGCGACAAGTGGCGAGAATCTCCTACAGCACCCTGATAGCATGTTCCATTTTGCGGCTCTCACCAGGAACGTCTTCTCCGAGAGGTACCAGGACCAACTCCTTGAAAGAGCCAGAATATTTGATGACTTTTATCGAAGCCATGAGGCATTCGAGGGTAGTATATTTGACGCATTCATTTAAGATAAGTCCGCTCGTGTGTGGATTGAGATTGCACTTGTTGTTACCGACAAGTACGTAAAGGACACTGCACCCCGAGCCGACCAAACGGAAGCCGGAACTAGCAGCACAACCGGCGATAGAACTGAGAAAGACTCCCATAATAATAAAGGGCTAGGAACAGCGTTGACAACTGGCGCGCTGTCAACGGGCGAGCTGTGACCTTGGAGACGGCTTCTGGAAGAGAAACAGTATACTCGGTTTCCACCTCCCTGACCCATAGTTCAGCTTACCCTTCACGGAAAAAATCTACGACAGGATTGGAATGGAAACAACGAAGCTAAACAGATGGAGGATGATGCGAAACGCGGAATCCCTCGGTCGAACGCTTCCTGGGACTCCGCATCTGGAGTTGGCCGCGATATGTACCACGGCACATCATACCACACCAACGATCCCGCAGTTGCCAGTTGGCATAATCCGATCATGCATACATCAGGGCGAATGCAGAAGTTTCAGGGTATTGTGGAATGTATGCCCTCTTCCGAATATCAGATGGTGCCAGCGAGCAATGATCTTCGAGTAGCCTGGACTACCTTTAGCCCTTTCAATTGTTTTATCTATGCCGCATGGAGAGGCGAAATGATTGGAAATGTTAGAGAAAGTCGAACGGCCTGTCAAAGCTCAACTCAACTTGGAATTGTGGTGACCATACTCATCAAGGCATTATTCTCTACTAGTTCCGCCCAGTGCCCGCCCAGTGCCCGCCCAGATCATCACCCAATTCACTCTTCTAGCTGGACAAGAAGCATCCTGGGACCAGTGTCGACGTATGATACACAATTTAAGAGTTGGGGGTTCGCCAGATGCTGATGAGTCTTGGGCTATGTTTACTCAATTTCACTCTGGCACCCTATCAACATGGCTTGATGCACTCCATTGTACGGAGTTTGGACCTCAACGCGGGTAGCTAAGAGTACACACTGGCCAGTGATTGGTTCTTTAAAGCAGAAGAATAATTCATTTATATATATATATATATAAATCATAAGAATAATAATAACCCCTCATTTACCTTATAATTATTTATTTTTAGTTATGTATCAAAATATAAACTAACTTATAAACGAGGAACCTAAATAACATCAATTATAAATTCAGAAAAAAAGCTATGTTGTTTGCTGTAGTTTGTATATATAGGTTTCCTAGTTTTCTCTAGGTATATGAATCACAGAGGGAAGAAAACGACGTTCCATGAGTCAAATCCCGCCTACCGCTGGCCCAACTCGCTCTTCAGGGAAGAGGCAAAGAGCCGGTGCTTACAAGTTCTCGAATGAGGCCCCTAACTGCATAATAGATCTTAGAAGACGGTCTTCAACATATCAATTTCTTTACCGAAGACTACTTCCCACAACAACAAACGCACCCACACCCACACAAAGTATTTTCTTACCCAATCCTCATTTTCACTGTTTGTCTACGATATTTTTGAGAAGAACCTGCTAATATCGATTCTTAGTTCCAGTACCTGTGACCGCTTCGAGAGCCCATCCCTCAGCCTACCCCCCGAACCCCGTCATGCCGCAAGCACACGGAGGTCATGCTTTAGACAGCCATGAAGCACAGCCTCAGCTCTAGATAATACGTGCTGAACGATGATCTCTTGGCGGTCATCAAGGGTAGTACACCAGACAAATAAGAGGTGCTATAGTTGTCGCGTTGATAGGAATCTATGGAAATTGGACTCCGGTTTCAGCTCCTGGATTATACGGTGGTGTTAGCAATTGAGGCGCTTGGGGACCTAGTCAAAATGGTTGTATAGTGGATAAACATCGATGCGATGCCAGCAGGACCCGGCCGGCGGCTTCGGCCGAAGCACTTTGCGACGGGGATGGGTGAGACGCGCCAAACGGAAGCTTGGACGCATGATGAAGGAATACGGGACTGTTCGAACTGAGAGTGGATGATGAATGGGCTGATTTGCAGAGCATAGCAACGGCAGACTAGGGACACACGGGGAGACCTTGCGGCCCAACAGGACAGTAGCGACTTGGAAGTTACCCTTTGGGAACTTTGAATGATGTTTTCTTGACTCACACCCCGCCCGCTAGGCCGTGCTGAGCCATGTGTTAACCGAAACTAATGAAGCCTTTGATTACGACGCAATGACCAAGACGGAACGAGGTTGGAGGGCCGTCCATGCGAGATGCCGTGGTTAATGGGGACAACAACTAGACCGGATGTTAGAGAACAACGGGCTACGTGCTCCGTACCTGAACCGAATTGAGTCAACCCGAGAGGTACCGGAACGACCAGCCGCGTCCCTGCACGCAGGGTCTAACTTTGGATAGCAGACGGGACGGACGTGTTGGGTGGACGCTGCAATGTCACTGTTCGGCCTTTTGGTGTCAACGGTGGTTTCCGTTCCAATGGCGGTTGGGCACTCGTTCCCACCCAGCGCCGGCGAGAGGAGAAAAGCCCTCCTCTGAGAGAGCGCAGGTGACAGCAATCACATGAACAAGCGATGGCATCTGGGCCCTCGACTCTTTGATCGTCCATCGGAGCCGTGAGAGGAGCTGCCAACGCATCACGCTGGACACATGCCTGCTGCTGCTGCAGCACGCCCGACGGCGACGGCGACGACAACGACGCCTTGCTCCGTCGTTTGCCTGGAGGGCAAAAAGGCGGAGAGGGGGACTGTGAGACGGCACGAGGGCCTGCTGTGAGAGAGGGCCACCACATTACCACCGCGGTCGGGGAGGAGGATGGGCTAAGGAACTGGGGTGATCCCTCGACCGATGGGTTAGCTGTCCCTGCCCGACCCGGACCAAAAATCAAGTTTCTATGTGGTTTTTCTTTTGCTCCTTTCGTTTTGGGATTAACGGCATGGAGATGGTCCAGGTAGAGCCAGGTAGGGCCAGGCAAGGCCAAGCGACGCGGCTGTGGGCCCGGCGCGAATTCTTCAAGCCTTCGGTTTTGTTCTAGTCGATGTCGTGAATATGTAAGTCAACGGGAGCCCGTGCCTCGTTTGGGCTTGGTTGGGCGTTATTCACCAACAACGACACACGCACGTCCCCCACCCGCCGCCCGCCCGCACACTTCCGTCCAGTGGGCGTTTTGCGCCCTGAAGGGACTGGAGCACGGGAGCGAGAGGGGGCAGGAGAGAGAAAAAAAAAAGAACCAGCCCACTATTGAGACAAGAACTGCTAATAATACTCAGGGTCCTGATGCTATTGCAGAAAACGAACGTCACCAGCGGATGTGGTTAATGCGGCTCTGTGAAGGGCAGCGGGGCTCCCGGGGGGTCGCGAGATCAGACAGCGTACGAGTAGGGGTTTGCGCTGGCAACTGCACTGGAGACTGCCGGCAGAGCAACAGAGAACCCAGCCCAGCCAGCCAGCCTCTGGGCGAACACTGGAGAGCGATCGGGACGTGACGGCCAGATAGAGTGCAAGTGATGACTGCCACCGCCGATCTGATGAAACCACCCATGATGCAACCCCGCGACGCATGTATGTAGTCTACATATGTGTGCCCTTGTGTGCAGCGCCGATCTTGCTATTTGGCTGGACAGGAAGCTATCCGGGAGACACCTGAAGAGTCGAACATTGGAGGTTCCCCGAGGCGAGCAGCCAACGGAATCGACTGCGGGGCCCTCCCCGTTTGCCGAGTCGAATAGTTGATGCGAGAATGAGCGTCGAGTTGTGTGAGTGGGCTTGCTTGCAGAAAGACAGACCCTTAGCTCCGTCGCCGAGTGTCAACTCAACGAGTCTGGTCCCTGCCCCGGACATGCATTGAGATGCATGGAATGAGATTAGATGAGATTTCACCTCCACGCCAGCGGATGGCCACCGCCCGCATTGCTACGCCGCAGTCTTGTCGCTCTCCCGGGCTCATCTTGCAACTTCGGTCAGTTCAAGTCACGCCGGTGGGTTGGGTATCGAGATGCCTGGAACCAAGGCATAGCAGCCCAAGGAGAGCCCTGCGCCGCCCCCCCTTACACTCCCTTTCTGCCCTCCCCCCCATGCCCGTGTGGGTGTGAGTGTACGTGCGTGCGAGCCTATTCCCTCCCGTCCTCACCCCTGAGGTTGAAGGAGACAAGCACAAACGGCCAATGGCGCCGGCGGGTTTTGGGGTTGAAACCTGATTGACGGGTGGCCGTGCCCGGGGAAGGGCGCCTCCACGGATCCCGAGAGACGGACTTATTTTGGGCGTGGCGTTTATCTGGGATGGCGCCATAGGAGTGGCTGCTTCGACCGGGAAGGTCGAGTTGCTGCTGGGTCAGGAGGATGAGGCTTTGGTGTTTTGGAAGGGATGGATGGCCAGGCGGACGTGGCCGGCAGTGTCATGCTGGCGGCTCTGGTGTCGTGTATCGGTGGGGGGATGATATCTCTTGATAGCATTGGGTCGTTTCGAGAAGAAAGCACGGCATAGCAAACAAGACCTGAGACATGAAGGGTCCCCAGTTCTTTCATCGTCTTTGTCTGGCTCAGCCTGCCGCATCTGAAAACAAAAAGCTGGGTCCTGCTCTCGACTTTGCTTTTTGCCTTGTTGAGTTGTCTCGTCTAGAACCCCCAAGAAGTTCCTTTTTTTTTTTGACTCGTTCAATCCAATCCAAGCAAAGCAAGCGACCGTTTTCTGTTGTGGCTTGAAGACTTTTTTCTTTTCTTTTTACCCATAATCCAGAGTTGTTGATGCCCAACAATCAATCAGTCACATAGCAACTGTGCAGGATTTGCAAGCAACAAAGCGATCTCCCCCATAAACATATATTACCTGTCCTCTTTCTCCTTCTCTACCTACCTTATTGAGTTGGTAGCCTTTAAAAACAAAGTTGGTGCCCTCCCACCCTGCAAGGCAAGGCACATCTGCACCAACCCGTTGTCGATAAACCTTCGACGACAACCTGTCGTCGACACTCTTCTCGTTCGCCCTGGCGCCCTCTCTGCAGCTGCATCAACGTGCATCGTCAGAAGACCTCGCTTGCAGGGAACATCTAGGGCGTTGCCAGCGTCATCGCCGTCATCCTCCCTCGACCATACATACATCGCGCGTTTCGATTTCGCCACGGCGGACAACTCAATCGGACTTCGGAAACGGACAAACTAAGAGGGTGGGACGTCATCACCCACTTGGTTCGGCAGCTCTTGGATCTATCGCAACGGAACCGACGTCTACATCCGGGAACAGTGTTCCGGGGTCACATATTAGTGTGGCTCTTTGGGGTCGCTGGCCTATCTGCCGAGCCCAACAGCGACAACCCATCGTCGGATCAAAGTTGCAGAGCCTCAAAGCAGCTCTGCTGAAATCTGGTCAGTACCAGCTCATGGCTGGTTCCTGCTGACTGGCTTAACACTGAGGGCCCATCAGTGGTCTCGCTTTTTTTCCTTCTTCGTTGCTCTTCTCCACCCTGCGAACCAGGCCGGTGCTTGTTCTTTTTCTGTACCTCTTCTTTACTTGCCATCGCCGCGGAAAGTAAGGTATCCACCTGAGCGGAGGACAGACCCCATCATCCGGCGCCCCCCCCCCCCCAGGTCGCTTTGGGTTTCTAGCTTTTTTAACGGCAGCCGACGGGCTCAGGCGCCGTCATCCACTGAAGGTTTTCACCCCCTGGTCCGAGCCAGCATCGTCTTGCATCTCGCATCACTCGTCTGCCACAAGAGGCCACAAGAGGCCACAAGAGGACGTAGTTGTGTGCGGGCCGACGGTACAGTGCATCGCAGCGCGGTGCACATCTCTCGCCTCTGATCGGCCATCATCACACATCACACCTGCAAAAGTCAGCTCATTCGCGGCCTGGCGTCGTCAACCGCGGCGAGACACGACGCACACTCTGCGACCCCAAAAACACCGACATTGATTCATATAAGATCCGTGCTGGGCACGACAACAGGACAGGGAAGAACGAAAAGCTCAGACGGCCCCCGAACCACCTGCGCGCTTAGACGGCGGACCCCTGACCCTCCGCTGACAGCAGTGACGTTTTGTCAGGGTGGCTAGTGAGACTGGGAACTCAATCGAACTATTGGCACTGACAGGTGCAAGTGCTTGAGCTGGCCCACGTCATTGCATACGATCGTCATCGCCATTCCCATCGCGAGATTGGCCTGGTCCCGTCTTGATTTGACCGCACATTTTGGCTGCAACTGCAACCTTAGCCCTTTTTTCGACCCCAGCCGAGCGAGGGTTTGCTACCACTGAAACGGAAATAGAAAATTTGCTGTCACTGCCTGCGCAGTACCATCTTGGATCCAGAGAGGAGAAAGAAGCAAAACCTGCAACGACTGGGTATCCCGGTCTATATTTGCGAAGAAACCTCCATTGTTCATTTTGATTCTATATCCTAATTTTTTTCCTCTTCTCTACCTCTTCTTTTTTTTTTCCCTCTCTTCCTTCTCATCCTCTCCTCTCCTCCATCCTCCTTGGCACTTGGCTTTCCTTTCCATCAACTCCCTCCTCACCTACGTCTCCACCCGGCGTCCCGCCCCGTGGAATCCGTCAAACAAAGGAAACCATTGCCCCGCCAAAGCCGCCTCGCACCGTCGCTGCATCTCGGATCTAAGGCTGCCGGGTCGCACAACCACACTCGCTCGCTCGCCCACCTACTGACTGATTAATTATTCGGCTGCCTTTTCCTCGTGGTTCGCAACGGTTCGCACCAACAGCACCAACAGCGCTAAAGTCCCTGATCCCAGACACGAAAGCAGGCACCTTTGTCTGTCTGTCTGTCTCTCTCTCTCTCTACGTCTCACTGTCACATCTCGGACCCGCCCAATACGGCAAACATTCGACTGGTATTATCACATTGCCCTCGACTGACCCGACCCGCAAAGCCGACACCCCACCAGGCCGGGCCATCCCATCTCCTGCGCAAAATCGCCTCGCAAAGACTACCCCGCGATCGAACCGCTCAGTGTTGGTTCCAGCAACTTTGACAAGATTGTGCTTACACCTATCAACGATCGGAGCTGGACCCCTCCTCCTCACGTGGTCTCGCTGGTACCGACCGGCCGTTTGTCCCTGTACACTAAGTCGACCTCTTTTTTGTCGTCATCCCACAATCGCCACGGCACAGTCCAGCCCAGGCTCAAACGCTCAACTCTTTCCCACAATCACCAGGTCTCACCCGGCGCCCGTGGCCGGACAATTCTGAGCCACCCTTTACCGTTTTGTCGCCTCTGTACCGTGGCGGCCGGCTCCGAGCAGTCCGCGTCGACTGCCTCATTTAAACTGTTTGAATCCGACTTCTTCGACACCACCCTTGGAAGCCCACCACCCTTGACCATCGCAGCCATGTCGGACCGCTACCACGGCCACTCCCACTCGGGGCGGACTGCCACCGTCAACCCTGCAAGGACCTCGCTCCCTGCCAGCATCGGGTACACTTCGCTGTATGCCGGTGATATGCACGTTATGCCCTCATCCGCCCGGCAGCCTGCTGCTGCCTCAGGGCCTGCAGCACCCCGGGAATACGTTACCACCACCACCACCACGTCCTCTTCCACTCCCTCCCCAACTACTACCACCCGGACCTACGCCGTGACTCAGGATCCTCGCTCCCAGCGACCAACTACCCGGGACGTCACCCGTAGCCACCGTTCGTCCACCCTGGATTCGGCAAGTGGCCGTCCGCCCGTCATTGTCATGACGACACAGAAAGACCGCCCCAACGGCGTTTCTTCTCATTCCTCCAACGCTCGCTCCAGCAGCCCGACCCGGGATGACTTCCGAGCCAGCGAGGGGCAGCTGTACACCCAGCCTGCCTCGTCCATACGTTCCCGCAGCACCGCTCGTCCCTACAGTGAACAGTACGACAGTGACGACTTTGCTCGCATCAGAGACCGCCTCGACAGCCAGGCCCAGGCCGAAGCCTATCGCAGCACTCGCCCCTCTGTAGTCTACCCCAGCAACCCTCGCCATAGCTCGGCCACCATCGACTATGGCGACGATGGATACATGTACACCAACGCTGGGGAGCTAGTTCGCTACGATCTCGACCACCCCGAAACATCCCGCTCCCGCAAGCGCGAGAGTTTCGACCGTGGATACTACCGCCCTAATATCAACTACAACGCCGATCAGCGAACTCTCAACGTTAACGCGAGCCCCGACCCGGGCCGCAACTATATCACTACCACCCGCCAGCTTGAGACCCGCGGTGGGCCTCCTCCCAGCACTCGAGGGTTCGACAAGATCCCTCGAGCATATGAAGCTCCCCGCGATGTTCCACCTGTTGCTGTAGTGGCCCCAGACCCGGTCCCAACGCCCAAGCCCGTCATCTCTACCACCACTGAGGGACGACGGTACAGCAATGAGGGACGAAGGTCCAGCGTCGAGGGACGACGTCCCAGGCCCGTCTCCCTCTACCAAGAGGCGCCTCCTCGATCACAGCATCACGATGACTACTACCGCACTCTTGAAGATGACAAGATGGTGCGGGACCAACGTGAACAGCGTGAGCAGAAGGCTGAACCCGAGGCCCAGCCCGCGGTTTTGACCTATGAGCCGCAATCGTACGAACCACAGACCTATGAAACCCAGCCCCTGTACTTCCACGATGACAGGGTGGCGAGCCGTGGTTTCGGTATTCGTACTGACCCTGCTGATGACCGAAGGGATTCATACAGGGCCGACGAACCTAAGAAACGTTCCGACGAGGACCTCCCTCGTGAGCAAGAACTAGAATATGATGAGCGACGACGCAGCCGCACTGATATTGGCGACTCGCGCCACGAGAGGCGTGAGAGCAAGAGAGGCGATGAAGAGGGAGAAAAGGAGCGCTCCCGATTCCGTGATAAGATCACGTCAGGTCTCGGAATCGCCGCTGCCGCTGTCGGCATCTCACCCTTGCCCAAGCTCAATGACAGACGCTCAAAAGATGAGCCCAAGGCTCGACGGGGCTCTGACGAGGAACGCGATCGGAGGCGAGACAGTGAGCGTGATCGATCAAGAGGCCCCAGAGACCGGTCTCGGCCCCGAGAGGTCGAGAGGAACCGTTCCCGTTCCCGAGATCCGTCTGAAACCAAGAGGCTGAGCCGAAGCGACTCTCGCACTGATTCCAGAAGGAACGGTGAGGCCGTCGTCTCGGCATCGGACTCTGATGAGGGCAAAAAGACAACGCGGCGCCTCCGCAGCTCCAGCGCCTTTGACCCCAACGATGCCACTGAGCTCAGGCACCTCAAGGAGCAGCTTGCCGCCTTGAAGTCGACCGAGTCTGAAAAGGAGAGACCGGTTGTGATTGAGACAAAGAAAGTCCAGTCACGATCGCCTTCCCCAGTTCGAGAAACAAGGTCCTCGAGAGACTCCTGGACTCCTCCTGAATCCAGGTCTACCAAGGAGGCAAGGTCGCCAACAACCGAGTCCAGGCCGGCAAAGGAGTCATCTTCCCCCACAGGGTCCAAGCCTACCCAGACGTCTACGGCTGCCTCTTCTCCCAGCGATGAAAACCGTGGTCGTGAACTCACCGTCGCGTCTACCGAGGAGAAGCAGGTCCGCGTCGTCTCCCCTCCCCGCGATAAGAAGGATGACAAGCCTCTAAAGGGAATTCTCAAGGCGCCAAAGGTCAGCTTCCCAGAGGACCCCAACCCCGTCCGCGAGGGTGTTGCGCCTCACAAGGAAGACAAGAAGATGAAGGAGGTTCCCCAGGGTGCCAAGTGGACCAAGATCAGTCGCAAGATTGTGAACCCCGAGGCCTTGACCATTGGCAAGGAGAGGTTCGAGGTCCGCGACGACTTTGTCATTGTGCTTCGGGTTCTCAGTAAGGAAGAGATCCAGGCATATGCTTCGGCAACCCAGGTCCTACGAGGTAAGTCATATTATATACATTCAAACCCCATGCACGCTTTGCAATCATACTAACTCGTGCTGCAGAACGCCGCCGCCACGAAGAGGATGAGCGCGAGCGCGAACGAAGCCAAGACCTGGATCGCGACAGAGATGACGACAGACGAAAGCATCGACATCGCCGCCATCGCGACGAAGAAGATGACCGCGACAGGGGCGAACGACGCCGACGTCACAGGGACGAGGATGACTATGAATCCAGGTCCAAAGACCAGGAGCACCATCATCACCACCGCCACCACTATTAATTCCAACGAGAGATCCAGTTAAGCCTCGTTTCAACGAGTTGTATCAGCATGTTTCAAGCATTTCCGATATCAGGACAAGCGATTTATTTTATTTTATTATGTTTTACTTTACTTTTCATCTACTCATGTCATGTTTACGCATTTCATATTACATGTAAGAGGGGCTGGCGAGGCATTTTGGATATAAAAAAAAGATGAAATGATATAACAAATAAAAATGGTGTTGAGAGGGATTCAAAACTGCCGTGAACAAGCTCTGCGTGTGCATGTCCCGAGCGAACAGGTTCCTCGAATTGGTACGACGTGCAGCAAGATAAGACGGATGCCAAGGTTGAGTGCCATGGAACGGACCGCAAGCATGAGGTTTCGTATAGGCATAGCCACGTCATGATCATCGCTCAGGGGATGTTCTTGTCAAATAGTCACACGTCGATTGGCCGTCAATCTTTGCTTTTGGAGGTTGAAATCTAATCTCCACACACACGTCTGGGTGCATTCTGGCATGCGCTCATGCGCTCATGTGCACTTTTGCTTACTTTTTTTTTCGTTTTTTTCCTTTTTGTTTTTTTCGTTTTTCCAGGTTCCGCTTTTGTCTCATTGCTTTTTCCGGTTATCCATGCTGTGTTTCGTCCAAAAAAAGAAGGCTTACAGCCCTGTGCACACAGACACACACAACACGCGGGCGCGGGCGCGCACATGGACAGAAGATGTATATACATGCGAGTCTTGGAGGTGATACCGGGTACCCGGGAACAAAATCCCCCATATTCGCTATCCGACCAAGGTCTGGGATTGTACGTTTGTGCGAGGGTGAGGCAAAGAACAGAGGGAGAGATGGGGTGAGAGAGAGAGAGAGAGAGTTGGGGTGACACAAGAGGGGGAGGGGGGGAGGCGGCCGAGAGAGAGGGGAGGGAGAGAGGGAGGGAGATATGATGGGGTTTGCAGGTGCGGATGCTGTGTAATGCGTGATGCGGGTGTCACGTCACATATCATTTCTGGGGGAGGGGGTGAGGTGAGTGAGGCGAGAGGAGAAGAAGAAAGGAGAAAAAGAAAAGTCATGTATGTATGTATGTATGTATGTAGTATGATGTCGGCCTTGTCCATGTGCCGCAGCAGCAGCAGCAGCAGCAGCAAGCAGCAGGCAGCCCTGTCTGACGGGATCGGCAGACCTTTCTTCAAGGACGCAGGTCGAACCGGACATTTTTACTTGGCAGTGGGATGTGAGATGCAGTAGCGGTGGTTTGGTGGTTGGTGGTTGGTGATTTTTTCCTTCTTGTTGTTCATGCTGTGACACCCGAAATGTATGGGCCTGTGAAACGCGGGACGAGTCGGGGTGGAGACAATGGCATTGTAAGTAAGTATTGTATTTGTATTTTTTGCATTGTGCACATTGTGTATGTTGTGGTTGTGGTTGTGTGTGTATGTGTGTTGTTTTTTTGGTTCACCGTATCACCACCACCAACCTATCCGTACAAGGGAGGCATCACAAAAAAAAAAAAAAGTAGCTGGTATCACAGCTTTGTTCTAACAATACATGATGGCATGGACCAGCCAGGTTAGTATTTTCAAGGGATTCTTGTTTAGTATCCACCAGCAACCCACGTCTTAGATCATCTACGTATAGTTGGAGTATACCAGCGATTATCCATGTCTGGAGAAACACGAAAATCGGTAGGTACCGGGTAGGTATCAAGAAATCAGTTCTCATCTACATCTACACACTCTCTCCCCGTCTACCACCACAACTTGTCGACGACTCATTGCTTCTTCTTCTTCATTTTTTCCCCCTCCTTCTGAAGCCATCTAGTCCATGCACTTCCCCTCATTCTTTTTTTCCTTTTCGGCAATTCAATGCGCGATCCTGATGCACGTCGCACGTTCCCGCACGCCCACGCCCACCACCATCTACAAGAAGGATTCGTTCGTTTCGACGCCGTGGTTTCCTATCAAGCCTCGGCGTTAAAGCAAACGACAGACCGTTGCTTCATCAAAAGAACACGCGGGAAAAAAACTACGATGGCATAATTACACGGACGATTAAAAGCCCATCACATAAGGAAGGAATCAGCCACAGCAAGATAATAAGAATAAGGATAAGGAAAAAAAAACGGGAAAAGCCCAACTATTCCCGAAACAAACCGCTCTACCCATCGCTTTCGCTTTCTCTTTCTTATTCTTCCCCTCCTTCCAGCTCACTTTACTTATCTATCCTAAACTCGCCCAGACGTCACATGAACCCGTCGCACAAGCCCATTCTTCTTTGCGTGCTACACACTCCCCCACTATCCGCTAAACCACCACACAGACATTTTTTTTCTTCATCATCCCCCTCCTCTCCACCCCACGCGCTTCGTCCGCGCGCTATCTACTTTTTTTTTTTTGGCCAAGGAGGGGAAAGAGAGAAGGGAAAAAGAACGGACTAATCAACTACTAACAAGCGTTGCGCACGTTCCGTAGTGTCTGTTCGAGAATGCATCCGTGCTTTTGTTCCATGGTGTGGGTTATTGCATCACGGCCACGTCCGTCTGGCCGTGTGTTAGTGGACATCTGTAAATACGTCTATGCAGATAGAATGCGTGACTTCGTGACTGCGTGTGTCGGCATAACCTAGAGCCAGAGTCGTCTCGTGCAGCAGACAGAGCAACGGCGGCGCGCAAAAGAACAACCCCCCCCCCACACCCTTCTTCTCTCCCTCTGGCCCAATGGTATAGGCGAAACGGCCTTTTTGTTGCGCTGAGGGGCGTACGCGACTTTTCGTCTCAACTTTCATCTCTTTTTGATTGTTTTCGTATTATCTCGCCTTTGCCGCTGCAACGCTTACACTCGTACTCGCTTGGGTACCATCAATTTCCCATTGTTTCTGCTTTTCCCACTCCGGCTCCGTTGCACATATTGCTACGTCGGCGCGCGCGCGCACCCGTCCAGACATACATACATAATAGACACACGCACGCACTCACACTCACACGCATATAGCCTACATAGACGCACGCCCCCCTTCTGTCCCTCCATCCTCCGTGGCTGCAGCGGGAATGGTGCCATTGCTGGCACTGCTTTGCGACGTTGCTGCGACGGCGCCTCGTTGCCTCCTCCCCCCCGGAGGTAATGAAGCCGTAAGCTAGTTTCGCGCACGCGCGGGAATACGGGACATATGCACTGTCAGTGTCCGCACTGGCGACTTACGTTATCTTATGTAGCATTGCGAACGCGTGTCAAGCGTTTTAGCTTCCAAAGTCTCGTCTTCCTTCCTTCGCGTGGGACGCAACCCGAGCTCCCCGTTGCTGATCAACTATGCGAGTTTCATTAACGGAGGAGACAAGTCGACATTGCCTAGTCCTGTCAGCCTCGTTCTTGACCCAATGAGGTAAAACACGCATCTCGTCGTCCGCTTAATAAGGGCTGGGTAATTTTCAGGCCCAAGGGTCGCCCGCCGTGCCACAATTCGCAGCCGCTGCTTTCTGTCCCCAAGTTTCAGAATCGACACCAGTCAATTTGCCAAAGCCACATCCTCCCCCCGAAGCGGGGACCACAGGCGCCCGTCGTGAAGAATTACAGCGGGTCGTATGCCAAGTCTTCGACATGGCTGCTTTTGAACCAGCACGCCGTCTAGAACTAATACGGCGTCCTATTTCCCTCTTCAGCAGTACGCAGATACGCGTGTTGGTCCATTCACCAGGCCAAAGCCCGCCCGACCCAACCCCCGACACCGTAGTAAAAGTGGCGGTCCTTTTTTTTCTTTCCCCATCGCTTTCAAGATCCACCATCCGTTGCCGAGAAGCGTGGCTTGTGGGAATTGCGATCCGGCCATGAACCCAAGAACCAAAGCCGGTAAGGTGCAATGTCTCAAACTTGTCGGTTGAACGTGGCGGGACAGTTCCGCAGACGACGACATGACTACTCTGTAAACACTTACCCTTCGAGGCTGAGCGCCTCACTCGACACCAAGAATCTTCACTCCGCGGAAGTGAGTGAGACTATGAATCAAAAGCAATCATTCACCCCAAGAAATTCCCCAAACTAGTCATGTTGCCCCCAATCGGCGGTGTGATGCCGCTGAGTTGTACATTGATCACTCATTGGTCTCGAAACCTGCAGCGTGCTTGAAAAAAGCTTAAACCCGCTACTGATGTTGAAAAAAAAAAAGGCCAAAAGACAAACAATATGCAGCGTCCTGTGTGTGTGTGTCCCTCATCTCCCCTCACCTCCCCTCCCCCCCGACCGCTGCCGCAGCGACGTCTCCGCAGATCTACCTGCCCAAGCGGACGGGTCAATGACTTGGGTTGGGAGCGAGGTTGCCACATGGCTTCAGATTTGGCCATGTTTTCTTCTTTTCAGAGGGCCCCCAGGAATGAGACATGGCGTGGGCTAGCTGGGCACATATCCCACCCCCATTCTTCTGCGTCGTGTGTCGCTCAACCTTGAGACAGTGGACTCAAGCCTCAGAGGCGGGCTGAAGATTTAGCCTTGCGCCTCCTCCATCAGGGAAAGATGGGGCGGCGAGAGCGGAGAACCATCTCAACCGCCTCACGGAATTCCTGAGCGGGCTAGGAAGTAAAGTCGGCACGAGCTAGTCCTGCAAAATAAGACTCGGAAGCCACGGCGCGCGCCCTTTCTCTCTCTCAACCCAGACTTCGTCTATCCGATGTCGACGAAATGGCGCCGGTAGTGTGCACCGTAGCCTCCTCACCCCAAGCTCCTCGCCGTTAGTTTCCAGCCTAGCAAGAGACATTTTTGCAAGACCTGTCTTGGACTTCAAAGACAGGAAAATCAACTTCCGTGGGATCTAGCTTAGGCCCAATGGACTGACCTGACTACGCCTTGAATGAAGGCTAAGACAGCGCGTGTCAACTTTGACATGTCTGTCAACTTTGCTAAATTGGCGACCGACCCCCGGTCCACTTGCCAACGTCCGTGACACCAAGAATCAACCCTTCGTCAGGTCGCTTAGCTGTAATTGAATCCGGCCCAGCCATCACCGAGGATCGTCACTTCAATGTGCAAAGAACGGCATAGTGACAGCAGGAAGCCAGACACCCGTCGACGCCTAAAGACGCGGGCGCGGGCTACCTGAAAGTCAGATGTGGTACCGGGCAACTCGGGCGTCTTGCAGCCTCGGTGGCTGGGCCGGTCGGATTGCTTCTCCAGCGAGCCGGTCGCGCAGGAGACTGACCTGAATGGCCGACGCGGTAAAGGTACCAAAAAAAGCAAGCTCTCAAAGGATCTTCGGCTCAGGAGCCCAAATTCAAAGACTTTCAATACCGGTGGGCCCTTCATGTAAGCGTGGCCTGCTTTTTTCCTGTGCATATAGGGACCCTGGTCGATATTAGACTCGCCATGGAACTGGCCAGTCCTGTCCTCCCCTTCGTACGGGGAACTCCGTACTCGAGATTAGATGGGCAACCAGTACGATGCAGTGTGGAGTGCTGCACCCACAGGACACCCCCCCATCACTTTCATCAACGACATTGATGATATCGAAACGAACAAGTCCCAAACTTACAATGCGTCGGCAAACCATTCCCCTGCTCAATGCGCCGTTAGCACGGCACGTCATGAGGTGGTGACGGGCGACAAATGCCCTGTTCTGGCCTTCCAGAGCATGCAGCCCATATCCACTCGTTAAATGCAACCGGGTGCTGGTCCTGTAGCCTTCGCGGCCAGTGTCTCACCCGTTGGTTTGTGTAATTGAATAGCCTGGCACGTTATCCTTGTGAATAGACGCGTTAGACGCAAGATGGACAAGGGCTGGGCGGTGCGCAGCGAACGCTGCGAAGTTTGGGAGCAGGCATCATGGCTGGCAGAGACCTCCCCCAGCGAGCGTCCCGATTTTGCGTTGTCGGGGGGTGTACGAGGGCTAATGCCAAATCCCCGACGCGACCAGGACTTGTCCTTCACTCTCCATCTGCTTGGGAAACATCAGACAGGGATACGATTTAGGATGTCGAAGAGCCCTGGATGGGGGTGCAGGGGGGAGCGGACGATGCATCAGCCTCTCACATCCCGCGGCCAACGACTTGTGCATTCCGATGCAGATAACTTCAACAACGCCCTTCATCACACGACGACACACGACTTTCCGTCCAACGAGAACGGGGACGGAGGGAGAAACCCAACATTACAACCTCCTTCCGCGTAAGCGAATTCCCCCAGATGGAGTTGATGGGTAAAATGCCGCGCGTCGGGCAAAAATATCTTACAGTAGCGGGACCGCAAAGGTTACATATCAAAATGCGAAATCATTCGAGCACAGATCAAAAACGCCATTATTCAGTCCATCAATGGGAGAGCCGTCGGTGACGCATTCGCGCAAATGGCAGTTTCGATCCCACGCCAACCCGGGACTCTCCGCGAATCAGGAAACGGTGACCGCTAACACTGAATCGGTCAATAATGCGAAGAGTTTGACCCAAGTCCAACACGAGGGAGCTGCACCACCCTCTTCTTCCCCAAGAAGTCGCGTATAATCTCCTCAGCGCAAATGGTGGAGCAGAGTCAGACCGGCAGTTAGTTAGCGACGATGGGCAAGTTTCAACACGACAGTTCCGGAAATCAACTCGGGCCCGGCGTTCAAATGTCAGAAGGAAGTCACCTCTGGTCCAAGCGAGCCCTGCACAGCCCCCCTGGTCAATCTCTGTGCGCCGCGTTTCCCTCCCGGCCCCCCGTGGAAGCGGAAAGCCTTTACCGGCAGCTTCTTAGCCTGTTCCACGCCTCGTCCTTAGTCTGCCGCACTCCTCTGCATCCCTTGTCAGTTGAGACTGCGTACCTGATGAATGTCAAGCCATCAAGACAGGGGGCGAAGGCCTCCAGTCTCAGAAGGGATAGACGAGTCTCCATAATAACCGGCATGGGGGCGTCCAGTTCTGGGAGGGTGGGATCATATCCCTGACCGACTTTCCCTGTGTGGGGCCACCTCCCCCAGGCGAAGGATGCCGTTGCATGGAGAGAAATTGAAGGCACACGGGCTCGTCAGATAGTGGGCGGCAAGTAGTCATTGGAACTGCGACGCTGCGTGGCCGTTAGTTGGTTGCATGCAACAGGTTTGTTCGAAGAATGTGCATGGCGGGATGGAAGGGAGTGCGATTGAGTTGAGTGACACACACACGGCATGGAGTGTGAAAGTGTGGCGGGTAGTAGGCTCCCTACCCCCCGGTTTCCCTCGCGCTTGAGTGAACTGTAGGGGTCTTTTCTCGGGAACAAGAGACGGTCCCTTGACGACGGGGGGCATGACGTGGATTAGCGATCTAGTGCCAAGGCACCGCTGCTGAGGTTGTCAACCCAAGAAAACCAGAACCCTCAAGGGGAGCCATCCAGAGCAAACGGTAGGGCTGCGAGGGTAAAAATCCAGCTAATCTTCAACGTTAGCCACCCTTGGTTGTTCTCCAGCTCCATCTTTGGACGCCAGCCCACCCCGCGAATGACATCTGCCGTGCCAGGATCTTTGCAGCCTTGCGCATGAGCAACACCAGGCTCTGACAGAGCCGGATCCTTTTGAATAAGCCATGGACAACATGATGGCAGCATCTCGGGCCTGTGATGCCGCAGCACCAAAAAGCCTCGCAATGGGTAAGGGCCGGTGGCAATTGACCCCGATAAGAGGAAATAGCGCGGATGACAGAATCAACAGAAGCAGAAGCGAGCTGCGTCTAGCGGAAGCGGTTAAGCTATCCGGCTGATAATAATAGTGTTAGTCCAATGAGGGATATATCCGGACGGCTGAAGGCCGTTTTTGTCACTAAACAGGACCGACTACGGATGAGCAAGTAAGCATAAGGTCGTCCTGGAGTAGGGCGGCCGCGACTTGGATTGGCTGGATTACTCGAGTCTATGTCGAGGTATCATCTGTCTTCGGCAGTGCCTCGGAGGCAAACAAGACTCGGAGGCAACAAGATGGCATGGTGCAGGTGGCGGTGACGGTATTGTGCAGTAGTATTCCTTTGATTCCGGTGGTCTGGATAGTCTCTACATGTAGTGGACCTCACCGTCCGACCGAAGCACGAGGCCTGGGCATGTCCCAATCTGGACAGTAAAAAGCAATGTGCATGCTTAAGACCGAAAAGTTGCAATGGCCACCGCAGCCTCGGGCGCCCAATGCGGCCGAGGCTGCCTCCCGTACGGAGCACTGTCAGCCGTGGACAGAGGGAAATGAAGCGCTGACGACTCTCCGTTGTTGGGCGATTGAGCTAAGACTCAGGGTCCGTCATGGAGCAAGACGGCAGACGAAATAATGCGGCAGGCCTTACGCCAGAAGTACCTCAGCCCACACAAAAACGGGGGCGCCAACCGTCCGCAAGTGAGCTAGCGGGGTGTGGCGCGGCGCTGGCAGCTGGTCTGTGAGGCGTGATCAGAGGAGCTAAATGGCGTAACTTGGTGTCGAAAAGGGGGGTGTGGAGCGTACGAGAGGCTCGGATACGACGACGGCGACAAAAATGAAGCGTCACATTCCTTTCCTTCTCTGTATCCAGATCAAGCTTTCTGGCTGGAACAAGTGAGGCCACTGGCAATGTGCGGCAGCCTTGGCGTTGGCTATTGGACCGTGGCAGTTGAGAGCCAGAGGGACTATGATGAAAGAGGGGGGGTGAGACGCCGGAGAGTGGGTGGTATCGTTGGTGAGGTGAAAGCCCATGTGGAGTTTGGTGCTAGAGTTGGTACACAAACCCGCGAAGCCTGCAGCCGCGTGTGGCTCCCGGACGAATGTGCGCAAGTGTCGCGCAAACCCGTCTTTGGTGCAAGCCATGATGATGTCGAAGAGGCGTTCTTGCTAGTGCGGTTGGCAGTATTCACGCCTCGACTGGTCGGCGAGCGAGGCTCCGTTTGCCAATCAGGTCGTAAGCCCGGCAAGAACGGCTGGGCGCCAAGGCATCGCCTCGTCCTGGAGAATCAAGCGTGAGGCAAAGGTTGCTAATTACGAGTCAAGCTCGACATCTTGGCCAGCGCAATACTGTCATCATCGTTTCCGGCATCCAGCACTCCACGACTCCGTCACCCATCCATCACGTCGTATTCCAATCCATCGTCACGGCGCGCCAGCCACTTTTGCTGCACTCCATCACACGGTAAGTGGGGGGAGTACATAAGTCTGCATCGACTAAGATACAGGCGCGGTCTCGTACCTGCGAGGTCGTTGGTTCCGGGCAAGTGTCGAGATTGAAATGATGGACCACATGGGGCCAACCCAAAAGAATCTCATCCCGCATTGTCGCTGGCCCATGCGCCCATCTTCCATCCATCACCGCCTTCGCGTTCCAATGCTTCTCTGCTCGCCTTCCGTTATCCCCCCCTTTTCCCGCCCATGCCGGGGCATCCTAGGCCAGGGTCTTTGACGTTGGTGGCCGCTGGCCAGGACAGGCACACGACGTACGTTTGGCATGTAGGACTGCGGGACATCGTCAACATCCACACCTATCGTCCCATCTGCCCACTGCTACCCACCCGTCAAATACCCGCATAGTCCAGTTCATATGTACGCCGCCCACTGTACCCAGCGTCCGTTCCTTTGCAGGGGTGTCAGCGTGCTGCATCCTGCTCTTCTGGTTGCGCCCACGAGGCGCTGCCCCACGTACTGTCCCCATCCCATGACCATGAGGGCGGGTTCCTCCGCCGCGTTTTCCCTGCCAGCTCCATCAGATAGCTATTATCGCCAAGCGTTGGTTGTCGCGTTTGTTCTCTTTTTTTTTTTGGCTCTTTTCTTCACTCGGCTACGTCGCCCGTTACGGACAGTAATTATTTGCGGCCCACTTGCGCCCCTTGCCCATTTCTCGGCTTTCTGGGCCACCTTCGCCCGGTGCGATTCTGCTTCTCGTCTAGCCTCCTCCAAGCTCCCCAAAGCCACTTCACCCGTCGTCTCGAAGAAGCGTGTCTAGCCTCGCCATCGGTCGTCGTTGGACGCGAAAAACCTGGCGCGCTGTTGACCCAAAACCTTAACCTTGACCCCCGTCGGTGCCACTTGGGCACCCGTCCCCTGCCCGGCTTGGGAAGCTTGCCATGGCAGCGGGCTCTTGCAAGGATTTCCAAGCTCCAGGCACCTTCTCCACGCCCGAGTTGACCGTGGTCTTCCCCCTGGTCTCCCGCTCCGCATGGCCGCCGCCAGCCCAAGGGTTGACCGTTGCAACTTTATTCGCGTCCCCTGCCACCACCCATCTCCCGGGTAGCCCGAACTTGATGCTTGCGAACGAGGATAATCAGTATCAAGATTCAATGGTGTAGATCGATGGAACTATCTAACATTACAGGATCTCGATTTTATTTTACTTTGGTTTTTGTCATTGCGCCTTTAATTTTTTGGGTCGATTCCATTGCTACCCTTCGTCCCATAGAACTGCCTGTGTTAGTTTTGATTGTCTTACAGTGGTGAGAGTGATGTGAGTGGCGCTGCTATGATCGAAAGTACATGGGAAATTACAAAGTGGTCACCTCAATTACCCATATAAAAAAAAATTAGCCCAACTGCATCCAACAGGTAGTAATAATTATCAAGAAACATGAATAGCCGATGCACTAGGGCCAACTGGTGTTGCTCACATTGCACACCCTGCGAACATCAAAAGTTGTTCGTGGTTTACCAAACAAAACACTACCCTACATCGCACCCAGGACCCTCAGCCATTGATCTGCACCCCAGCGGTGGTCTTTCAGGTCCCCAGCGTAGCCTTGCGTGGCCGTGCCTTAGCCTGTCCCAGGGCGAGTCGATCCCGCCAGGTGCTGAACCCCAGCTCGCACCCCTGCCTCGACAGAGACAGAGGCCAAGGCCAAGGGGACGATGGGCCAGAAAACGAAACCGACGCGCTGGGAATCGTCAAATTCCCCGAAGCCATGTCGTTGGGACCTGTGGCTGGTGTGCATACTCACACAGGAAAGCGCACCGCCGGAACGTCGCATTTAGCCAACTGACTAGTGGTGAATGAATCGCAGAAAACTAAAGCCGTGATGGTGGTGTAAACGGACATCGGCCATTTTTGCCGAGGCATACCTGAATCCAGCCAAACCTGATTCCGATGGGTTCATCCATCGTAATCGAACCTCGCACTGAGACCAATGTTGCTTTTTCTACTACCCCGGGTCACACCAACATGCAACCCACGTCGCACCGGCATCACTCTGCGAACACATGAGAACCAGCACGAGGTTTCTCCATCCTCGACACAGCATGGGAGCTGGGAACACCACGCCCGCGCATGGGTGGCTTGCTTGAGTCAAGTGGGCGCCACCCACGCAACCCACGCAGCCATTGTCTTGAACTGAAGCAGCAGGGACTGTGGACCTGACATGAACTTTGACTTGTCGCACCTGCTCCCCCCCTTCTACACACACTGCGTTCCCCCTCCCCGGCGCTCTCGTCTAGGAAGGCGCAGCGTGCTGCCCCCGATGTAGGTACGACGGGAAGTAGCAACCGCCCGACCCCGGCCGTACCCCTTGCTCCCCCTCCACCGCCAAACTACCGCCAGCGCGAAGGTGTCTTCTTGCCCAACCTTGTCCTGCAGCACGGGGAAGCAAGTATGGACAAGGTACCTTGCCTATCAGCACAAGATGGTAGCTGTAGACGAGGCCACAGTAACAACGTCTAAAGTAGCCAGCCCGGGTGAGACGACTGTCTGGCCCTTTCCATCGTCCATCGAGTCCACATCCCGCGCTCCCGCGCTCTACATCCCTGTACTGCACCACGTCGGCTGCAGCCACCGCGTCTTCTCCATTGTCCCGTGAGAGCCAGGCCTTGCCCTTGCTAGAAGGTTGTCTCGATTCGGGTGATGGTGCTCCCAGCTCCAGATCACATCTGCAGCCAAACGGCTCCTCACCCTACCCATGCGCCACTAATTCGTCCGGACCACCACCCGCTGCGAACGCCGCAGCTGTCCACTAAGCCTTGTGTGACCTCCAGCCTCGGGCGGAACACCAAAATTCCTGCACCTTATATCGTTGCATTTAATCAGCACCGCGAAATTGCCTGATGCTGTGGACAATCGCGTACCAGTGGACCCCGATCGATCCGGGAAACAACCACATTGCAATCCAGGCTCATCTCCTGGGACGCAGAGTTACCCACTTGTCAAACCTAGCGGTTCTCTGGGTTTGCAGGCGACCCAATTAGCGGGAGCCTCGTCCCGATCCTTCTCAACCGTCGCCGTTTGGCGGACGTTGTGGCGCGCGTTCGACCACGGCGGCGACGACACGCATCTTGCCCGTACTTGTCTAGGCGTGGTTAGGTGCCGTGACGTACATACAATTGCCAGGGCATCATAGTTTGGCTCGCCAGTCTAAAGACCAAACGCTCGACGGCAACGATTGCGCCGCGTCGCGCCTCGACCGCTGTCATCTCAGGGACTGGAGATTCGTGAGTAGGGTCTCCCCTGGCCTCCAGAGCATGCTCATTTTCATGGGCGCCGTGCCAGGGTTAGTGCTGACCCGGCTCATTGACAGTCAACGGTTCCACCACACACAAGAGGAGGAGCCCGCGCCAGGATCAGAGCGTGTCGTGTGCTAAAGGTCCACTGCGCGCGCTTCAAGTGAGTAAAACCACCTAGCCACACCCTCCAATTGCTTCCTGGCCCCCTGCCCGCACATGGCCGCCATATGGGCCTCTGCTTTCTCCTATCCCGATCGTGACCGGGGACTTGGAGATACCCATCTTCAACACGACATTTCTTTTTTTCTTGGAGGCCCACCGCCCCTTTGCGCCCCTCTACCGGTTCCAATTTCTGGGCTCGGCGCCTGGATCATCACCGAGGAAAAGAAAGGACCGTCTTCCATCTCCAGGCACTGTCCGGCTAGGGTGCCGATTATTCGGAATCTGCCTTCCCTAACCAGGCGCCCTGGCCTGACCAAGACGTTGTCGCCCTGGTCTGTGGGGAGGTATATCTTGCAGGGTCGCGCTGCCTTCACCTCGACATCGTTTTCCACAGACACCCCATCCCAGCTAGTCAAGCCCTGGCCGTCACTCTGACCACTCGCCTGCCCATCCTTCCTCGAGCGCACGCACTCCAACAGCCAGAAGTGTCTTGCGTCCAGAGTCCATCCCTGCCAACGCTTGCCTCCCGTGCATTCGACCCTTCTCGAAGCAAACCACACAGGCTTGCACGAACTAGCCCGGGAAGCCAGGTGCAACCAAGCTTGAGCTGCATCTCTGGTGGTCTCCCCACAACCTTGGCTCGCGCTCCGCACGCAAACAAGGGCTCTACCTTCTTTGACCCTTGGACGGCTGCAACTCAACCACATTTTGAGAACAACTCTGCGCAACGGCCCGAGTTTTCGGAACCTGCACGTGGAGAGCGTTGCGACCTACCCCTTCAATTGCACGATTTTGCAGGGAACAGGCAAAGCGCCTTGCAAATCAATCATCTTCGATCAGAATTTGAGGAGTAAAACCCACAAGGGAAAAAAGATAATAATACGGGTACGTCTCACTAGCCGTGCTTCCTTTCCCATTTGGTACTGCCCATTCGCGGCTACCGTCGTATAATCAATCTGTCTCATCCACACTACCATCTCTCCGAGACGCGTTGGTAAAAAGAAGGCCAAGGTCCGCGACAAATGTCGTGTTCGTGTTTCAATATTGGCAGACATTTTTGCTTGCTCTAATTTGGGACCCGCATCTCATTGCTACGTACCATTCACCAGTCCCTTTAGTAACGGGAATCTTTGTGTGAATCATCCCCCTTTTGCCGGGTTGCCTGTTTGTGGGAATTGCGAGTTTGCGATTTAGGCACACATTTTACCATTCGTACATCTCCGAACTAACTCATTCTTCTTGGCTTCTTCTTCTAGGATCAAGCAACTTGTACCCGTGTTTCAGAACCGATCCGCCAACGCCCGGACTAGTCTGATGATTTGGACTAACTAGCCTTGCATCGACCAACAGCTTCGTGCATCTTCAAGACACTCACTCGGGTAAGTCGCTTGCATCAATTACTCGACCCTTCCCTGCCATCTCGGGTTCGAAACTGAAAGCTGCGCCTTGGAAACGATCTCGGTTGGCGGGAATTTTTCTAAAGCCTTGAGCACGGCTGATAGAGGATCTGAAATCACGCCACCTTGCTCATCCCAACAGCGAACATCCCAGCACAACAGCCACCCGTTGACTCTACTTCCCCAAAACTAGGCTTTAGTTGGAACGACAGTTTGCTAACGTTCAAGGCCTAGACAAGAACCGTTGGCAGACAATCGTCAGCACGCAGTTCCCATGACCGTCATGTCAGCCCCGCGACAGGTCCCTGGCCACTTCAAGGAGGATCATGTGGCGAATTCTGTAAGTGTTTAACATTTCCTTTCTCTACTATGTGCATCATGGACTAGTTGGGCCCCCCCTGGTGGGTTCTAAGAAAAGATGAGCCAAACTCTATCAAACACGAAAAGCAAAAGACGCGCGACAAGAAATTGTCGCGTCGGAAATTTCAGCCTCAAGTGAAGGCATTTGACAAAGATGTCGCGAAAAGACACCGGGAATACCTGGACAACCAAATCTGTCCCGCTCAAAATGCCTGTCGCAAGCTTGTCCTTGTCAGGACTCGAGAAGTGGGCTGAGCAGGGTACGTTCCGTTTCACCAATCCCGGGGCGCCCGCATTGAACAAGGGGAGTGTGGGCCAACCCGACGTGGTACCCAAGCCAACTCCGAAGTTGGGTGAGGGGACAGCAGGCTGGAGCGGGACGTTGCAGCGCATCCGCATCAGCTCTGAGGTCACCAACTCAGGTCGTTGGAAAAGCCCAGCAGCCTGGCTTCTGCATGCAATGCACTAGCCACACTGTGCACTGTACGAAATCACGCCGAGTGCTGCTCAAGCACGAAAGAGCCGCGGCCCCAGCTGCACTTTGCACAGAGTGGGCAAGGCGAGGCGCACGCGCGACTACAAGCGAGCACGGGATTTGGGGCCGGACCTCCATCCTTCAAAACGGCCGTTCTTGACGGACACGAGGCCGGCGGAGCAAAAGTCGACAACTCGCCAATGCCATCCCGCCAGAGGAAAAAAAAATTTCCTGATGGGGTGAGAAGTTTTTTCGTCATGGAATGAGTAAAGACGCCTCTAAGAACACGCTTAACTCAGGTTAGAAGTCGATACTGGCTGTGAAGAGCGGCCAGAGACGAGCCATCAGCGGACAGTGGAGCTTTGACCAGTGTCGAGCGCACTATCCCGTGGTGGCAGCCGGCGGCGTTGTTCTCCCAGTGGGGCAGTTAAGCATTCTCCAATGGCGGGAGGTACTGGAGGGCACCGGCCCCTCTGATTCAGAATCTAGGGGCGTGGCACTGGGAAACGGTTACGAAAGCATGAAAGACCGACAGTGGGCGCGACCAGTGCGTGTCTAGTGTGCTGTGCCGTTGACTGAGCATGATGATGATGAGCATGAGGCACGGCCATGTACAAAATCCACTTGAAGGCGATATAATGCGATATTGTCCTATCGGTTCCAGTTTTCAAGGCCAGAACCAGAATGACATGCCACGCCATGCCTCGAAGCGGAGACGCGCGGGACCGATCTCGAGTGAGAGCAACGTCAGGAAGATGAGACGAGGCAGGCTCGCAGCCGTTGGGCGTAGCCGCGAGCCCGGGGGTTTAATCTGGAGCAGCCGGGCGCTCGGAGCAGGCACTTGTTCTGTCGAGGGCCAGCGTCGCGTCAGCGGCCCTGTTGACTGCTGTACTGCGTTGCCTTTGGTGTGCGGTACGGTGCGGTGCGTTGCGCGTCAATTGGAGCCCAAGTGTCTGGTCGGTCCATTTTTGGGAGGTGGGCCTTCGTTGAGCCAGCGTGAGCAGTCAAGGGGCGTTGCGAGGGGCGGGGACATGGGTCAATGGCTTCCTTGGATGGGTCCATGGGCCCATGGCTACCCACACCGCTTGTGGCCAAAATAGGAGCCAAGGAATAGCCAATCCCGGCGCAATCCTGACCTTCTGGCTAGCCCCGGCCTTGGAGTGCCCCATTGGGCAGCTGCTCCATGTCGGGCGTGCTGGTGAGGCGGCCATTGGCCACTTAATCAAACCCAGCCGACCCCTGTCGCGTTTCTTCCATGCGTTGTCATCCCCGGTCGTCGAAGAAAGAAGAGAGCTGTGGTGGATGGGTGGGTGGGTGGGTGATGGTGGTTGTATCCCATCCTCCATCTCATCCCATCATGGCTGCGGCTTTCGCACGCCCTCCGGAACGGCTTCTTCCACCCCACACCCCTTACACACGCTCAACCCGCCACCCCTATCCCGCACCCAAGCATATAGCCACCCCTTCTCATGATGGTCTTGCTTGACTTCTGGGGGTGTCGGAAGACTCATCAGTTTTTTCCCTTGCCTTTCTCTGACGAGGCGCGGGTTCCCAAAGTAGCTCACTTTGTGCACACCCACCTTCACCCACTCCCCCCCGGCTTTGCGTGGCCTACGAGTTGCAGGACAGAACCAGCAAGTGAAAGGTTCCGGGGAACTTGTCGATACTCGACATTGCACCGTTGTCCACCGCTTTGCTGCGCTCTCATCCCAAGTAATTCATGCTTCCGAGATCCCTGTGACAGGGGGTCTTTGCGCGCTGGCCAGCATCAACCTACTCCATATCAGAACCATCTCTCCCATTTCTTTGTCCCTTCTCTCTCCTCCAATAACCCTGGACGGGACTTGATTATACCTGGCACTCTCAAAAGCATCCGCCTCCTGTCTCCTGAGTTCCGTCCCATCCTGATCCATTTGCCCATCTTCGCATATCCACTCCAGATCACACCTTGGTCTCCATCCCCATAATCTTGGTTCAAATACTCGCTCCCCTGCTCCCCTTTGTCTCCCCCCCGTCGCTTGTCTGGCACACCCATCCTCCGATCGATCTCGCCTTCTTTCCGCTCCCAGGCCTGTCTTCGCGCGTTTCGCGTTCTTCCAAGGTTCGTGAGCATTGTCAGCTACGAGATTTTCAAGCACAATAGCAGAGATCGAAATCGGCCTAGCTGGCTGCCTCTCTTGCCTTCCGCTCGTTTTTTTCCTCATCAAAATCAACCAACCAGCCAACCAGCTAAGCGGTATTGCCACCCCCCCGTCGCGTCTTCTTTCTCCCCCCGTCATTTTCGCTGGTAGTCCGCGAGAACCGGGTTGCTTTATCATCATTGCCGCTCCGAGCCTAGCCCGCCTCACCCGTGCAATCCTAGTCCTCTCACCAGGGGATGTCCACTTAACCTCCCCAGACCCGGCGCCGTCAAGGGGAAAATAAAACACCAACGCGT
This sequence comes from Calonectria multiphialidica, assembly GCA_020623665.1. Lineage (NCBI taxonomy): Eukaryota > Fungi > Ascomycota > Sordariomycetes > Hypocreales > Nectriaceae > Calonectria > Calonectria multiphialidica. Next base: position 122,855 of record JAHVYC010000092.1, on the reverse strand, counting down.
CCTACCTTGTGCTATCTCTTTCTTGTCGTCCATCGAACTTCTTCATGTTCATGGTTTACTAATGGGTCTTCTCTCTATGCAGCATCATCCGCAGCACCAGCAACAGGGTCCGCCGCCTTCCCAACACCTGCAGCACTCGCGACCCCCGAGTATTGTCCATCAGCAGCATCAGGCCCAGGCGCACCCTCCGCCACAGCAACACCAAGGCGCGTACTCTTCTGGACATCCGCTTCCTCAAGCATATCAAACCCAAAGCCAGGCCGCCAGCAACCAGGACAGCCTCAACTACTATAATCACCCAAGCCCCTACAGTACTCCCGGTGCCACCAGCGGATACACGTCCGCAGGTACGTTGCCTTCCCACTGCTGCCTTCTGGCGACAGAATTTTTTCGCGTCGCAATTCATGATGGCTAACTTCAGTCGCAGACACTTCCGATATGATGGCCGCAGCTCAAATGCCGAGACCCCCCTACCCTCCCATGTCATATCATACGCCTCAATCCAATTCTCCAGCATCCGTCGCCTCCCCATCTCAACATGATCAGCATAGGAGCATCTACGGCCAACCGCCGTCGCAGCACCTGCAGCAGTCGATGTACTACCCTCAGAGCCAGTACCAGCCAATGCCTCCTCAGGCGACGCAATCTCCTTATGCGCAACACGCACCGCACCCCCAGCAGTCTATGACTTCCCAGCCCAACATGATGATGTCGCAGACTGCCCCTCAGAACCAAATGGCCCAGCACGCGGCCCAGCACGCGCACGCCGGCATGACTGGCAGCCCCCGACCCAAGATCGAGCCCCAGGTCCCTCTCCAGCTCCAGAAGCCTCAATCCTCACCCATGCCCCAGGCGCACCACCCTCAGAACGGTGCTCAGCTTCAGAGCCCTGGCAATCCCACACCCGGCGTCAACCCCAATGCTGCCCCCGGGCCAATTCCCGCCACAACCCCTCTAGTGGTCCGACAGGACGGCAACGGTGTCCAGTGGATCGCCTTCGAATACTCCAGGGACCGAGTCAAGATGGAGTACACCATCCGCTGCGACGTCGAGTCCGTCAACATCGACGAGCTCTCCCCTGAGTTTAAGCAGGAAAACTGCGTTTACCCTCGAGCCTGCTGCCCCAAGGAGCAGTACCGAGGAAACCGTTTGATGTACGAGACTGACTGCAACCGAGTTGGTTGGGCCCTCGCACAGCTTAACATTCCCCTCCGGGGCAAGCGAGGTCTGATCCAGCGCGCGGTCGACAGCTGGCGCAACAGCAACCAGGATCCTCGGCTACGAAGCCGACGAGTGCGCCGCATGGCCAAGATGAACAACAGAAAGCAAGTCCAGGCCTCTCCTCATCCCAGTGCCGCTCACATGCCCGGCCCTGGCGGACCTTCAGGGATGCCCGGTGCTCCTGGGCCTATGGGACCTGGTGCTCCAACCATGGGCAAGCCTGGTCTCGGCAGCATGGGTCAACCTATGCACCACCACCACACTGGAGGGCACCCCGATGCCCCTGGTGGGGGAGACGAAGTTGGTATGTTCCACCAGATGTGATTTAAGAACCCTCGCATCTGTTCACCGAACTTGATTTACTTTCCCACGCCTCAACACCTACACCACCACCATCACCATCCTTGCTTCACAAAAACTGCTTTATCCGACATATGTTGTGTTGATTAATTGATACCAAAATCCTTTTCTCTTGTCTTACAAAATTTCCCTTACATACGTCCATACCTGTATCTTGCCTATTTATTTGTTGCTTTGCGTTTGACGTTGGGAATGGGTTTGTCACCTCCTTGTCGTTGTTAAATAGCACGGGTCGTTATCGCTTACTGCACCGCCATCTATACAGCATGCCGCAGTGGCAGAGGGGTCTTCAGGAACTCTTTTTTGTTGGCACAGTTCTGTACATTACCATAAAGTCGCACACAGTTGCTGCCGCTGTTAGTTGTTTGCTTTGCTGCTGGGTTTACGCGACTCCTAGACGAGTTCAATCTGCCTTCAGGCCTCATTAAGTTGCTTGGCTTCTAGTCTTGGTTTTCAGACTACTCACATGTTCGAGGGGCTGACCAGCCCCTCTCCCTCGCTTGTTTGCTTTGCTGCTTTGCTTGTTGAAATTTGTTTGCTCGCTACGCGCCCCTCGTCTCACACTTCACCTCCACAAATCACCGCTCCGTAACTTGATGAAGAGAGATGAGCTAACGCGGTGGCATTTAGGCGATGGCGATTCGTATGAGCACCATCACCACCAGGCTCCCACTGCTCAAACCCCGTCCGGCGCTAGCGACGACGTGAGACCTGCTCATGTGTTCACTGGATACAATAACCAAGGTTATCCCGCTAGTGGTCCAATGTCTCACATGGCTCCCCACGCCAGCGGCGCTGTTTCCGCCAAGCGCCACAGTCGCTCCGATGAGCCTGACGATCTATTTCCCGATATTCCGGAAGCCAAGAAGCGCAAGTTTATCCTTGTCGAAGATAATGTCAGGGGTTCCCGTCTCCGCGTGCGTGTCACCCTTGAGGGTGTCGACACCAATGAGATCCCTGACAGCTTCCGCAAGGGAGCTAGTGTCTTCCCTCGTAGCTACTTCCCTCGTGAGATGCAGAGCCCTCCCCCAAGTGCTACCGGCTCGCGCTTCTTCGAGGAAGACCAAGACGATGATGGCATCGAGGAGACCGAAGGTCGTGATGCCAGCCGCCGTGGTGCTCAGCGAACTGGCAAGGAAATGGTCAAGGTCCCCATGGGCGAGTCCCAGGGTGAGATTGCCATTCCTCGCATGAAGAAGACGACCCGTGGCAAGGAGGTCCGTCTCAACGACCTTGGCTACCGCATGGCTTGGCTCCAAAGCCGAGTCTTCGCGGGTCGAACCGTGTTCCTCCAACGTGCCTGTAAGTTGAATATATCTAATGAACCCCGTCGAATGTTTACTGACCGTAACTCAGTGGACTGCTACCGTAACAAGACGCGAGCTGCCATCGAGAGCATCATGCAAGATGTCAAGACTGTTGCACCCCACTATGAGACCAGAGTAGGAAAGCGACGCTGGAACGAGAGAATGCGCCGCGGAGAGAAGAAGGATGACGAGTAATTTCGCCATTCTCTGCTTGCTTAATCATTTCGATCTCTCTTGCTTCCTGCCAGCCTTTTTTCCTTTATATCATTGGTACTGGGGATAAAAAGATTGCACTTGCCTGGTTGTTTATCGTTCTGTTTACGATACCATTCTGCGACGACGACGAGGATGACACTTTCCTCACCTTTCTCCTTTCTCCGCTTATATGCTATGGACCATCAACATCTCTTGCCTGGGACATGTATACTGGATGACTGCCATTCAGGCAATTTATTTCTCGTCGTCTTTTCTTCTTTCTGCGGCACCATTGCTTCTTTCACTTGACGCTGCTTTTTTGGGGTTAATATTTATCTGTTTTTGGTTGTTGGTTTGTGTATACTAAAATCGGAAGACATAGAGAGGGAAGATGGGCAAGCTCGTGGCCTGAAGACGTTGACGTCTGAAATGGTCTATTGAACATTTAGGGCTGAATCTACTAAGACACACCATGTCTGCATAGCTGATTTCTCCCGCGGAGGGTTGGCTTTGGATAGATATTCGCCCCTGAGCTTATCGGGAGTCTGGGACGATCTTATATATTTGGACAGGGATGGAGAGTTGAATGACTTGGAAGGGTGATGATAATGTGGCATAGGCTTGACAGCATTGTGTAGTGTTGCGATTTGTTTTGCGGACATGCTCTTGTTGGTGGTAGACAGTCGCATTTTCTTCATATATAATTCAGGCTTCATTTTTTTTACATTTGCACCAGTAGCCCAGTATTGAGAATCGTGGAGATGCTTTGTTTGATTGCGATCTCCGAATGGCTTGACAAGGTACTCTAGGTATCCTCTTGTGGCTTCAACGCTAGTATGAATTCTAACTCCATCCATCAGTGGCTTACATCTTGGCTTGTTGCCAAGATGACGGATCCAAATGGCTGATTTGGAGATGAGACTGAAATCCCTGATTGGTTATTATGGCGTTTGATAGTAAATGCCCCCACCGGTGGTACTTGGGGGGTGGCGGCTTTGTCATGATTACTTGCTCGTCGTAGTTGGTGGGCGAGAAGAAAAGATGAGATGGAAATTGAAAGAGGCGGGGAAAGGAAAACCGCAGAGCGTAAGCATATCTATGTCGACAAAACCTGGCCAAAGTGGTTTGGGGCCGAGTTTCTTGAGGATTTTAAAACACGGGCTCGGGCTTGTGTGAAAGTTGAGATGATTAGCCATCCCCTTGTTTGCAGAGAGACTCAATTGAGACAGAAACCAAGCCTGTCGTCTGTAATGAAACTTCCATAAGACATTTTGAGAAATGTTTAGAAACACCGATGTGTTCTGTTCAAGAACATGAGCCCCTCCTGTGATGAAAAACAAGCTGCTAAAAGAGTGACATAGCCACTTGACAAATATTTTAAGGATAATTTTGCGGCTATGTTGGTGGGTTTATTATGATAATTATTAAAATAAAATAAAATAAAATAAAATAAGTAATAATATATATATATATAAAGATAATACTTATAATTATTTATATAATCCCTTCTCAGGAATTTTCATCTTTCTGCTTGCTCTGGTTACTCATTCCATGTACTTATTTTGCCATTTGTCCTTTGATTTCTTCTTCCTCAACTTCATCAATGACGCCGCGTTCCCGCAACCCGTTCCCTGCATTTAGCAGTTTGGTGAGTCCTCCTCAAGAGGGTACGGTAAGATAAATGGGCCTCGAGACGGGCCGATTGCTACAAATTCTAGAGAGAAATATTTTGACTGCGGTGCTCATTGAACCTGGTTTTCTCACTATAACTTTACCTGTCTTGTTACGGATCGAATGAGCTACGGCCGAGTTTATCTATAAAATCTAGAATATGAGTATACTATGGCAGACGAGCTAAATCCCTGTTGTAGACATGTATAGGTCGATATGGAGTCTGTCGAATATTGCTGGTGACCATTTCAGATCATCTACGGGATTTCGACGTGTTTGGTGTGGTGTGTCCGGACTTGGTGCTCTGAATAAGTTTTGCTCCTTGATAAAAACGAGTTTTTCTTCAAGAGGAACGATTATTCGGATCGATAACCAATATGGCATGTTAATTTTGCAAGGTGGACAGCATATGTTGACAATCCCGATGATCTTTTTCTGTCAAAAGCTAGCAGTAGGCTCAACCAGACAGTTCTGGGAGTGTACCTAACACAGGCAACAAGCTTATCAGACAGATACCATTGGTATTTGAACGACTTTGGTTGGTTGCTCTTATTCGCAGGCTTGTCCGCATGACCGAACCTGGCTCTGATTTGGAGTAGAATGTGGGCATTGATTTTCGTGTTTTGATGAGTCAATGTGAATTACTCGATAAGTTTCCAAGGGTGGGATGATTGGGAGCAAGACATGTCGCTACAAGACAATTGTGTGGGATTATGACCATGTGATGGTGGGGCGTATCTTTGGTAGTCATTGTGCACATGATCTGTGATCGGAAGTCACGGCAAGGGATAGCAGGCTGAGTGGTTGGCAAAGGCAAACACTCAAAGACGTATGAGGTATCTAAGAGAAGAGAGTGCATATATCTGTAGGAAGGGAGTAATTGAGACATGCATATATATCCCAATAATGCCATGGCTGGTTGGGTATACATGCTTCCAACGTGTCGCTCACAAATTGGATAGAGTCAGGAAGTGGTCGAGCACTGGAGAAATGAAAGTATACTGCGGGACCATGCGATGCCTAAACTATCTGAGTGTTGCCACTTCGGTCTTTGGGAAACGCATTTGTAGATGATTCGAGGTGTTAGTTGTGTGCATCTGAGCCGAGGCATGTGCCTATCCCACTGCGACTTACACAGGGATATCAAAAGAAGACTAGACTTGTGGGATGGCATGGTGGCATCCTGGCTGGGTGGGAGCTGTCGATGTAACGGTTGCGTGGGATTGAGGTGTGGCATGGCTTGCATCGTCACATTGCTCATCTGGGTGTATAGATTCGTGTCCCTGGGCTAGGGCACCGTGATTGATCTGTATATCCCTGCTGTGATTGCTGATTGCACTAGAACATTTGGAAACCAAGGGGGGGTCAATGCGGGGAAATGCCCAAGGGTTGAGGCCCGCAAGGATGTGTCAGTGGGAGGGCGAGGCCCGGGTCAGTCGGGGCTTTGAGTTGACTGTGTCGATCACCGGGGGGGTGGAAAATACACGTCTGTGTGTAAGTGTTGGATATGATGCTGGAGTCATGACATGTTGCGGCAGTCAGGCCAACGATGGTGGAGGCGTGAGCTGCACATCGGAGGCGAGACGATGCGGATTGGAGGCGGGTAAGATTGCAAATACGAGTAAGGAGGACGGCAGAAACCTGGCAGCTGCATCAATGGCGCTGCGAGCTGAGAGCTGAGACTTGGCGCGTAAAAGAAGCTTTTTAGGGCCCGAAGGGGGGCGTGGGCTGGCAGCGACAAAACCTGCTGTCAGAGACGGAGCTGACCAACCCTAACCCTGACCGGTCCTGCAGGGCGAGTTGCGCACCCCCACCACCCAGCACCATTTAGTGAGTGCTGCCCAGATCCTTTGCCGCCGACCCTTGTTGCGGCTGAGTTTGTCTTCTGTTCTGCTGCTCGTGTTTCTCCCCCTCCGGCTGAGACTCTGTGCGCTTACGGCAGATGGCTCGCGTGTTCCGAGGTCATGAAGGGAGGGGTGGGTGGCCTGGGACGGCAGCGTGCCCCGGGCCCCGGGCCCTGAGACTGGGACGGGATCCAGGGAAAAACAACAGCACCATGTGCGGCTGATCTTGGTCTTGCCTGGCAAGCGAAACGCACGCGATAGCCCAGCTTCGCCGCCGTTGGAACAGACACAGGCTGTTTGAGGCGCAGGCCTTGGTATCGATCTAGACCTTAGCTTGTCCCGGAGTGGGCTGGCCAACTAGCTGGGGTCAGTGACAAGCCACATTTGCGACTCCTCGCAGCCCGCCCTGCTCCCCTCACTCCTACATAGCACATATGCTCTCGAGCGCCGAAGAGTGTACCGAAGAGAGACACTTATCCAGCAAGGGACGCCGACCATATTCGCCGAGAGAAACCCCAGCGGACGCGGCACCCACCCCGACAACGCCTGGCACATCGCCAGCGCGCCGAGCCCGTCGCCATGGCATACAACCCCTACTCTAGCCCCTATGGCAATGGCCAGTCCTACGGCAATGGCCAGAGTCAAGCGCCGCCGCAACAGCAACAACAGCAACGGCAACAGCAACAGCAGCAGCAAGTCTTCGCTGCCGAACTTGAGGCCCCTTTCCTCCCGCCGGCCCCCAAGGGCTCCTACCAGACTGCTGATGGAGGCTTCGCCTTTGAGATGCCCGCCGAATCTGTTGCGCCGCCCCAAAAGGGCGAGGGCGAGGCAAAGCCGGCGAGGCATGACGGCGCCGACGCTCCCCCATCGGCCCCTGCCAACCCGTGGCCGTTTTATTTAGATGTGTCCGGGCCAAAGCCCGCGGATGGTGCTGGCGGAAGCTCTGAGGATCAACACCAGAAGCAGCAGTCTGCGCCCGCGAACCAACAGCAATGCCAGAACCAGCCAGCAGCGCATACCACATCCGGGGACCATGATGCGCCGCCCCAGATCCCTCACTCGACTCGCCCGCCAACATCTTCGCCGTCCAGTCCGGATCCGGGACACCAGGCCTACTCTCCGTACCCGGCGCCGTTGAACTTGGCCCATCGGCCTGCAAAGCCGACGTCGCCCTCACCTCCCGCCTTCAAGCCGTACTCTCCCCCTGTCGCCCAAGATGAGGGTTACGCACCACCCGTGACCAGCCCGTCCATGGGCGTCAACAGGACGCACTCGCAATCTACGACTCACTCGGCAAACTCTGTGTCGTACCAGCCCTACCGGCCCTCGCCGCCGCACTCTGGAGCAAGCACGCCTGCTGTGGTCGCTGCAGGAGTCGTAGCGGGAGTTGCTTCAAGTGCCGGCACTCCGCCTCCTGGCACGGCGCCTCACCGGAATTCGGCCGGTGCGGCGTCGATCCAGGCTTACACCCCGCCGGCGGCAAACCCTCCTGTGGCTGACGCGATTGCTGGCTCCCGGCCACCGACGGCCCCTCCTGCGGCGACTCCTACGGCACCACCTGCGACGTCCCCGGTTCCGTGTTCGGCAGCTCCTCAGATCGCGTATGCTGCCGCCGTGCCTGGTATCATCCCCGGTGCGGCCCCCGCCGTGGTGCCCGCGGCAGTTCCTTTGGTAGCTCCCACGCCCACGGCTGCTCCTGCTCCTGCTCCTACGTCGCCGGCTGTATCAATCCAACATACTGTTTCTCCTCTCAGCCCAGGCCATCATCCTCCCGAAAGGCCCCTGACTGGGTTTGCTACCCCTGCGCCCGTCTCTCCATGTCCATCACAACAGCAGCCAGTCCCGGCTCCCTATCATCAACCGGGAACTCCTGCACCGAACGCACCAGGAGTACCATACCCACAGCCGCAGTATGCCGCTCCTGTGGCAGTCCCGAACTACGCTCCAGCACCGACGCCGACGCCACCGGTCTCGTCACCGGGGGGCCTTCTCCCACTCGCGCCGGCTGGAGCACCTCAGTATCAACAACCCATGTACTCGCCGCCTGCCAATTCGGAGTACAACATCCCTCAGCCAACATATGCGCCGGCGGCCGTACCCCAAGCACCAGCAAGTGCGCCATTGCCCCAGCAGCAACCGGGCCAACTACTTGGTTTTCAGCAGGCCCCTCCGCCACAGGCACCTCCAGCGCAGCCATCGGGGACTAAGACGGAGCCACAGACTCCTTCCAGTGCGGTGCCAACATCACCACCTCCTCCCTACTCACAAGCAGTGCCTCTCAGGCCAGCATCGCAGCCTCCAGCAACTGGACAGCCGTCAACCTTCCAGCCTCCTTCGCCTGCTACTGTTGCTCCTGGGCAGGCCCCTCACCACACCCCGCCGCCTGGCCAATCCCAACAATTCCCAGGTTCTGCTGCTCCCCCAGGACAGCCTCCTGCTGGGACAGTGGCATCTCCTAGCCAATACCAACCTCCAGCACACGCCCCTCCACCTGGACAATATTACGCGCCCGGCCAGGTTCCTCCTCCCCCGGGGCAGTTCGCCCACGGAATTGCTTACACCCCCGGCCAAGCTCCTGCCGGACACATAGCTTCACCAGCTCAAGCACAGCCGCCAGTTCAATATCCTCCTGTAGGCCACTATGCCCCTCCTGGCCATGCCCCCCAAGTCTCCGGTCAAGTGCCATATTCCCAATACCCAGCCCAGCCTACATATGCCACAGCTGGCACGCCTACTGGACAGGTGCCAGGGCAGGATTCTCACGGCCTTGCGGTACCTCCGCTGCCCCCACGACCAGCTTCCTCCAACGGGACTCACCCCAATCTGCCCCCCGGGAGCTTTGGCGCACCCACTGGCTACAACCCTGCCAACTTCCCTCCTCCACCGAAGACGTATTATAACCCGCCTCCGCAGGCGCCGGCGCAGCAGCCGGGGAAGCCCATCACCGGCAAACTGTTTACAAGCGCCAATGCGAAGAAGCTGTTTGATAAGACCAACCAACTCCTGGAGACAAAAGTGGCACCGATGCTGCAGGGAGCTGTGGACTCTAAATACAAACCCACACACGGGCAGCACGGGCAGCAGCAACATGGGCAGCAGCAACAACAACACGGCCAGCAACAGCAGCAACAACAGCAGCAACAACAACAACAACAACAGCAGCAGCAGCAGCAAGGCCAACACCAATACGGACAACACCAGCAGACCCCTCCCTCGCAGTACCAGGCACACTTCCAGGCGACACCCGCTCCTCAATATCACGGAGCCCAGGGAACCGCAGCACAGCCTGGCACACAGGGGTCGGGTCACACTTGGGGGTTGCGATGGTGAGGGTGTGTGTGTGTGTGTGTGTGTGTGTCTGTGTACGTTATCTGAGAGAAAGGCAAAAAGGAGGGAAGAGTTTTTGTAAGTTTGCAGCTACGGTGTGGTTTGGTATTACATATGTTGGTGATTTTTTATTTTACTTTGCAGCCGAGAGTGATTCACATAGCGAGCGAGCAAAACTAGACATTTGGGCTAGCATTTAAACGGGTTGATAGAGTTGGTTGTTCTTTTGGTTAGGACAAATAACCATAGTTGTTTAAATACTAAAGAAAATGAAGATGCCACAAGTCTGACAGGACCTTCCAATGTGTCACCCGGATTTGGCTCACTCCCTGTTTTTTTTTCTTCGCGGGGGGTTTTGTTTATATATTTTTTTAATCAAATAAAAAAACGTTGATATACACAAAGTTGATTGTAATTGTGATTTACACCGAAACCAGGCAAAACACCCCAAAGCATGGATGCGGCCTGTGATTGGAATGCACACATTTTGGGGGGTTCTCCACTGGCCAACGGCGTTAACCTGCCATCCCCTACTACACTACTGCGGAGTAATTCTCCGGCTGACGTCAATGTCTCTGCTTTTTGATATCATGAATTTTGCCGCAACACCATCAGACCTGCAGAGCCACACATGAGGTTGCATATGAAAGCGCACCCGTGGCGTAGCCGTGTGGCTATGCCCCCCTCCCTCCCCCCCCCAAAATGTATCTGTTTGAAACGCCAACGGGTAGATGAGGAGGGGAGGGGGGATGGACAACACGAGAAAGCACGATACTTGCATGAATGCGCCCCGGTCCCGAAACGACGGGCGCACTGGAAAATCAAGAATGCACGCATTCGCCACAACGTCTTTGGGGTCGTCGGCACTCTCGGTTGGCTGGGCCTAGCGGCTCTACGATTGCAAGGCAGGCAGGCAAGCAGGCAAGCCAAAAAAGCTGCCCGGATGAGACTGGGCCCCAGCATCGCTGGAGCTTCGGCACATCCGATTGAAGAGCTTCGGCGGTGTCTCTGATGGGCGATGATGGGCAGAGTCATTCCACACACGAGATCATGAGACCTGGTTGGGTTGCCCGCGGATGCGCCAGATCTCTCTTACCGAGAGCAAGGGCATAGTCTCGGCCGGGGCTAGGATGTTGAGATGGCCGATTGCCGCGGAGCTATTTTGAGGTCATACTCACCCGATAGAAGCGATGCATGGGATCGGGAGGGGATGTACCCGTAGAGCCTTGCTATCTGTCGTTGGGCGAGATGGCACAAGGGCTGCCTGCATGGGGGGGCCTATGGGGTGCACTGGTCTTGTAATCATTTCCCGGGCGTTTCATTCGCTAAGCAAGAGCGTGGTGGCGGGCCTTGTCTCTGGCCGGGTCACTGGCCCTGCTGAGAAATGTTGGCCTTTGCCCTCTAGCTTTCAGGTCACACAGGTGTGCTAGGTGGACGGGGGCACTAGGTGAGGGCGGCGTGCGGCCGCGGCGGGCGGATGGATATTTGCTGGCGTTGCACTGGCTGGGACTATTTGTCTCGATTGTCGTATTGGGCTGGAGTTGTGACTGTGACGGGAGAGGACAGGGAGAAATGAAAGGGGGGTGGAGAGACAGAGTGACATTTCTGTAGCCAAGATCAATTAATAGCTTGTCTTTGTCTGCAACCGGACTGAGACAGAGGAACACGAGAAAGAGGAGGTGGACGGTGAGGGGAAGGGAGCCAAGCTAGAGAGCTAGAGCAACACAAGGTCATGATTTGTTCCCATGACTTGGACGATGCAAGGGAAGACCTGGAACTGGGATGGCAATCCTAAGGCCGTTGTTTGCTTTGGCGGGGTGGGACATTGAGCAGAGGAAAAAGAAAAAAACCGCCGTCGTGTCCGGAAACACAATTCAGGATAAGAGATACGCCGACACGCTGATACGAGAGCTACAGAGAGCTGCGCCTGTCATCAGTCGTTGTCGGTGTCGTCTTCTTTTTCTTTTTTTTTTCTCTCCCTCTTCTTCATCCCGACCAGGTACAGGTAGCATTAATTAAAAAAAAAAAAAAAGTGGACATTGGAGCTATTGGATTTCCTTTGCTCCGTTTGATACATTGGCCAGACGGGAACGGGATGGATGATGGATTTGGCGGGACGAGATGCGATGGCGGGGATGCGCTGCTAATAATAACGCCGGGAGCGCGCACTGGGCCGCCCTAGACCGCACCGCACGGTGGTTATGCCGTGGCATTGCAGCTTGTCAAGTCTGTATCGCCGTGTCGATCTCCAGGTCTGGACTTGCATGGGCCTGGCTGCGCTGTGTCAGGACGTGGACGAGCTTACACTACGCTCATGCCAAGTTTGGGGGTGACGGCCGAGCGAGACCAGGATCCCGGGGTGGACAACGTGAGGAAAAAGAAAAGACGGAGCAGCATTGCATCAGAACAGAAGGAAAGATTGCGACAGTTGGACACTGCCAATTTGCTCGCCTGGATCTGCGGCCGTCAGTCAAATGGGTTGCAATGTCGTGTCACCCTATTTTGCCGCCCGCAGGACGCCCTTCCCCTCTCATTTACAACCTCGTTGTCCAATGTGATGATGATGATGGATGTGATGGGCAGGATGGGCAGGGCGGACAGGGCGGGCAAAGACATGCAAGAAAGAAAACGACGCGGAGAGGCGGCCACGGAGGAGCGGCCACGGAACAGACTGGCTGGTAGACAGCAAAGAATTCGAACAAGGGACAAAAGGAATTTACAACACAACGCAGACGCCGTGCAGTGGCAGAGGCGTCCGGCATGGCTGATATCGATGCTCGTGAGTCGCTCACCGTCCCGGACCCCTGTACAAATCACAGCTGCAGGGCCATCTCACTGGCGCCGCCCAGGCGCCTCTTTTCAACATGCCTGCTGCCTTGCCCTGCCTTGCCCTCGCCCTCACCCTGCCCTGCTCTGCTCTGCCAGCAGTGAGAAAAGCCTGGAAGCCTGGAGTAGCCAAATGCAGGTTGCGCGCTTCTTGGCACCGGACTGCGGCGCCATGTTTCCGGGAGGTGGAGGGGGGTCAAGTCATCTTAGGAGGGTACGTCGTAGCCGCTGACGGAAAGATGGGTTGCCAGGCGCCAAGAATTGGAGTCGATCATAGCGCGCGACCAGCTGCTGCAAACCACATCGCCTGACCCAGGTTAGCCGGAAGCTCGAGTTACATGGCAAGGGCGCGGTCATGCCGTTTGTGCGCGTATCGCTCTGATGGGCTATTCGGCCGATCTCAAGCCACTCGGCAGCGGCGAAGGAGGGAAAGAAAAAAACGGCCGGCGCGATGACGCCCAGGGCCACCGGAGCTCAGTGCTCAACAAAAGGGGGGGGGGGAGGGGACGCTTTTGAATCATGGAATCCATTGTAATGGAAAAAGAAGGGTTCCATTTGTTCCAGGCTAGTCAGCGACTCAGTCGGAGGGGTGGCTAGGCGGTCTGTGGCGGGGGCTGTCGACTCAGGGCACTCGCTTGAGGTGTCCATGCATCGTCTGCCCCGGTAACGCATCCATGTTGCTGGAGAAGGTGATGAAATTGGATCATGACAAGCAAAAAAACACATTGCAACGCAAACCGGAGATGGGTGAGAGGGTCAAAATGTTAAAAAGGAATTAAGTCAGGAGATTGCTACGCGTATCTTCAAGGTAACGAGCCGAATAGATGCCGAATAACACGAACAGTGGAAAGCACACCACCCCCTGCTAGGAATCACAAAACGATGGGGAAAAAAAAATACATAGATCGGGCTACTCCGTGGGTCGTGAAATGAGGCAATCGGGCTGAGAATCATGCGTAAATCTCTGATGTGACCCGAGATTCAACAAGGAAAACACATGCCTGCGTTCGCGATGGAGACGTTTGTCAGTGTACGTTCATCTTACTCGGTCGTTGCCTCTTCTCCACTTTTCGGGTTACCCATATTGTCCAGAAGACTGCGATGGAGGGCAGCGGACGAGGGATGAGGCAACTTTTTTTTTTCCCTCTCCTGGTGGAGGGAGGGGCCAAGAAAGGGCGCGCCGTTGCCGACGTCGCGGAATTTTAGGGGTGGGATTGACGAGTGTGATGGGCTCTAGAGCCGCCCTTTTCAGTCCTAACGGATGCCAATCAGTGCCAATTCCGTGGGCGGCGGCAACGATTCGCACTCCCTCCTCGTCCTGGGTGGTGGTGAGAGGTACCCAGTAATAGCAACCGGACTAAGCAGACGGAAGCCCTTGTTCGCTTTCGCCTTTGTCTCCCCGCTCCCCCCGTCGCCGTCGCCGACGCCATAGCTTCCTGTCTTGTCCTGTTCGTTGCAACACCAATTGTTCCGTCCTCAGCTGATCTGAGGAGGGATGCGTGGTATTGTTCCGGGAGACAAGGAACAGGCTACGTGGGATAGAGGTACAAGAAGGAAAAAAAAAAAAAAAAGAAAGGAAAAAGGGAACACACGTACGTCGTCCCGTCACATCAAAGTGACGACTCAAGGGAATTCCCAGGACCAAGTAACCCCCTGGACAAGCATGGTAATAAGCCCCAGCCCGCGGCAGCCCAAAGCGCCCAGTCCAGCCCAATGCCCAAAAAGCCCAGCCGCAGCAAGCACCACCCAGTCAACCGCAGCTTAGGGACCTAGACACCCTGTAAAACGCAGCGGCCTGCTACTGGTTATAGCTCGCTCATAGGTGACCACAGTTCTGGACACACACCCGCAGCCCGCATCCGCACCACGCTCACCCGACCGGGCGGCTGGCTCAGGCTCAGGTTTAACCCACCAAACCTGCTCCCTCAAATTCATCCCTTCGCCTCAATCCTTTCTCTTTTCCCTCCTCTCCTCCTCTCTCCCCCCACAACCATCATCCACTCTTCACCACCACCCACGACCGACGACATCGACGGTTCGTTTTTTCCTCAGCTTTTTCTACGACTACAGCTGAGCCCTTTTCTCGACGAGACACCTCACGCAACTTCGTCCTCGTCAATCCCCGACCGCCTCGCGTTTCCGTCTCCCCCTCTCGATCACGACGCCGACCCTTCGCGTTTCTGACCGCCTCCACCCACCAGGAACTTGTGTTGCAGGTTAGCTTTTTTTACCTTTCTGTCTCCCATCCACCTCGTTTGCGTTTGCATCTGCATCCGCGTTAGACTCTTCCCATCCACGGCCATTGTCCGTCGTTTCCTAAAACCTGCTGCTACTGCAAACGCGTTTTCCTCACCTGACTCCCGGGACACCCGCTTGGCCGTCGAGTCGACCCGTTTCCCCATCTCGACTTACGTCGGGGTTTGCCTTGTGGCGTTGCCCGTTGCCCACCGCCCTTACAAACCTGATTTTGCCCAGCCCGCCCATTTTGCCCCTCTCACTCCAACACCTCGTCATCATTCATTCATTCACTCCTATCTTTCTCCACCGGCCCCCTACTTCTCACCCTCCCGTATCTGACCTGAAATATAGCCACATTCGGCTCGCAGATTAAACCTTTCCTCAACAACAAATTTCTACCTAGTTTCTACCTCCATCCTCACGGGGACGGAGAATCACAGCCGACAAGATGACTACAATGGTACGCTCAACACAGCCACGCTGGACCCCAATTTTTCATTCCACAAACCAAGTCGAGTTGAGAAGCGGTGGTCCAATTGGGGACCATGATGCAATTCAGCATCCCCCCCCCCCCCAGGGACTTGTTCACATCATGCGACACCCCAACCAGCTTCTACTCACTCGACGAGGCTTGATGGATTGCCAATTTGGGGCTCTCGTCTCCTCCCTACTAGTGTGCATCCTACTAACTGTCTTTGCTAGGATTTGCGTGTCGGTAACAAGTACCGCATCGGTCGCAAGATCGGTTCTGGTTCTTTCGGTGATATTTACCTCGGTACCAACATCATCTCCGGTGAGGAGATTGCCATTAAGCTAGAATCCGTCAAGGCCAAGCACCCCCAGCTGGAATATGAGGCCCGTGTTTACAAGTCCCTCGCCGGTGGTGTCGGTATCCCCTTCGTCCGATGGTTTGGAACCGAGTGTGATTACAACGCCATGGTCCTCGATCTCCTTGGACCTTCCCTGGAGGATCTCTTCAACTTCTGCAACCGAAAATTTTCCCTCAAGACCGTTCTCCTTCTGGCCGATCAGCTTATTTCCCGAATTGAGTACATCCACGCCAAGTCCTTCATTCACCGAGATATCAAGCCCGACAACTTCCTGATGGGTATCGGCAAGCGTGGAAACCAGGTCAATGTTATTGATTTCGGTCTGGCCAAGAAGTACCGTGACCCCAAGACTCACTTCCACATTCCCTACAGAGAGAACAAGAACCTTACCGGTACTGCCCGTTACGCCTCCATCAACACCCACTTGGGTGTGGAGCAGTCTCGCCGTGATGACATGGAATCCCTTGGTTACGTCATGCTCTACTTCTGCCGTGGATCCCTCCCCTGGCAGGGTCTGAAGGCTGCCACCAAGAAGCAGAAGTACGACCGCATCATGGAGAAGAAGATGACCACCCCCACCGAGGTCCTTTGCCGTGGCTTCCCCAACGAGTTTGCCATCTACCTCAACTACACCCGCTCGCTCCGCTTTGACGACAAGCCCGACTACAGCTACCTCCGCAAGATTTTCCGCGACCTCTTCGTCCGTGAGGGCTTCCAATACGATTATGTCTTTGACTGGACCGTCTACAAGTACCAGAAGAACGCCCAGGCCATTGCCCAGGCCGCCGGCCAGGCCAACCCCGAGGAGGATGAGAAGGCCCGCGCCTCCCGTGCCGCTGCTGGCCCCGGTGCCTCCAAGCCCAACGCCATCCCCAGCTCCCGCCGCAAGATGCTCGAGCGTGGCGCCGGCGCTGGCGTGGACACCCCCGACACCAACCGCGCCATTGGTGGAAGCGACAGGATGTGAGTGATAAGTTAACCAACCCAGCCCAACCACTAGCAATTTCCTTGTAAGGATTCCTCCTGCGAGCGCTTGTCGTGTGTTGATGTGCCATTACCCGGAGGAACCTCTGCTAACAACTGGTGTGCTAACTCAGTGGACGATAAACAGGCTTCGCTCTGCTTCAAAGGGAGCGGGATATGCCTCTGGCAGCTATCGGCCGGAATGATTGTAGGAACCAGCACTCCGCTCGGCGATCCTCAACATCGGCGACCGACTCTGGCGACATAACCTCAACATCGACAACCGGGCATGATATTATGGGATACTAGACGAAACGCCATCTCATGGTCTCGTTCTAGTACATTGATCGCAGTCGATTTGTTGAGGCCGCGGTTCGGCCTCGCCACTTTTCCTAACGCATTTGTATCTCGTTCTTCGATGTATCTTGGGGGTTCACGACTTCACGCATGGCTCGGACAACTCTTGGATGGTGAGAAAGGGTGCTTGTTGCTGGAAAGGTCCTTTTGGGACTTCTTTCCGGTGCAGGCATTCTCACCGTTCAGAGCATTGTCTGAACGGCATGTCCGGTACTTCTTTTCTTGAGGGGTACCGGACCTGTTGGTTTCGCCGTTGTAATCCGAGGCGACGTTGCGCCTACGGATACCGGAGCCAAGGGCCGCCTGCGAACCAAGTTGCCCTGGATGAAGAGCACAGGCTGTGACTACTGGGAGTGCCACTTGCTTCCCGGTTTGTCTCTGTGTTCCATCGATGCGGTACAGCTGCGTGATTATGGAACAGGCATTTCTTTGGTCTTTTTCTTCGTTTCCTTATACTTCAGTTATCGCTTGTTTATGCCTTACGGAACCTTTTCGCATCCGACTTTGACTTTTGCTCTCGCACGCCGGGGCCGGCTTCTGGGGAGGTTAATAGGGGGAGTGTTGAAGCCGGGGTGGCAAGGAGAGAATGGGCGGATGGAGATGTTCCTCGATATTCGGTAAAGACTCAAGTTTCCGTCCCTTGGGATAGCTGCCTGTCGCTGTACCAGGGACTTGGGACTGCTAGTTAAGATGGGTTTACAGATTATCGAAGGACTATGAAGAGGTGTTGTTAAAGGAAAAGGGCAGTCGAACCATCAAGGTCGAGACTGCATTTTTTCCTATGACAATGGTGTGAAGATTATCATTCTTTGCTGGTTGACATTTGTCGGCAGCGCGATTACGAGTATGGACGGTGCAGGTGAGACCAAATATTGGACGAGCTTGTCGTGTATGGGGCCTCTTTGAAGGAAAGCAGCTCAGGGCATTTCCCCGCAAATGTTTTGGGAGGCTGGAACACAAGGGGCGACGGCCATTCACACATTCTCTGGTCACCATGGGCTGATCCATTACCCACTCATTCATTCGGTCATTACATAAACTTAGGTAGTCTGCAATCAATCAAGTGTGTTTGTTTTTCGGAACCAATTTGTCTTTCATCCGTGACCCGTGATACAGAGGATATGCTGGGATGACACAAATAGGTGGCACCATGGAGGTCCCTAAGTAAGAAGCAAGGTTACTTTCTATGGTACGGTACGTACAGCGATGACTATCTCGAGACCAATATATTATCAAGGAATTGCATTTTTGGTAGAAATTGGTTAGTACGTCACACGTCAGCCAGCATATACATATTGCAGCTCGTTGGGAATACACACCCCTCAACAACACAGCACTGGCAATGGTATTGGTTGTGACATTGGCTGTGGGTGTGGGCTGTGCCGTCTCGTATCGATTGAATAGGCGAACAAATCATCCCATGTCGGTTGCGGGCGGCGATGGCATTGCGATTGCACTAGAACTGCACCAGAGCTACAACGCAGAACTGCCCCTACCGGGTTGGCCCAGAAGTGGAGAGGCGATCGAGGCTGGTGGCGAGGTTGCCTTGTTAGGCAACTGTCAAGGCAGAATGGGGACGAGATGGCCGTTTTGGGACTTTGGGAGCAGGTGCATGGATATGTCGACAGGGAGCTAGGGCGGATAGCTTGTAGGAGCTTGCAGGAGCTTGTAGGGGGGCTAGGCACGTAGGGGCTAGATAGGCACCGCCTGAAAGGGGGACGAGACATGAGATGTCACTCGCCAGATACACCATTGACGTTAGCGAGATCCGACTTGACGCTCTCCAAGTAATCTCCAAGGTCATCTTAAACCACTACGCGGAATTTTGAGACATGATCATCTTTTCCCAGATTTTCAGGAAACAACATCTCACGGCATACTAAGGCGATCAGTGACTATCTAAGGAACCAAAACAACACCAAAGGTCACAGCAAGCGGGTCGGAATCCGGCTTCGTCATCGGCCCAACTCCCAAATCCGATCTCCGCACGTTTGGCTGAAATGCACATAACAGTACCATTCTCTACAGAAGTCTTCTGGCCAGAGAGGTTTCCCTCTAGGACAGGATGGAATGAATACTAGACGACAAAATAACACTCGCTATCATGACGGGACCAAGAGCTAACGTCTACGGGGGCGCCGAATGTGTTGTTGTGGCGGTTTCACAGTCAAATAATGACCATCAATGCAATCATTGACCTTTGCTACCCTCGTGACTTCAATTGTCGAGATCTGTTAGTAGCCGAAAGGCATGTTTGGATCCCGGAATTGGTGTACCTGGCCCCCAACTCTTTAAATGGGCCATATCTGACGAATAAATATACTAATAGATATAAATATCGGACCGACTGGGTGGAATCACAAATATTCGCACTCTAACAGGTTCCACCGCAGTCTGTCTAAAATACGACTTCAAACACAAATCTGAAACGCGCTGTTTGCCATTGTACCATTATCTCCGGCAATTACAATTTACTGCATTATACAAATTACAAGATTTCATAAAATTGTATATCCAGGATATAGGATTCTGCGATATTCCCTTACGATCAGACCTATACAGTTACAAGATTGAACGAAGACAAATTTAACATGATGTAGATGCGATTATAACGATATGACAGATGGATTAGGCTTCGTATTGCCTCAGGATGTAGTGCATGCGATATTCTTGAGTGACCAGAGTGACGTTTCTCAAGGAAAAGTGACGGCGTAACAAGGTAGTTGATCATGGTGGAATGTGTAGTGAATATTGTATATAAAGCCATACAAGCTGTAACTTGACAATTCGTTATCCTCGTGTTATTTAATTTTTATCGTCCCCTTCAAACTTAAACCGAAAAACCCCTTTGAAGTTCGATTCTTCGCTAAAACTCGCCATGGATATCAAGAGGCCTGCTGAAATGCTTCGGACCGTCTCTGAGCCAGGATCTGTGAAATCTTCCGCTTCGGAATGTTCTAAGAAAAGCAGCGGATGACCGTCAGAATTCCCGACATATTCTCTTCTTTCATGGCTGCCGATGCAAAAATCCATCCTTCCTACGACGGAACCTTGTCCAAATACCATATGGGTGTCCTCAGGTGCGTCATTTGTATTATCCCAGACTAAGTACGAATCTGAAACTCCGACGACTTCTCTACGGAGACGACGAGGAGAAGATCAATAGATCGATGGGAGCAAATTACCAATATCTTGCCGCGCTGTGGGTGCCAGAATGTGATGATAGAGGATTTGCCCTAGTTCTGGACTGGCTGTATTGGGTCAGTTCTCCTGTTTTGATGTCCTTGTGGTCGACCCAGCCATTCTCATGCTAGTATACTAACACAAGAATTGTAGGTATTCGAATTTGATGACCGTACGTCGATCGGATATGCCTACAAAGGTTTATGGCCAATGGTTCACTAACGTATTTTCAGAGTTCGATGAGGGCCGCCTCGGTGTCAACATTGCCGCTGCCCAACAAGAAATAGATGCGACTTTGGCAGTGTTTAAGGAAGATCACCCGCCCATAAGCCCAACCGAAAAGCCACTTAGATATCTATTCCAAGATATATGCGTAGGGTTCAGAAGGTAAGTGTGTTTAATCCGAGTTAGGCTACAATGGAAATCTAACATCAACTAGTGCTCAGACACAGGCAATTCCCACACCCACGTAAATAAAGCTTGGCGGTGAATTGCTAACTATATTGCAGATTTTCAAAAACGATATATAGATGCCCACATGCAATACTTCAAAGGCCTGCTTGACAGCGTCGTTTATATCAAAGAAAACCCCTCGTCAACAGTCGATATTCAGGAAGATGTCAAAACGCGCACTAGAACGATTGGGGTATTTCCTGCAATTGCCATTTCTGAGTATGTTGGTTGTTTTCTTTAATTATGCCGCCCAATATCCCTCAAGGGATGTCTAATGAATGGCCTAGATGTGCGGCGGGCGTCCGGGTCCCACAAGAGCTTTGGTCACATCCCTCACTTCAAGAATGTAGGGATATCGCATGTCGACTCACTCACCAGTATGTAGTAGCCTAAACTATCTCATTAATGGCAATGTCTCTAGGCTTTTCTAATGTTTAACAGTTGCAACGACGTAACATCCTACTGGAAAGATAAGGCAGGTGTATCTGAATATGGTTAATGGAACGCTAATACTAACTACTTCCTACCAAAATTTAGGAACAAGGCGTTGAGCACAATGTGATCATGGTCATTGAAAGGCAAGGACATTCACCTCAGGAAGCTATGGATAGATTAGGTTCGATGTTGGACGATTGCTATCGCCGATGGTATGCCGCGTTGGCAAACCTGCCTGTTCTTGGCGAGGAATTGGACAAAGAGGTATTGAGACACGTTTGGGTTTGTCATCTTATTCCACTCGGAAACGCTCACTGGAGGTAAGGGGACTACAGGCTTTAGCAGTCAGAGTTAGACTAACAATTATATGAACAGCTTTGATAACCATCGCTATCTAAGCAACCAAGGCCAAAACATACATCGAACGAAACTGATGACCCTGAA
Organism: Calonectria multiphialidica; assembly: GCA_020623665.1. NCBI lineage: Eukaryota > Fungi > Ascomycota > Sordariomycetes > Hypocreales > Nectriaceae > Calonectria > Calonectria multiphialidica. Next base: position 101,201 of record JAHVYC010000092.1, on the reverse strand, counting down.
CAGAGTTTAGGAGAAGGGCTGGCTTTGATTAATGAGCTGAGGGTGGGAGGTTTTCATTTCGATTCCAAGGGAAGGATGCCGACATGCTTTGACTCTAGAGATTAGTTAATCTACTCATAATCTATTCGGTTAGATGCGGAGAGAATGTCTGCTCATCACCACATTTGAACGGCTGCAAGATCAAAAATACTGCACTTGAATCAATCATCACATAGCCTTGATGGCTGAGACAATGTTCTAACGCCGAAAGTGGCAAGGAATTTCAGCTCGCTACAGCATTTTATAGGGTTGTTCTTCTATGGCTTGCCCGCCTGATGTCCAGCCTGAGACAGGTCTGAGACCAAACTCGTCCAGCTTGCCTTGCGTTATCAGTGGCGCCGACACCGGCAGACTAGCCATGCAGGCGCATCTAATTGTAGCAGCTAGTGATGGCAGGCTGTCACATTGCTAAACCACATATTTGTACAAAAGCCCCAATGTGGCTTGTGTCGTCGGTTTCGCCAACGATGTACCAAAACGACGCAGCACGTGCAAGCAACGACAGCCACAATGTTGGACTACAAACCCTTGCCGACATTACCAACCAGTGTAATTTGATTTGTTAAACCGGGGGGGTGTCCGTCGCTCAGGATGGAAATACATGAGGAAACCTGGATCCTGCGCGGTTTGTGCGGTTTGCGTCTTACTAGGCTGTGGGGAACATGGATGCTCTGGCACCGTGGCTAGCCTTATATACTAATCTATATATCTCAGCTATAGAGGCAAAAGGAATCGGGAAAAGGGTTGCGATCTACTTGGAAGAGTTAAATTTGTAAGTAACGTCTGGAAATGCAAAAATGATGTGCAATTGAAACCCTAAACCACTGTTACTCAGTTTCCCTCTACCTAGAATTCGGGTTTATGGGCAGTTTTGCTATCAAGTTGCAGCACTGCTATGGAGAAACCAAGCAAAAGGCCCAAAGGTGCGCGTGAGCATTGACATGGGGATCGAGGCATTGGTCACATGGGGTGGAGCATGTTAGTGTGAGGCCCATCGGGAGGAGCCAGAGAGCATGGGGCTCCGCAGGTCCGCAACATGGGTCGTTTGTGGAGTTGAAAATATTTTGTTTAGTTTGGCCGAGGAGGCAACATTCGCATGAATGTGTTGGGGGATCGCTGCGAACGAGATGCAGCATTAGTTCGCTGGGCGGGGTGGGTTGCTTTCGGTGGCGGTCAATAATGACTGGATTGGACGGGACTGGATGGGACTGGGCTGAGGCTGTACGCAGGCAGACTAGAAGGCGTCCAAGCCAGCAGAAGAAGAAAGGAAACAGGGTCTAAAAACCGATAGTGGTAAGATAGAGAGGGGGCAGAAAGAGGCGCAGATGCTTTTTGATTTAGGCGGGCATCTTGTCAGGCTGGCGTCTCGCGAAAGAACACGACGGATGATGGGGGAAGGTGTATATATATATATGTAGGTGTGCCCGCGGACGTATGCATATACTTCTCGATATGTCATGGCGGAGGGAAGCAAGCGAAACGAGACGACCCATGGTTAATGCATGACAGTAAGACGCCTCGCGGATGCAAGTGAGCTATCTCGTTTCACACCCACTGCCAGTGCTACCGTCCATTGCATCAGCGTCGGGTCGGCGGTCTCACACAGCTGTGCTCGAGTTGCTGACAGGTTTAAAAGGGATTAAACTCGCGACCATTTAGAGATTTTCCCGGACCCCTATCACGGTGCAGCGTGTGCGACGTTGTGTTAAGCTAAGCTGTAAGTGACACGACCCATGCCTGGCAGCCCAGAAGCAGCAATTCCCGACTAGTTCGTCCGCAATCGACGGCGTTTCCGTTCAGTCCAGCGGGATGCAGGGAAGAGAAGAGAGAAGAGAGAGAAAAAGGCTAACCCAAGCAGGGCGACGACGGGAAAGGGGAAAAAAGAAAGCAAAAAAAAAAAGTTTGCGTTTTTTAGACTTCTTTTCCTTTCTTTTTTCAGCCTTTTGCGCTCGACTAGCCAGACAGAGAGAGCCCATCCAACCAACAACCCACCAGAAAAAGAACCAACCAACACGCAGCAGGGGCGAGCGGAACACAGACCACGCACACACGCGCGCGCACACACACTCTCAGTCAGTCACTCACTCACTCACACTCACCACACACACACTTCGCTCGCTCGCTCGCGCGCACGCACACACACACACCTAATATCACAAGCCCGGCTTCTTCCCCCCCCCCCATCGTCCCATTCCCGTTTTGGACTCATTTTTTTTTTACCCACTCGCCCATCGCTGCTCACACGAGACGACGGAGCGTGATCGACTTGCACCCCACATTGTCCCGGGTTGCTTCACGGCCCATAGCCTCGCCTCGACTCTGCACATTCACACTCGCACACCACACACACACACAGCCTCTGTGATTGCGTGAGTGCGTTGCGCGGTGGCCCTTTTAAAAACACGAGGCGAAGCTGCCGTGGCTGCTCTGCACGGCTGAGGAGACAGCAAACCAGCTTTAGCCGCAACACTCTCGCTTCTCACTTCCCTTCTCTCTCTCCCCAAAGCAACTCTCGACGACGATCCCCGCGACTACCACCCCGTCGTCCTGCTTTAAACTAACAGGCCAAGCTTCGCCCCGACGCACGCACGCACCGCAACCGTAACCGCACGCACCGCATAGCACGCACATGTCAACAGCTACTCGATACCCGCATAGCCCAGTTCCATCATGACGCCCGCCTCCGCATCCCTCGACCTGCTGGTCCTCACCTTCAACTGCGCAAAGACGCTCGTCAGCGCACCCGTCTTTGCTCACCATGTGCAGACCGCCTTCGCCCAGAATGCATCGGGTTTGCCCGACGTCGTTGTCCTGTAAGCCGCGATTCCCTCTGCCTGATCTGCTCCGCTTCCGCCATGCCATCGCCACCCCTCCCCCCCTCCTTCCTCAAACCCTCCTACCCTCCCTAAAGGAGGAGGGAAAATGAATAAAAGGACGGGGAGGAAGCAACATCAATTTATTCCGACTCCCATGACGCCAGCCAAAGCTCACTCGAGAGGTGCGCTGCCCTTCCCTGCAAGGGCGGGGGGGGAGCAGCTCACTTATACAATCCTTCCCTCTGCTGGGGAGGCGTGAGATATGGTGTCCCGTCGGGAGCGCGATGCTGATTCGTGTGCTCCATGCAGCTCCCTACAGGAAGTCGCCCCGCTGAGCTACTGCTTCATCGGCGGATACTTCCTGAACCCCTACCTATCACGCTTCCAAGAGGCCGTTAACCTCGCCGCCCAGAAGCACCTCGACCGCGAAGCCGTCGCCAACCCCGAAGCAGGCGCCCCGGCCGCCGATCCGGCCGTCTCACAGCCAGCCAAGCAGCAGCCCTACACGCTGCTCCGAGCCAACAATGTCGGGTACACGGCCATTCTCCTCTTTGCCCGCGACCCCGCCAGGTTACACGACATCCAGGAGGCCGAGGTGGGCTTTGGCGCCGCTGACATGGGCAACAAGGGCGCCGTGGGGCTGCGTATGTTGTACGAGGTTGACAACGGCGAGTCCACGGAACTGACGTTTGTGGCGACGCACCTGGCCGCCATGGAGTGGAATCTACCCCGGCGCAACGCCAATTGGGCCGCTATTATGCGCGGCATGGCCTTCGAGAACCCCGAGGCCGTCGTCACCAACTTCCGCACGTCTTCGACCCCGTCCACCCCGTCCGCCGAGGACCAGGATGAGCAGGTCGGCCTTCTCCACGACGAGCACCACGCCCAGCAGACCCGCCTCCAGCAGCAGCTTCACAACATCTCCGTCTACAAGCCCTCGTCGCACCTCTTCGTCTCCGGCGACCTCAACTATCGCATCTCCACCACCTCTCCGCCGCCCAGCGCTGCTTTCCCCAGCCTCGACCCGGATTCGCAGCACCACTACCCCCGCTTCTTCGCCCTCGACCAGCTTACGCGGGAGCGCAAGGCTGGCCGGACCCTCCACGGCCTGGAGGAGCACGAGGTGAGCTTCCCGCCTACGTACAAGTACGACGCGCTACCCCCGGAGACGGACGAAGGCCTGGAGCTCGAGGTACCCTGGAAGTTTGCCCCTCATCGGTACCCCAGCTGGACCGACCGCATTCTCTTCCTGGATGTGCCCTCCTGGATCAAAGACAAGGGCGGTCATGACTCCCAGGAGCCCCGCATGAACATCCGTGCTTATGATGCTCTGCCCCTCCTCCGCTCTAGCGACCATCGCCCCGTTTTCCTGCGCGTCGAGGTCCCCCTCATTGCGCCAAAGGACCTTGCCCCACCACCCGGGCTAGCTGAATCAAATCCCGCCGCCGTGACCGACCCGCGTGTCCGCCTACCCATTGAGATTGACCCGGAGGCCTGGGAACGTCGAGCAGCCGCCCGACGCAAGGAGGTCATGGCTGGTTGGAGCATGTTCCTGTGGAGCACCAAGCAAGGGGCGTGGATCCTCACCACGTTCCTGACGCTCAGTGTCGGAGCGTACTGGCTTTATCGTGGTTTCTGATTTTGATGCCGCTGCTGCCGGGATATTTTCCCCCCCTCCGATGAATGTCTATGCCCCCATTGCTACGACCTCATGCTCGCACATCATAGTTACTTTTCATATCATGCCTACTTTTTTGCCCTTATTATAGGCGTTCTTGATACTCCCTCCTTGAAAAATTCACCTTTGAGCGATCCTTGGCCTTGCTTTTTTTTTGTTCGCTTCTACGTTCTATTGCTATCATTACTCCTTTTTTATCCCTTTTTTCCCGCTCATATATAGTTATTAGACAACCCTGCGGTGTAGGCGAAACGGACCCTTTATGACTCTGCTATATGGGAGATTATGCCTCTCTCGATACCTCTGCTTCGGCTTCCTATTTTTTATTTTTATTTTTCACCTCATCTTCTTATCTTTTTTCTCTACTTGTTCCAAACTCAAGCACGCTCCCTACATGATGATGGAATCCAGGGCAGTGCCAAGGAATAGTGTTACGAGAGAGAGGAGAAATGTCCTAGATGCCACTGCTCCTCTGGGAAATAATGAACTTCGGTTCCTCCACAAACATTCAAAAGAGATTGCACTTGACTGCACCACGTTGAGGAGTTCTTTGGCTGGTGAATTTATATTGTGGCTACGCATATGTAGCTAGAACCTATCCGTGGTGCCTATCGCGTAATTTTTTATTTACCCTCATAGTTTTGGACTGGGTCCACTACCAGATTCCCTTTAAACATGTACGAAATACAGTACAAAGATTTATAGATGAGGGAACTCAATTCGAGCCGAGAAACCTCTCTTGCCCCCCACCTCTGTGAAGCCTAAGTGCGCCAGATACCCCCCCCCCCAGTCTGTAGAAATAAGGAAAAAAGCCGTGTAAATGAAAAAAAGAGCTACCGTGTCAAGTCAAATCAAAGGCCTGCAAGAATGAAAAAAAAGGAGGAAAATCGAGAGCATCAAATCATCGTTGCTGGTGTTCGTGAGCCATCCCTCGTTTCAAGGAAGGGCATGGATTGTAGGTGAAAAACGTATGTGTCGCAGTTGCATGTACAACATTGTCTTTGTTATACAACTGAGTTTGAGGGAGGGCCAAGAAGCAAAACCAATGTTTCTCGGTCACTGGCCCGTCGGCCACATGGAGAACGGCGTTTACTGAAACATGCTCTCAGAAAACAAAAGGCCCAGCTTCCCGTAAATCCCCCAAGCTCCATTGATGTTTATTATTTCTTTTTTTCTTTTTTCTTTTTCGGGGGTTGCTGTTTCAAAAGTCGACAAAAAATTGATCGTACTTTTGCGCCATGTCAGGGCCGTAGGGCTCCCGACGGCCGTCGTCTTCGGGATAGACATCGAAGCACTGGGCGTCGCCTGGATAGCGGATGGGTGGCAGGATGGGGCCTCGAAGACGGCGGCAAAGGATGTCATCCCAGTTTGTTTCGCGGAAGAAGGGGTGAGCCTTGACGCGCGCAGCACCGCCACTGATGTTACCAAGGCGGCGCGAGCGATCGACCTTGCAAAACGAGCGGATGAGGTCCTTGGCGTCTTCGGATAAGGGGGGGTCTTGGGGGAAGACGACGGGCTTCTCCAGGATCCTTGGGGTTTCAGGTCAGCCTCCGTATTAGTGATGCGCAAGGGGGGGGGGGGGGGGTTATGACGTCTGCTTACTGCTTGTAGATCTCGATGGGGTTCTGGTGCCAGAATGGAGGATATCCCGTCAGGAATTCGTACAGCAAGATGCCCAGCGCCCACCAGTCAACGGCCGTGGTGTGGCCCTTGTTCTGGATGACCTCGGGGGCGAGGTACTCGGGTGTGCCACAGAGCGTGTACGTCTCGGCGGCCTGGTTATCTTGTCGGCAGCCTAACCGCTTGGCGAAGCCGAAGTCGACGAGCTTGATGTGGCCGTCCTGGTCCAGGAGCAGGTTTTCGGGCTTGAGGTCGCGGTAGGCGATGCCGCCCTGTTGCTCATGCAGGAACTCTAACACGAGGACGATCTCGGCGGCATAGAATCGGGCGGCAGGCTCTTCAAAACGACGCAGCTTGCGCAGATATGTGAAGAGCTCCCCACCAGGGACGTAGTCGAGGAGCATGTACAATGAGTCGTGGTCGGAAAACGATGCGAGGAGGCGGGTGATGAAAGGGTGGCCAGCGACATCGGAGAGGATGGCGCGCTCATGGCGCACATGGTCAATCTGCTTGAGACGGATGACCTCGGGCTTGCGTAAAATCTTGAGGGCGTATACTTCGGGGTTTAGCTGGTGGTCGAGAGGAATGTGGGCGGAGGCGGCGGGGCGGACGAGGCAGACTCGCGCAAAAGTGCCTGTGGTTCGGGCGCGGGGGAGTTAGACAGGGACAAGAAACGGCGCGCAAACAGCAAAGCAGAGGGCAACCAATGCTCCGGGTCGGGAGACAAACCTGTACCCAAGGTGCGCACGCGCCGAAAGTCGCTGAGCCTAAACTTGCCGCCTTCGGAGGGCACTGGCACGGGAGGCTCGCCGGGGCGGAGGGGAGCGACGTCGTGGGACCCCGCGCTGGTGGGTGTGGATGCGGCGGCGGCGGCGGCGTCGTGGGGGAGCGTCGGGGCGGGGATGCCTGTCGACGAGGGGAGGTTGGTGGCCTGCGAGTGCGCGACGGTGGCAGCCATTGTGGGAGCTGCGCTGGGCTGGCGATGGCGAAAGCTGCGGGCGAGAGAGAGCGGGTGGCGAGCAAGAAACAAGAAGGACGAAGGGGAGGAGGGTGATCCAGTTGTTTTGAGACTTAGGTGAAGTCGAGTTTTGGGAGAAAAAGAGCCTAGTTTAGGCGTTGGGCCATGGCCACTAAGGCGATGCGACCAGGGGATCTAGCAAACAATAAATCTGGAGGAGGGATGCGGGCCTATGCGGTTTTGGTTGCAAAGGTCCTAGTCTAGCTGATGTGACCGTGGTGACGTTGGGGGTGCGGGTGTGCGGGTGCGGTTGCTGCGGTGTGGCTATCAATTGGGCTCGCGAGATGCGGTTGGTTGTGGTTTCGAGTCAAGCAGCAGCAGAGCGCATTGAAGCGAGTCAATGGGGAGAGTGTCAGCGCTCGGTAAAGCAACAGGGTGTGGTGGTGAGTTTAGCTGCCGGCGAGAGCGAGACAAGACAAGAGAGACGAGACAGACAGGAGAGACAAGAGAGACAAGAGAGACGGGAGAGACAATGAGGACGGAGAATGGGAGAAATGGAGGCTTGCGGGGTCAAGGTTGAGGGTTGAAGAAGGAGGAAGAAGTCAGAAGAGGCGAGAGGAATGTGAATCACCATCCGTCAGCGGCGGGAGGGGAGCAAGAACATGTGCGTGTGCGTGTGCGTGTGTAGTGCGCGCATGCGTGACTGTAAGGAAACGAAGCGGGAGGAAGCGACGGGAAGATTAGGAGCTACGAGATTTGGCAATGATGAATGATGGACGGACATGGACGGACGATGATGGAACTAGGCCTACTCAAGACAAGCCCGCTTTCTCCACGCGACCCTGAAGAAGAATGAGGAGACAACAAAAAAAAAAAAAAACGACAAGGCAAGGCTGCTTGCTCGTCACCGAGGTGGACGGAGGGGGACGACGACGTTAGGGGCGACCGCGCGGACGGGCGGCATCTGAGCCGAGAGGGGCGAGGGCCAGTGGGGACCAAGGCCCGGGAGGAGGCGGCGGGTAAGGGTTTTGCTGTTCCAGAGTGACAAACAAGTTGATCTGTAGCAAAGCTCCAACAGAACAAGAGGTTCAAGGGCAGAGACAGTATGACGCAAATGTGGCGGGGGTGGTGCTGCCAGTTGCCAACGGGAGACGGGGAGGAGACGAGTGGAGCAGAAGGAAGGAAAAGGGAAAAATGACGCCCGCCTTTTTTCTAGCTGCAGACTTTACTTGTTTTTTTGGGGGGGGTTTTTTTTTCGCAGTTGATGTACTATTGGGTCGGTGTAAGTTGATGCTAATTTCAGACCTCGTCTTGTTCCAGGCCGTCCAACCTGCTCCTCCCATCTCGCCTCGTCGGCTTTCCTTCGCAACTGGTAGGCGAATCCGTAAAGGTGCAACCGTCTCTGTTTCACGAAGCTTCCCTTATTTTTCCAACGAGGCGAATAATTGTGGATTCCCCCAATAGAGGGGGGCCCAGCTAAAACTTGGGATACCCCCGGTTCGGTCCTCCTCCGAACCCCAAGCAACAGGGATCAGCCATCTTCGCGCAACTCCACGTGAGCATGTCATGAACAGCAGTTGAGAGCAGTTGGACGCCCCAAGCTCTCTCCAGGGCTCCATAACTGTCGGTCAATCTAAGGTCCCCTCTCTCCCCCCCAACCTTCTTTTTTTTAAACCATCTGGGGAAATTGGGGTCTCTCCTCTCTTGCTTCGCTCCGCCCTGTTTTCGTTTTCCTTTGTATATGCTTACCCAACTAATAGATCCCACGGAATTCCTAATCCAGACGTGCAGATAAGTCGCTGATGGCGTGCATGCGTTATCGAACAAACAGAAACCTTGCAAGGTTCCCCTCCACTCACCCCCCCTCCTCCGTTCCGTCCGATCCACGCCGATGGGTCGCCGGCCTCAAAAAGCCCACCGCGGAGCACCAGGCGAAGAGGCACCACTCCCGGGTCTCTGGCGTCATGGCTCAACGCTATCTGCGAGGCTGACTTTTCCCTCCCTTCGGTGGCTCGAATTGAGCAGCGGTGCGACGTTAGCTTGTCTCTTTATTTCTGCTTTGAGAGGTTGCATCGCCCATCATACATCATCATACACACTCATCCCACCCCTCCATCTCGATCTCCCCCCACGCTTCAGGGCGTTCCCGGCCCGGCTGTTGCTGCACTGTGCTGGTCTCTCCCGTGCCATGACACGGCTTGCCGTCCATCACCGAGGGCGGGCGGGCAGGCAGGCAGGGCGAGGCTGGGGTGGGAGGTGAGGGGTAGTGGGATATGAGATGCAGTCAAGGTGCATTGCAGTTGGGACACGCCCCCGTCGTACCTAACCACAGCTGTGGGAATTACACCGCATGACCTGATAATTGGGGGCAGATGCTTCAGCTATGCTTGTCCATCGCCCCACGGCACAGTCGGCCGGTTCACCGTTTGGCCTAAACCTTACAGAAACTGCCAAATCCTACAAACGTCATCTGAGTGAGCATCTCCACAAACCGCGAAAGGCGAGCTTTGCGTGGGGGCCTAAGACTGGTAAGAGGTGTCCCATACAGGCCAGGTTTAATATCAAAGAGGAAACTGCACAAGATACAAGTCCATATATAGCTTGGCGCCCCAAGACTGGTGCTCTTGCCAATGGTGCGTGACATCTAGAAGCACACTAGAAAAATACGCCATCCGTAGCTGCAACCACTAAAGCTAGTGCCAGGGACACTTCGCAACATGTCATAACAATGCGTAAGGCTGGGTAATCACAACAGCGCTTGTAGTCCCCAAGCGCCGTTATCATGAGCATGACACGGGAAAACGGAAAGATGCACATGCTTCTCGCGCTTTGCGATTAGCAAATCGTAGTACAAATATGAGACCCTTTTCTTACGGTCACGGCCTGGCTTCCGCATGACGGTGGCAAACCTCCATGAAGATATGTCCTTCGTTAATTATTCATGGCAAATGGCAAGATCATGTCGGGCCGACTTGGTAGAGCTGAGTTTGTCGCCGAATGCCAACCCATCGCAAGTGGTTGGCTTGCTTCGGCTACCAACTACCCAGCGAGGCTGTGTCCGGAATTTCTCCCATCCGAAATTGTTTCCGGATCTTACTCAAGGTTAAACAAAATGAAGCATTCTCTGCAAAGGAAACAGAAGATCGGGCCGCTTGGCAGTGCAGCATGTCGAGGTCCTTCGACATTGGTGGCACTGGCGTTCAGTGCCCGGACCCCCCAACATGACTTACAGAGAGCACTGGGTGCATCCAACGTCAGGATCAGGCAGTAACAAACGCTTTCTAGTCCTGCAAGAAGCTGTACTTACAATATACGATCCTTCATACGAGAAAACACTCTCGTAGACTGCACGTCGCATGTGTGAACTATTGACTCCAGCGCAGTCACCAGCAACATCTTCTACCACAAACCCGAGTATGTCAGATACTGCACTCAACGAATAAAGAATGATTTGATTTTGCGTCGCTAAGATGAATCCCAACCATTCAGCCAGTGGATTTTTTCATCGTGAGTTGAGCAATAGTCTTACAAAGTCCAAGTCCGACCAGGAAACCCTGCAAGCTCTTTTGATGTACTTCATCCCAGGATTCATTCAGGTTTGGACTGGAATCAACCATTCGAATGTACTTATAAATAATCTCTCACCATGAAAACACAGAAATAAACCCGCCTCATCTCAGATAACAGAAATGATCATAGACAACCTGCTATGAAAATTTCTCGTCCTTTCACTCCTCAATACTTCTCTCTACCTCCAGACAATTCATTTACGCTTCTTTCATATACACGGCCGAGATGTGTTCGTCTTAGAAATAATCGCTTTGTCACATGCACATTCACTCACTCACTCACTCACTCACTTACATACTCACTTACTCACTCACACATATATACATACATACATACACATTGTCAACGCCGCCACCGTCAACTAGTGCTTCACCTATCCTCTTCTTTATCAAGAACTTTTTCTCCTGAAAACAAACAGTGAACCATGCATAGCACAGGGACCAGAATCATGAGTGCGTACGCAATGAAGCCCCCACTCGACCTAAAACACTGACTCTTGAGTACCACAAAGTGTCGCCTCGATGGGTGTATGAGCTTTCCTGCCGCAATATCTTGAATCACCGGGCCTGGTTGTAGCATACATTCAATAATGCGGCTTTTCAATATGAATGCATCGCTGAAGAATGCAGAGGTTGACACAAGGCTCAAAAGCGAGTCACGGAGCTGTTGCCCATGTCACAAGGCAGTTAACCCTCCTCAAAAAGCAACACGGGAGTCATGATAAACCCCAAAAATGGGACTGAACAGGCAAGCTATGAGGTATAATTTTCTGAACTGTGCCAGTCCACATAATGAACGTTCTGTTAAGCTGTAGGGAGGACTCCGTCGAAACGCCTTCGCAAAAACTTTGACAGAAGGCTCGATGGCTTCAACCCAAGGATAGATGTGACTTTCATATCCAAAATGCATTACAATGCACGCACTATCTAAGTCAATCGTCAAGTTGGTCAAAATACAATGCTGTGCTACGCAAAAATACAAGGCACCCTGGTCATCAGGGCAAAATTGCTTGAGTTCTGGGTCGATGTACATCTGCAGTAAATAAGAGCAACCAACCAACCAACCAGAGCTACTCGAATACCAATTGAATAGGCTTGCTACCTTCATAGCTCTGGCGCGCTTCTAGGTATGGCGTTGAGTTCGCTCTTTGTTTTCTTAGTCAGACATCAGTACATTCGCAATGCCAACAAACATCTGCTACGTTGAAAATTACTTGGTTGTAGCACCTTAGAGGATTCAGCCACATCAAAAAAGGAACAAGCAAGTAAGCTTTCCTCCTATAGCTAGACCAGGGCAGCTGGGGCCGTATCTGACAAATATGTCCAGGTTTACCGATGACATCAAACAGAAATCTCCAATGCCAAGTAGAAGGTGTCAAAGAGTAGATGCAGGGTACCTAGAAAGAGGGCAGACCTAACACCAACAAGATGAAAACTGGTGGTCATCCCACGCAATGTAAGATGCACTGGTCTTATGAAAGTACCAAAATTTTCGAAGTCGTATGCTTTGGAGAGCTAAATGTTTCATGGGGTATGATCAGCGTCGTTCGTCTCGACCCTCGCCTATACAATCAGTGTTATGACGATGTTGCCTAAATAATAAGAAAATCCCCACTCAGCGTCAGGAATGTCAACCTGTTACTCGAAAATACGTCAACTCGAGCATCGAGAAATCCCGGTCTCAGGAAAAATTTTCATCACCAGTTGTAGATGATAATAAGTCATCTCAACGACTGGAGTCGGATGAACCACAAGACTGCCTGATGGACAGGAAAAGGGGAGAGCGAGAAATGAATATGGCAAAGCAATAAAAAAAATACCCAGTATCTGTTCCCAATACGCCAAAGGATTAACCATCGGCGGGGATGTTGGATGAGAGTAATTATGAAACTGGGGCTGCAAATACAAGATGGTCAAAATAGTTCCGTGAAAGGTATAATTAGTTTCAATATCCAATTCGCGTAGATGGGCCTATTTCAGAACCGATATTTCAAATCTGCCTCGAATTGGCATTAGGCAGATTGGATGGTCCGTGAGTGAGGTTGAAACTCTAAGTTACCCTGAAACGATGGGCCTAGCTAGCATTTCGCAGGGTTCGATTTTCAAACGTTTTGTCCGAGGACGTTCTATTGGATGCCTGAAAGATGTTTACTTGGATGTCTCCCAAAAACGATAATGCGCCGCCGGTGCAGGCAATCTAAAGCTGCTTGTCCAATGGGACATTTCCATCTCCGCGGTGCGAATCATGTGATGGGCAGCGGACGAGACATCAGCGCCACGGGTATATGCTCGTATTCGCCCTCCCTCCACCCCTCTGAAATTGGTAAGCTGGCCAGGCCTGCATGAGAAGCTTACGTCTCCACGTCGGGCTCAGCCTAGTGGTCGCCGTGATGGTCGCCGTGATGCCACAGCGAAGATTCCAGACGGTGATGATGATGTCTTGGTATCATCTGGGTAACCGGCAACAAACCGGCGCTGACAGGGAGCCGTTTCAAGTGAATTGCCAGGATAGGAATGGACAATTGCCTTTTGGACGGGGTGCCCGTTGCGGCCGACAATTCCATCCTATTTCCCGATGATCATATGTGGACCGATGCAGAAATAGGCTTTTGCCAGATGTACGGAGTAGTTAGATTCGCATCAAGCTTCCCGTGCAGTTCGCCCGTGCACGCAAATCTACGTACGGCATCGGGGGGGGGGGGGGGTGCG
>JAHVYC010000092.1:0-87758 GCA_020623665.1 Calonectria multiphialidica | reverse complement strand
GGACGGCTGACTCCAGGGTAGATGATCGTCGCGAGGAGCAGGAGGAGGGGGAGCCTGGTGTGTGTGCAAGAGAGAGTCAGTAAGCCAGAGTCCAGGCCTCAAGCCACGAGGCGCCACAGTCGGTTTTGGGATAACGGGGGCCCTCTGCTGCAGACGCTGGATGCTGAAGGGTGGCGCTATGCCCTGTAGACAAACTACCCTTAGACGCCGACGGCCCCTAGGTTACGGAAACGCACCAGGAGGTGGCCTCCACAGTCAGCGAGAGCGAGCTACGGCCAAGGAAGCTCCGGCTCCACCGCCCACCATCCTCCACTACCTATGCCTGGACACGGTAGTCAGCCCGCCTCGTCTCACCTCGTGCAGTGCACTGCAGCGCAGCTGGCAGCCAGATACTGCCAACGAGCTTCTCTCCTTCTCCATCTTGAACCTTGACCTTTTCCCCTTGTTGATCCAGCGAGCTTCTCTCCATCTACATCTCCATTCTCTCGCGCTCTCTCTTCCTTTCTAGCTGCGCCCTGTGTTCCATCCTTTGTCCACCTCTGGCCTCGGCCCCTACGCCCGCCGTCTCCGCTGTCCCTGCAACTCGTGTGCCGCCTGCCCAAACCCCCCCTCTCGTCATGCGCCGCGGCCGCTGATCGAAGCCATGTTCTCCAACCTGACGAACATCGTGCAAAAGGCCCAGCAGCTCATCGACCCGACCCAGGGACTCAATCTCTCCAGCTCTGACCGAAACCCCTCCAAGGCGTCGCTGTTCCAGAGCCAATTCCGCCTCCCCGCCTCCCAGACGCCTCTCTACGAGATCAATGCCGAACTGACGATCCCCCCGTCCAACGCCACCCATGGCGACAGGGACCATGATCGGGGCTGGCACTATGCCGGCAAGCTGCACCTCTCCGAGCACTACATGTGCTTCTCGACCACCCCCACCAGCTTCCTGCAGTCCGCCAGCACGTCGACGTCTTCCGCCTTCACCGGTCAGACCCATGGTGGGGGTCCCAGCGGCAACGGCTTCACCTTCCCCCTGTGCGCGATCCGACGAGTCGAGCGATTGAATAGCCAGAATTTCCAGGTAAGGATGCTTCGATTCGGCCCGCCCTGCTTCAAATCTGACACCGTTTGATTTAGTTTGCGCTTGCCATCACGACATGGAATGGACTGCTCGCCGACAATCTCAAGGATAAGGACAATAAGGAGAGGAAGGATCTTCGGGAACAGCGCATCACAATCCATCTGGCTGGTACCAGGCAGGGTTGCGAACGCTTTTGTGACGGTCTGAAAAAGGGACTCCGGGCTGGCGTCGGCAACGTCTCCAAGCTGCGACGGGTCGTGGCAGAGTGCTATTCTGAATATCTTCTGCGTTCCGACGAGAGAAAGAATGCCTCCCCCCCGGACGCTGGCCTGGGCATGCTCTTCCGGTACCCTGGCGACGCCAAGAAGCTGCGGGACAGGGCCAAGATGCGGCTCTGGGCTGAATATCTACGAGACAACGGCAGAAACTTCACGCTCCTTCGACAACCCACCTTCCACAAGCTCATCCGAGTCGGTTTGCCCAATAGGCTTCGTGGTGAAATGTGGGAGGTGACGTCTGGATCCGTTTACCTGCGACTGGAGAATCCTACACAATACGCGGATACCTTGGCTAAATTCGAGGGCCAGGAGTCGCTAGCTATTGATGAGATTGAAAAGGATCTCAACCGTAGTTTGCCAGAGTACCCAGGGTTTCAGAGCGAGGAAGGTATTGGCCGCTTGCGCCGTGTTCTGACCGCCTACAGCTGGGTGAATGCCGATGTTGGATATTGCCAGGCCATGAACATTGTCGTGGCCGCACTTCTCATTTACATGTCCGAGGCCCAGGCGTTTTTTCTCCTCTCGGCTCTCTGCGACCGCCTCGTCCCCGGCTACTACTCAACGACCATGTACGGCACCCTGCTTGACCAGAAGGTCTTTGAGTCGCTCGTCGAGAGGACCATGCCGATCCTGTGGGAGCACCTCGTCAAGAGCGATGTCCAGCTCTCCGTCGTGTCCCTGCCCTGGTTTCTCTCCCTCTATATCAACTCGATGCCCCTTGTTTTTGCTTTCCGTGTATTAGACGTTTTCTTTGTGGAGGGACCAAAAGTTTTGTTCCAGGTTGGTCTGGCTATCCTACGAATCAACGGCGAGGAGCTGCTGGATGCTCCCGATGACGGAGCTTTCATCTCCGTCCTCAAGTCATACTTTGCCCGCTTGGATGAATCCGCACATCCCAAATCCGAGAATCCCAAGCTTCGTGCCGTCACACGATTCCAGGAGCTCATGGTGGTGGCGTTCAAAGAGTTTGCCGGGATTACTCACAGCAGCATCACCGAGCTGAGGCTCAAGAACAAGGACGCTGTTCTCAACAACATTGAGAGCTTTGCCAAGAGGACTGCCATCCGCAACCTCGGCCCTGACAGCAAATTGCTAAGCACAGACGAAGTTGGGTCGCTGTATGATCGCTTTTACAATATTCTCTATGAGAGACAGCAACGTGATCATATGATACAGGAGGAGAAACTGCGACGGGCCAGAATAAGCAGGGCTCGGGCTTCAGAGCTTTTTGCGAGCCAACAGCAACACAACGAGGTTGAAAAGGGTCGTGTTGGCTTGGGACCAAGCACAAGCCTGATGGACTACGACGCGTTCCGAGAATTCTTGGCCAGCATGTCAAAATGGGCCATCTCTGACTCTCCAGCAACTGACAGGCAATCCATGTTCAACAGCGCGAGACGTGCTTCTGAGATGCTATCACCCTGGGGACCAGGACCAGAGCCTGCAGACCATGAATTCCTGAAGCGTCTTTTCAAGAAGTGGGACGTGGGAGAGACTGAGGCGCTTACTCTTCAAAACGTTGTTACTGGGCTGGCACACATCAGAGGCAGGAAAGACATTATGGGCACGATTACATATTTCTTCGAGCTGTACGACGATGACAAGGACGGGCTAGTGGACCGCGAGGCCATCCTGCACATGTCCGAAGCCCTGCTGTTCCTCTCACGCCGCGGGCTGGAAGGTTCACTTTCCCCCAGCGCTTCGACCCCCACCCTGGATGTCGAGTCTCCCACAAACGAGTCTCAGAACAGCCTGCCCGGGATTTCGAATAACGAACGGTTTTTGGGAAGTGTTAGCGCTTTTATTCGACGATGCTTTGAGTACGCCGATCCGGCCAACGACCAATCCGCGGATACGCCCACCACGCCCAAGGGTGATGGCCCAGGCGACAGTGCCTTTGCTATTGGGGATGATGATGACGAAGAAGAAGAAGAAGAAGATCTATTGACCCTTGAATCGCCTCCGGGATCGCCTACAAAAGCCAAGAAACCAGAAATCCCGTCTAATTCTATGAAAGATGTCGCGTCGAGGCGACGGGTCTCCAAAGCTAAATCTGAGGCGGCCAATGCGGCACTCGATCCTGCCCACCCTCTCCAGCTTTCGTTGCCGACATTCCGGATGGTGGTTCTGGCGGACGAGCTATTGGAGCAATTCTTTGAGTCGTCGTTCCCAGCATCATTCCACATCATCGAGGGATTGCCCAACAATACCCCTTCTTCATCCTCGCCATCTCTGACCACATTCTCCAGCCTGGGATTCGGATCCAGGCAACCACCTCCCTCCCCCGCCATCGGCCCCGGAGGGGCAGGCCGCGGACTCCGAGGAGTGTTGGACAACATCGTCACGGATGGTATGCGCGTGGCAACTGAGGTTCGAAGACGTATGGAAGAGGCCCAGAAGGAACTGGAGAAGAACGCACTACCCGGTCAAAGACACGATGAGGACGATGAGGACGACGACGACGTGGGTGTCGAGATTGGCGTGAGAAAGGGGCCTGCGGGTGCGAGCACAGACATTGAACGGCGGTCCGTCAGGAGTTCTGACAGGGACTTGCTAGATGGGGCAGATGCCTCGGCGGGCGCCTCATCGAAAGGTCCAGGCCCAAGTTTGTTGGACGCGGACCCTGGTGAAGGACAGCGACGCCCTAGCACTTCAGCATCGACTCAGGGATCAGGTGTTGTCGAATTCGAAGGTTAAGCAGCCGTTGTTTTGTCGCGAATGGCTGGCATGGCGCGAAAAGGAACATGTAAATCAATACAATGAATGTAGACGGGTTGTGGTGTTTACGGTCATGTCTGATGCGTTGGGGTATGTAAGATGAAGACAAGGCGGGGAGAGGTTGCGATGGATCATTGGAAGACAACGGCATGATGCCAGACCAAGCGCCAAGATATGGGGCAAAATAAAACCAAAAAAGATGCATTAGATCATGTTGATCAAATCGGCAACGAGGCTTTACCAACCATGGCCTCAACACACACTGATTAAATGTCATAGCCGGAATTCCTCATGTCAGCCAAGACCTTTTCTATCACGTTACCATCCCCGTCTATCGACATGATTCCCGCAGCGTCCCGCGCATCAACCCACTCTAAGACCATGTCCTCTTCCCATTTTTCCTTTGTTCCCTCGACAGGCACTTGGGTTGAGTCTCCCTGCGCAGCAAACCAATAGATCATCTTGAATGCTCCGGTGTAGATGCAGGGGTGCACACATACCGATGACGGCTCGCAGTTGAGCACATCTTCCGTCAGAGATTGGTCGTCGTCAGGATCCAGATGGCTGCATTGCTCAGGCGGAAGCGTCGAACGCGTGGCCATCTTTAGGGGCATTGCTGAGAAGCGCAAGCCTGTCTCCTCATACGCCTCACGCAAGGCAGTGGCGAGCAAATCCTCGCCGATGTTCTTGCGACCCTTGGGCAACTGGACGATGCCGTAGGTCTTGTCTCGGAGAATGGCGATCTTGCGAGCAGCCGGGTCAACGGCGACGCAGCCGCACGATATGAGGAGGTATTGGGAAGGGTAAAAGGTTTGTTTTACCCGGACCATGTCGGCATTGGTAAGGTTGGGGTTTGCCTCGCAGGCAGCCATGTCTTGAGGATGATGGTTCGGATTGTGGTTATAGCCTACGATGTGGGTTATATTGAGGAGAAATGAAGATTGCAATTGCAAGGATCCCCAGAATGTGCCATGGCTGCGGTCTGCTTCGATATATAATACAAACCCAGCAAAGCAAGCTTTCACGTATAGAATCACATGTGCACACGCCTGGTCAGAGAAGTCGTGTCGCAGCATGGTGAGGCACATTGGACGGTCGGTGAGGAGTCATGGCCCGCGGATTGGCGCGGCCGCAGAGGAGTGCGTAGAGCCAAGCTACCAAAACACGCACACCGCCATAGAATGTGGTGTACCATGTATGGCAGCGCTACCTCGATGTGTTAACGGGCAGGAGGAGCGAAGGTGGGGTGAGGTTGATACATTTCACCGAGTTGGGATTTCACGATGTGTTGCTGTTCACCACAATAGCGGAGGCTTTGGTATGCTGATGTATATGGAAATATGCCTGTCATTACCTATCATTACTCATCAGCACATTTCGACCCAGTTTGCCAGACGGTAGCATTCTCGGCCATGTGTGTGGCTGGAGTACAGCCACTGCAGCAGCTGCCTAGAGTATTATTTTATCCAATACTATTGGCACATCCTGATTATACAACGTAGCCGGTGTGCCGTCCCTCCCCGGCCCGGACACGACGACAGTGCCCTGTCCCGGGTTCGAAGGATCCGTCGGCACATCGTAGACGTGCGTCTCGTACTGCAACTCAACGTAGTCGAGGCACTGGTGGATGAGGACGACCTGGCGCGGCAACGCCACATCTTTCCCGTACAATGCCGAGCACACGAGGTACGCGCTGGCCGACGGGAAGAGCCCCCGGTCCCGGAGGTCGTGGAAGAGGTTCACGGCCAGGTTCATCATGCGCCGGACCTGGTTCTTGCCCACCTCCGGGTCCTCCACGTGGACGTAGTCCGGCCCCGGCGTCGGCGGGATGTGCGCGAGGATGGCCGCCAGCGGGGAGACGATGGCCACGACGTGGCACCCGCTCAGGTCCCGGGTGCCGATGTGGCGGCTGCCGCCGTCCTCGCCGAAGACGACGAAGTCGATGGCGTCCATGGGCACGAGCTTCACGTCCCCGCTGGCCTCTAGCCCGGCGAGGAGGCCGCGGTCCAGCGGCATGATGGATGGATGGATAGGGGCCAATTAGATGATTGGTACTGATTATGTAGGGTCTTCTATTGTGACTCTAGTAGCCAATGACTTGAATTCTTATTGCTATGTGATTTGTCGTCCTTTTGTATCTTCAAACGTGCGTATACATGACGCTCTATAGCAGTGCCCCAGATGCTGATTCACTCACGAACCAAAGGCATTTCCAATGAGCCTAACTAAGCAGTTCAGATAATGATATGCGAATCACCCTAACTTTGTATCATAGTCTGACTGCTATAGCCCAGTGTTGACAGTGCAATGTTGTATGCAGCCAGTCTTGCTGCAGCTAGTCAAGCATTCATCATACAATTCCGGTTGTGCTTCACCAACTCTCGTTATTCCACCGCACAATACCCATATTTCAATAGAAATTTCCAGAAGGAACTGGGTAACAATATAGTCGTATCATCAACTGTATCCCTGCCTAGGACTTGGCGTTGGTTGCATACGGTTCTGGCCAACCAACATAGCCGACCTTCAACTACGGCGCCATGTGCGGCAAAAGCCACTCGGTTATCGAGTAGTGCGTTTCCGTTTCAACCCTCTCGGCTATCCTGCACCTCAGCCTCAGCCTCGCCTAAAGTTGTCGATGATTGACAGGGCGGAGGAGGCGAAGCGCCTTGTGATTGTTGGTGACAAGGCCTGCAGGGGTTGTGCTGCGCCGAGCCGTTATTCGCCCAACCGGATTGCCGCCTCTGCCCTAGACGCGATGGGGGCTCATCACGCGCGAGGAGCTGGGTGTTGCCGCCTACTCTAATGTGCCGAATGACTGCCATCCTTTCTTGGTATAACTAAACTCAAGTGTTGGTGATAAGTGGATCGATCCCGGCCTTGCATTGTTGGCCATGTGGGAATTACTTAATAGTTGAGCGACGAGGACTTTTTGTAGCCGCCAACATCAGGTACGGATACTTTTTTTCGCCTCTCGGCACCATTGGATTGCATCTTTCGACCACCGGGCCGGGCCGAGGAGAATGCACTTGGTTGTAGGCGCAGTTCTTTTTTACGTTTTGGCAGTGATGCTGTGTTGGTAGTTCAACGAGCTACTGGGAAGGAAGGGTATTAAAGAGCAGCAGTGTAACCCTCCCACAGACCATGTTATATTACATTTGAAACAGTATAATTCATTCTCTTTGTGGTCAAACACTATCAAGTTTGTCAATACCACCTTCATCATCTCATTCGCAACCTACCGCATTTTACACTTGCTTTTCCGTTTAATATCTCTCTGCCTCTACCCAACATGTCGCAACACGAAGGGCTCCTTTCCAGGTTCAACAAGGAGGGGAGCGCGGCAGTCGTGCCAGAGGGTGCCGCCGGCATCACCATGTTTTCTGAAAAGAGCGTCATCGGTACTCATAACCTGAACGGATACCATGTCGCAATGATTGCGTCCACCCAGGCCGCCGTCCTCGCCCATATCCTGCCTGACCCCAGCCAGCCAGAGGGAGACATTGAGAAGACTGGAGGAGGAGGAGCCGACAATGTGCGGCGCGGGATGCGCGAGCTCCTGTCTCTCTACCATAAACACAAACCGAGTGGCTGCTTCCCTCCGTCGAGCACGCACATCATGTGCGTCCACTTTTCAAGCGAGAAGAAAAACGAAGAGGGAGAAGGAGGAGGGGAAGAATGCAACGAGGATGTGCCGCTGGACCACCAGGCCGACGTCTTCAGGGAGTGCTTTGACGGCGCCGGCCTGCGGTCCAAGATACACCACTACGACATGCCGATAGACATGTCGAAGCCCGGACGGGGCACGGCCATGGTCCAGGGCCCGCAGGCGGTCGGGATGCCCACCATGATTTACGTCGAGGACATGCCGGTGGCGATTCTGATCAACAATGGTGTCGGTGCGGGAGTGTGCTAGCTGGGCTGAAAGGTGAGGGGAGGCTCAATATACTAGAATGTTGAGAGTTGGTGCAGTTTTTAAACCCAGGAGACATTGCTGTCAGATTGACAAATCAGCATACAAATGCCTACTGTAATAATAATCATTCTTCTCATTAATTTTTTCCGCATCGCGAATATTGCTCCTAATTTTTTTTTTAAAAAAAAAGAAAACAAAACAAAACAATCATCATTTGTTGTTGAGGCGCATATCATGTGCACCTTTTGCAGCCCAAGAGGGTCTGTCTGCCTAACCTACACAACCACGATATCTTCTCCCAAGGGAATGGGACTAGCCGCTTGCTGCACAATACGAGAGAGACCAATTTGAAAAATAAACATTCCTCATGCCACAAGGAGCGGTGAAGGGCGATTTCTTCTATTTTTCTTTTCCTATTCTACCTGTCAGACGTGGCGTTCCAGAGGCAAGGAAACACGTTCACTAACAGCTCGAGTCTCAGCGCCATGTCTCGAATGGGCATCTGCCTCATACGATGTGCTTTCTTCTTGTCAACAAACCTCTCCAGCTGAATGTCAATTCGGGAAATAGCCGCAAACTATGCCCAACGTGCACCTCTCCCAGCTCCCCAACATGCAAGACTTACTCTAGGTGCATGCGCCACAGAGCCTTTGCTCATACAGCTGGAGATGGCGTAGTCATATGGCTGCCCCGCCATCGTGATCAATTACATCACCACCTCTGCGACAAGGCGCTCACGGCCAGAGGACACAAAACACATTCCGACTGTCTTGTGCGAAAGACAGCCGAAAACAAACAACAATACAAACATACGGCAGACATACAACAGGCAGCAAAATAGCAACATCCGTTCCCTTGTAGTACATCGTCATGCCGTCTGTGCTCATCATCGGTGCCACTCGAGGCTTGGGCGCGAGCCTCATCAGTAAGCATGTTGCTCAAGGCGGCAATACAGTCTACGGCACATCTAGGTCGTCCTCGCACCCCGATGGCTTCCCCCCCGAGGTGAAATGGCTCTCAGGAATCGACCTGACCAACTCCCAAGTTGGCGACAAGCTGGTGTCGGCTCTGAAGGGCGAGACATCCCTGGACACTGTGGTGAGTTTCATCGAGTTGCGGGTGGCCGTGTGGAACGCCCGGTTTCTGAGTTACGTCTATCAAGTTCATTTCGGCCGGACATTTCACGACAGAGGACTTTGGGCCGGACAAGGGACCGAACTGGGACGAGGAGCAGCGCATGTACACGACCAGCTCGATTGCACCCGTCTTCATCGTCCACAGGCTGGCACACGCCGGCCTGCTGCAGAAGGGCACCAAGGTGGTCCTCGTCTCGTCCGAGGCTGGTAGCATCGGGCTCCGGCACGAGAAGGAAGGCGGCGGCAACTATGCGCACCACGCCAGCAAGGCGGCCCTCAACATGGCAGGCAAGCTTCTCAGCCTCGACCTCAGGGAGAAGGGCGTCATTGTCAGCATCGTGCACCCGGGCTTCATGCGCACAGAGATGACCAAGGGCGTTGGGTACGACAAGTACTGGGACGATGGTGGAGGTAGGTTCTCGACGTCACCCGCTGTCTTTCGGCCGTGTTTGAGCCAACCAAGGGAACTGACATTGCCGATGTGACACAGCCGTGACGCCAGATGAGGCAGCAAACAGTCTGATGCAGTGGACCGACAGGCTGGACCTGAGCAAGTCGGGAGAATACTGGGCCCCGCGCGGACCGCGTAAGTGAAGCACGGCCGAGAGTGAAGCGTTGCAAGATGCTGACCTCCACGCGATGTCGACAGGCGATATTGGGACCGCTGAGGCCGTCCTCGGAGGAAATCTGCCAACCCCACTCCAGCTTCCGTGGTGAACGTGAATTGCCAGGGTCTTGTCTTTGATGTCCGCATTCCCGTGGCCCGCACGCAACGTGAGGGGGGAAATGGTATTGGAATCTGCGCGTGGAGCATGCCCGCAATGTCGTCATGTGGTATGGACCAGGGACACTGTAACGCAAAGTTGATCTCCGAGATGGAGGCACGATGGAAATTGAAGCAATCTCTCACCAGTCACGGAGTCAATTGGCGGCCGATCAGTAACGAGAACTAACGAAGCTAAGCCAGTTGCAGGCTTTGCTGGGGAACATGGCTCGTCTGACCCTGACTAGCAAAGCGTCCTAAAGTGTGGGGTCTCTCGAGAATCAGGGTCCGTTCTGGACTCTGGACTCTTTGGAGCAGAGGGATTCTGGGCCTTGTGCACCTGACTAGTAGGCGGTAGCAGGGATGGAGGCGAGAAGCTTGACCGAGCAGTCTAGTACGAGATGCAAGTGCCTTCGTGTCCGTGTAGTGTGTCCAGATGCAAAAAGCCAATCTGAAAGAGATCGCCCATTTCCCGATGGCCCCCCCGTGTTGATTGAGAAAGGGGACCCCCGCCGCTGATTCATTGCAAGAAGCCATACATGTGCCGAGTGTGAAGACGCACATGGGGCGGGCACAGACGTCAATTGGGAGATGCCATCGGTGCCAGGAATATGAGTTCATATTCACATCTCCAGTATTCGACGGGCCCAAGGATGGACGTTGTTTGACAAGGCCAAGGCGGGAATGACATGTGCCCATGCACGCTCTTACGGATAATCTCTTGGCTTGGCCCATGCCAGGTATGGCTGGCTAGGTGGAAGCCCATGCATTCCCCTGCTGGCTGGGGCAATTTGTTTTTGCTGACCATGTCCTGATTTGCTGGTGGTGGTGTGGGTGATTGGCTCCGATGGCAACCTCAGATTGCATCGTTACATTGGCAGCATTGGTTCAGAGGTTGAATTGGACCACAGGATGCGAAAAAAAGAAGGTTGAGCCACCCCTTTTTAGCGAGAATGACGCCAATGCAGTTAGGAGAGACCTCAGACGAGGCAGAGCACAGTATAGCTCGGGCTCTATTTCATGGCTGCTGACTGACATGGGCAGGGGGCCGGCCGGGATTGGGATAGGTTTTATGGAGCCCCCTGAACACGAGGTGGCATTTCTTTTCCGGTTTTGGTGGACTCGAGGTTAGACTTGAGTCGGGTCGCAGATCGTACGCATTGCTAGACGAGATACGGCAGGACATAATCAACAGATGTGGTGAGTTGTGCCCGAGATTGGGCCCATCCCGTCCCGTTGTGGTGGTGAGTCCCCCTTCGCCAGGTCTTGGTCAAGTCTGGGTCAACGGCGAATTGTCGGTAGCCTCCCGGAAACACAAGGGTGAGACATGACCCAAAACGACGCTTGTAGGACGAGGATTCCCGCAGTTGGTAACAACATGTTGGAATATTTTGAGTATTGCCATGGAACATGGAGTGAAGTAGTTTTCGAGGGATGCTGGTCCCTGTAGATGATAGGTACCTGGCTAGATGGGTACCGAGTCACGTGTGTTCGATGAATATTACGTAGGGAGGAGGAATTGAGCGGCAGATCAGCAGTTACAGATTGGACCTACAGTTAATTGATCCAGCGAAGGTCGTGAAGATCAGCCTATGCTGAGAGGGGACAAGAGAAGGACCTGCAGGTCACTTGCTTGATACGCTGCTCAAGATGATGTCAAGAAATAATAGCCGAGCGTCGCCAACCTGACATGATGCGAATCCGGCTCATGCCTCTTCTCTACTTCACACAGTTGCTATTAAAAGCAGGGCAACACACACTACTGCAATGCGATATCCGTATACCATACAGGCTAGTGATGTTATTGGAAGGACAGGCCGGGTCAACTGAAATGGCATGATACATTTCTCAAGTCTCGATGCGAAGAACAATACCGTGATGGAGGGCTGCCGATTTGATGTCACGATCGAGAAGGCCCCTGTTGGGTTGGCGAGAGACAGAATGACCAGGGCCTGCATCCACTTTGCATTCCATGGGCTAATCAGCGCGGTGTTGGGGCCAAGTCTCGGTCCTGGTGTTAGGGGAAGTGGGGGCGCCTCCAGTCGTGGGACCGGGCTTCGGGAAAATACCAATTGTCTCTCGCCAGTCATTATGGCTGGCACAATTCTGCCATGTACGGAGTATGTACCCAGGAACCAAAATAGACACGGCAATGCCGCCGGTCCAATCCTGTCTTTGGGCCTCCCCCCCAAGATGCCTTGTTGTCCTAAGCCATGCATGGGCGGGCGACCAGGCGAGGCGAGCTGGGTGAGCTGGGTGAGCTGGGGGAATAACAGTGCGGCATCGGTTCACCATCTCACAACGGATGGGTGCCAAGACCAGCCGTGGCGGATCTAGCGGCTGCACTATGGGGGTCTATGGGGGTGCCGTTCCCAGGGCAGACTTGGTGCGCCATAGGTTGCATGGGAGGGGGATTCCTTTGTGGACTAGGTGGGCTGCTAGGCGTAACTGGAGGCGTTTTGCACATTGGTTGGACCCCGTGACCTTGTCATTGGGTGGGCGTTAGGATTATGTCGGTGGTGGCATCTACTCACCGTCAGGGGCAGTGGGTGGTCTGTTGACAGAGACGGAGCTATCCGGGACATGTCATTGAGCGAGTGAGTGTCTACTTCGTCGAGATGAGAGAGAGAGAGAGAAAGGAAGGGAGAGAAAGAAAGAAAGAGGGGAGACAACCTCGAATTCTGCATCCTTAACCCAGAAATGGTACACCTTCCGAGCTGGCCTCGAATTGGACTTCAATTGGACTTGAACGTGGCCTGGGCTCTCTGGTGCGGCACCGTCGGGTTACCCCATACAATACCATCTACCGCACATGCAGGTAAATGCGACGGCCTGGCAGCAACCAGCCCTTTTGGGGAAGTGTGAGGGGGGGCCAAGCCTGTCCAGGGACGGATACTTTAGTAGCAGCAGGTAGGCAACTCATACCATGTGCCGTACCGTAAAGCATGTCCCGTTAGCATGTCCCGTTAGCCGTGTTCCGACGCAAGCTTGTCGACAACTCGCCTTTCTACGGGGTCCCGCGCGCAGCAGCAAATGACAGCTACAGGGCATGCCTCCCTGCGCAGTTCGTATTGTCGTTTGTTCCTGAGAGCCCGCTGTTCCCTTTTCGCCGTCTCGCCTCGCCTCACCCCCTCTCAGCCCTTCAGCCGCCAGATGCATGTTTAGCCTTGTCTCCGAACCTGTTGTCTCGCTTTCCTATTTTCTTCTTAATTCCCCTCCTCTCCACAACCTAAAGAAGATCGACCTGCGCTCTTCTCTTCTTCCCCCCGTTCCCTTTCCACCCCTACTGCAGACTCGACCGACTCTTCACCGTCCGTCTGTATCCCTTCACCTGTGACCGGTAAGTTGCTGCCGCTTGGCTTCTCCTTCTCCCTCTCCTTCTCCCTCTCCTTCTCCTTCTCCTTTCCAGTTTAATCTCCCAACCTTGATTTCACCAACGCTGCCCCCCTGCCTGCCTCCTCTCCGTGACCCAGAAAAAAAGCACAAGACGAAACGAGACGAGACCTCAAGGCCCGCAATTCATTGCTCACCAAGTCCCTGCACCGAAAAGACGCGACTGGACTGGGTGACCCCAAGGTTTCCGCAACCTTGGGGGGGAAAAACAAAAAAAACAAAACAGGACGGTCAGACTCGACAAACCATCTTCCTTCGCTTCCATATCGCTCGTCCATTATCAATCGCCTCGTCTCGTCCGCATCGCCCGTTGGCATCTGACAATCCACGCCGTCGCCCGTCGCTGGCTTTCACCCGTCTCGTCCCCAAACCTTAGCTCGCCTCTCCGCGACCTATACATCCTCCTTCAAAACCAAAACCCCTGACGGCCCACCGCCTATCCTTCGCATTGTTCAAGGAGGGGCGCCGTCCTCCCACCATCTCGCTCGCTGCCCACCACTTCCTCACACTCGTTCTGCGCCGATCGTTCGGTCACTGCATTTTCTGACACGCACAGGGCCAGGAACCAGGAGACGAGCCGCTTCCGTCTCTCCCTCAGCTAAACCAGCTCCTCTCTATCGCCGTATCACCTTCATCCGCACCCCTGTCGAACGGTACGGCACAGGCATAGGTCACCCAAAAAGCCAGACCGTCCTACAAAGGCAACCCCCCCCGGACCAGTCCAACCAAGCCCAACCCAAAGTAGCCATCCCTCCCCTTCATCGACAGCCGCATCCACTCGGCTGCCCCGCTGATAGACGACCCCCGACCGACCAGCGAGCCGGCCGTGACGAAACGTCTGGCCGACACACCTGCAGATCAGTACTCCCTCACCAAACCTTTCCTTGGTTCGACTGCCTCTCATAATCTGCCTTTACCGGCCGCCGCCCACCGCGCCATCACGGTGATACTTTGCAACAGGCTAGAAGCGCCACTGGCATAGCAGCATTGTGGTTCCCGCCGCTCCGGCCATTGTTGCGACGAAGCTAACCCCCTTTCCCTCTCTCTCTTGGGTCCCTTGATCTTTTGGGGGCACCGCCAAATTCATTGCCACCATCCATCCCCGGCCGGCCAGAACATCCTTGACCTGCCCCATTCCCCCCATAGCCGCCGCCTTGACAGCGCGCCGATTGAGGGAGTCCCTAGTGGCGTACAGTGTATTTTGCGACCTGGTGACGCCAGGTCTGGGCTCCTAGGCCAGAGGAATTTAACCCTTTTGGAACTACGTACAACCTGGGCGACGACGGCCCGGGGACAAAATCCATCCCGACCAGCTCTTTCCCACGTACAGGGCCTTCTTTGCTTTTATTTCTGCCCTGCGCTCTGCTCTGCCTGGTTTTGCTTTGCTCTGCATTGCAGCCAACTGATTTTGCATCCAATCATTAGGGATCCACGACCGAGCAACCAGCGTCCAAGCTCGACCCTTCGCAATCATGTCAACCGCTCAGTCCTTCCAACCCGGTAAGCGCCCGACCGCCCCTTGATCTCGCTTTGATGTCATCTGTGACGACCCCCCAAAGACACCCTCCCTTCCGGACTCCTCCCCCATCTGGGCGCTTGCGACGCTCATATGCAAAGGGGACTGGATGGAGAAGGGGGACGTAGTCGAATAGGGGTGCGTGCCAAGTTGGCAGACAGCTCACTCACAGGCATTGTTGGTCGGTCCACTTAGCTGGTGGCCCTGCTGTGTCATGTAGAGGAGATTGTCTGTTTCATCCTGGTCCATATGTCGTCGTCATTTGCATGCATGCGCCCGCTCCCTATACTACCCATCTATGCTTGGTAGCCAACTGACGGCTTTTCGTGCAACCAGGCCACGCAACCGGCTCGGGTCAATCTTCGAACGGCCTGACGCTCAACTTATCTTCCAACAACCCCTTCCGAAATCGTGCTGCATCGCCTGCTAGTCTCGACTCACCCTTTCTCAACAAACCCGCCTCACCCTTTGATGATCCCCCTCCTCCTCCATCACAACTTCGGCCACTATCGCGAGAGCCCCCTCCTCGCCCACTATCGCGAAATCCTTTTCTCGACAACGCGCCGCCACCTCTGAGGTCGCCTGGAGTCATGTCGACCCAATCAGACTCCAAGTCTCTGTCCGCCGAGGAGATTTTTGTATGTGGCGCCAGCTCCCCGACGTGTATCTCACTTCTCATCTTCACCCCGCACATGCCTATGCAATAGCCATTGATGAGAACGAGGGCGTGTTCCAATAAAAATGGACTCAATGCTAATCCTTATTCTTAGGACTCCTTGACGCTTGATGAGAAACCAAAGCCACCGCCCGGTGGTCGTCGCCCAATGGACCGTCCACCCCCACGACGACCAAGCGACAACACGACCCGGCCTCCACCACCTAACGGCCAAGCCCGCCCCCCTCCTCGCTCCCAGGAGGAAGCTATGCGGGCCAGAAGAATGCAGGGCGGCGGCGGCCCTCGACCCCATGCTGATTCTCCCCAGCGAAAAGGACCTCCTCCCGCCGGACAACGACCGCGACGAAACTCGGAGTCTTCTCTCCTGGACTTTGACGCGCAGCCCCTGACAGCAGAAGAGAAGAGGATGATCGAAGCAAAGAGACGCGAGAAGATGCGTGCTGCAGGAGGCGGAGGCGGAGGCGGAGGAAGACCAAGGGGTCCAGACATGGGCGTAAAGAAAGACGCGAAGCAGCGCCCAAGCCGCCGCGTGGATATCATTGATCAGCTTGATGCCACAGGAATTTATGGAACTGGACGTGAGTTTGCGCATCTCCCATCCATCAATACTCAATATCGTTACTAACTGGCATATAAGTGTTCCACCATGACGGTCCCTTTGATGCCCTGAACCCTCATCGCAACCGTGCCACCAGTCGCCGTGCCCCCATGCAGGCTTTCCCCGAGGGCTCTCTCAACAACTCACTGGGTGGTGCCGGCCCCTTGAACGCTCAGGCTGACCATTCCGCCTTTATGGGATTGGGCAACGATGAAGCTTTCAGAGACTATGCCACTGGTGGTAAGACTGGAAACGGTTATAACGCCAAGCGCCAGCCTGAGATTTTCGATTCGACTGTTGGCAGCACCGCCGTTCACGGTGACGAAAGCTATGGCCTGGGAACATCGACGTTCTTGGAGGGTACACCGGCGGCCAGAAGTGCCATTGTGAAGAGCCAGGTGGAGCAGGCCCAAGAGAACATGGAGGGTGGTGGCCTTCAGCGCAAGAAATCGCTTGCGCAAAGGTTTCGAGGAATGAACAAGCCCCCGCGCGATTACAACAGCGCCGGCCGACAAGTAGGCGATGGCGGCTACAGCAGAATCTCCCCCGAGGGCACACCCTCGGCCATGAGCACAGGCTCCGACAACAACCCATTCTTTGACTTCAGCAAGGACGATGAGGGTTTCAGCGCGAAGCCTCGAGGCCAAAGCCCGCCCACCGGAGCTCGCCGCCCCTCGGTGGGTCTTGTGCTTGAGCGACGAGTAACGACTGAAGCGACAACGACGTTTGATGAAGGCGTGGGAGCGAAGCCTGCTGGTCTGCTGGGTCGCATGAAAAGCTTGAAAGGTGGCCGGAGACGTGCAGGCAGCACCGGTCCTTCCGCGCCTGGAACGGCTGTCTAGTGGAAATTGAGCGCACGGCGGCCTCCAGGAACGGGACGAGTATCATTTATGAGAACTGGGGTGAAACATCAGGCAGGGGATGAGCAACAAGCTTACCCGCCGAACCTGAATCAAGAAAACACGGCACCGACGGAAATGAGAAGCGCAGCGTGTTCTTCGCATCCTGACAAGGAATCTTTCCTTTGTAATGAAACCGATATTAAAAGCAAAACCTACGACGATGACTTGGACGTGGAGCCCATGGAACTGGGAGGGAGAGATGTTGCTCTCCCGGTCGAATCGAGATGAAGACGGAGCGACGGCATTTGGACTGAGGCAGAGGCTATGACCACGCAGGAGAAAGCCAGGCCCAGGAGACTTGAGATTATTGATTCCCCCAGACAGCTCCCATATACCCCAGAGAGACTGGAGAAAGGGTTGAGGGAAAATGTCATGAAGACTTGTATGCTTTTTTTTTATCATCTTTGAGATTGGCGTGATTGCTTTATGCAGCATCAGATCAATACCTATCTCGGAAGCATTTTTTTTTTTGGAACAACAGGTTACTGTAACGATGGTGTACACAAATGTGATTAGTTTAGACTTTAGCAAATAGTCTATTGGAATTTTCGAATTTTGTTGCCAAATGTAATGTACTTTATATCATTACATGTAGGACCCAGGTATGTTTAGAGTCAAATCCTGGTTCAAAGAGATATGCCGACGGCTGTCCTAATCGTGTATATTGGAATAAAATCAGGCCATTTAGTAGCCTTTTAATTTACGGACTTCACTACCTACTATTCTTCTTTCTTATCCCTGCCCACGTGTGTCTCAGCTGATCTTTCTTTTGAAATGACTTCAGTGTACCCATGGTTTTGCGGGCCATTGCCGAAGACAAGAGGGCTGATGCTTTGAGACTGAGTTCGTGGTAGGGCGTGATTGGATCGATCTGCCGAATAATGAACCATAATTCAAACGTGCCCATACTCGCTCCTTTGCAGTTCCTCGTCATCTATCGCCCCGTGTACTACCATTGATACCCGCGAAGAGATGGTTACCGGGCTCGCTCTGTCGAGAGATGAAGTTGTGCTTCATGAATGTCTGAAGCGTGGGACGTAGCACTTGCCAGTGATCAGGGACCGTATCGGCAGGCAGATTTGAACCAAATTCAAGATGTGTCTGCCCGCCACCTTCTCGATTTGGGCAACATCATCAGGGCTTAGCGGCTTTGTGAGGTCCACTTCATCCAAAGTGGCACGGGAGTAAACACCCGCTAATGTGAGGATTGTTGCGGAGAGAGAAAATAAAGCCTCTCTGGCCAGAGACTGGCTCGGGAACGTGTAAGAGGGCTGAGCTGTCTGCTGCAGCTTGGTGATGGCTCCCTTGGTGTCGTGCCTCGCCTCACGGATTGCTGTGATTAAATCGTCCCTGGGAACCCGAAATTCTGTGTTGACCATGCTGTCAACAGTATCCCAAACTGTTGACCGTTTTGTGGTTCGTGCTAGCCGGCCTTTGACTCGGCTCCTTTCCTCCTCGGTCAAGAATTGACGAGGTCGTATTCTCGAGGCTGGGTATGGGCGATGGATGGTTCCCTCTGAACCGTACGAGCAATGATGGGGTCAAATTTACCCCCATTGGCAAGGGCGAGGACGTATGGCTCCATACCATCCCATTTTAGGAGCAGCTCCTTTTCGTCCGGATAACACTCTTTGGGAATTGAACTTTTTGATGTGCCGCCTCTCGTCGTTTCCTCCCAAGCTTGGAAGTTTGGAGGATCGTCCTTGGGAAGTGGGATATGTCTGGCCTGACATCCGGGCTATTGCGACATGATGGGGCTCAGAGGTGGGTTCTCATAGTAGCTATTGGTGCTGGAACCCAGGAATCTATGTTAGCAATTTGAAAGGACCATGGGATAAAAGCAGAGAGAAGGGTTGGGTAGGAGCATACTTGATGTGAGTGTGGATGCATTTGTTGGGATGAGAGGCAGTCGAAGAGGCAACAAAGAAATGTGAAAATTGGGACAAGAGCCGTGTTTGTTTGTTTGCTGCAGTTTGTATGTCCAAATCTCCAGTGAATCGCGGCACCCGCCAGCAACTGGCAACACTTGCTCAAGGCCTTGGCGCAATAACCCCCTCAAAGCTTTCTTGTTCTATCATTTTATAAACTAAATAAATAAATGATGAAGGATTTTATTTTATTTTATTTTATTTTATTTTATTTTTAATAAACTTATATTTATTTATTTGCCTTGTGTTTAATAGGGATACTCAGACCACAAGGTGCCACTAAGCAGTCCCTGGAAGAATTAGAATTAACTTTGCGGAGGGTATTAAAGATGCTGAAGATGTAAATTTGGGTCCTTCAGCGTCGTGGGCCGTCACAAATTGAGCCTTAAGCAGTAAGATGAGGAGGCTGTGTTGGAGCATTAAACAACACCCAAAAAAACATACGATTACAAATTGTGTGGCTTCGGGTATTGCGATGAACCGTCCCCGTACATTGACTACCCTGGCTCGTTTCACTGAGCCATTAGTAGAGAAATGTGATATGCAACTGGTTCCTCGTCTCTAAATAATGAATCAGACCGTGGCCCTAGCTAGAACAATATAAGCTTCGCATAGCGAACTTAGTGGCTAGGCAATACTAACTAAATGGCCTCATAAGCATGAGATGGTAGTGTAGTTTATGAGGTTTACGTTGGGACCTGCATGTATGTATGACATGGCCCGCCGCAACCTTGCTAAAAAAAAAAAAAAAGAGGGCCAGAGCGGGAAACTTTCAATGCCGCTTCTAATAATATCAACAACGCCCCAAGGTCGAACTTTCGGCGGCACCCAACTAACACCAAAATCCGTCCTCCTAAAAAAAGAAAACCATGGAAGTTGCCGCCGCAACAGACGAGGCTACGACGTTTATCGAACCTGTCACGGCGTACGGGCTGGCTGACAGGGAAGCCAAGCGCCGGGACGAGGCTGTCGCCCTCGGGCGGTGCACGACGGGCTGCGCCGACCTGGACGACCATGTGCTGATGGGCGGCCTCGAGCGAGGCAGCGTCGTGGGCGTGAGCGCCGAGGACGACGAGGCGGGCTTGCAGGTGAGTTCCAGGAGAGAGGGGGCCGACTCGTTTTGTGTGATGCATCCTGTTGATTGAGAGACGGCCTGCGTCTTGGGTCGGCTTGTAGTTGGGACTTCAAACGCTTGCACGCTCTATATGCAGCGACGACGAAAAGGGCGCCGCCAACGGCTTGGTGGTCACGCCCAAGCCCGCGAGCGCCATTCTCCTCAGCTTAAGGGACGCCGTACGGGCGGAGCTGAGGGCCAGACGGACCGCCGACAGCCAGGTAGCGGCCAGGACGAGACAGTGTCTGGATAGGGTCATGGTTTCGTGTGTCTTCGACTTGGACGGCCTATGGGAGGTGCTGGCAGACCTGAACAAACCAGCCTCAGCACCAGCATCAGCATCGGCGGCTATTTTAGAAGAAGAAAAAGAAGAACAACAACAACAGGCGAGGAGCCCAGAGGAAATCCAAGAGAAGACGGCTGCCGAGGTAGATGAGATTGGGGACAGTCAGGAAGACGACGACGAACTCCTGTCTTCGCCGCCAAAGCCCAAAACACCAAAACGACAACAGCCTCCTCCCCCTCCACCCCAGCAGAAGCAGCAGCCACAGCAGCAGCCGAAACTCCCCGGAGTGATCCTCATCACCCACTTCTCCTCGCTCCTGACCGGCCTCTTCTCCCACCGCGAAAAGTCCGCCGCCCACTCGACCCTCCAGCTCCTGGGCGCCCGGCTCCGCGACCTCACCCGCCGCCTGCCCAGCAGCCCGCTCGTCGTGCTCCTGAACTCGACGTCCTCCTCCTCCTCCTCTGCTTCCTCTGCCGGTCCGGAGAGCGGGCCTCACTCGGCCAAGAGGGCCGCGGCCGCATCGGACCCCACCCTCCGGTCCATCTTTAACTCGCCGGCGCCGGCGCCTCCTCCGGGAGGCCAAGCACCACCGCCCCCGCCGGCAAGCGTTGGCGGCCCGTCGCTGTCGTCGTTGCCGTGGCGCAACAAGCCCAGCTTCGGGCTTGTGTTTTCGCAGCTTCTCGACCTGCATCTCCTCTGCACGCGGGTCCCGAGGACGGCCTTGTCCTATCCTGGAGAAGCAGGGGCAGGCGGTGGTGGTGGCGGCGGCTGGCCGGTGGTTAGGACCGTATGGGTGGTCGAGGTGCTCCTGGACGACATGGGCGTGTGGCAAGGCCGCAAGGGGGCCCGACCCGACCGGGAGCAGAGGTGGACAGCATTGGATGTTCAAGGTGGAAGATTCGTCGAAGCATTTCCCAAGTCTGACAAGGAGTCGAGCAAATGAAGGGGTGGTGGTGAGGTAGGATGGGAAACAACGGTCATCACGTTAATAAAACGGGCAATGGCCCGCCATTACATGGGCAACATCAAATATATCACATATAACAAGGATAACATAGAACAGAGTGTGATCGCTCATTTATGGCATTGTGGATGGACTAGCGTGCAGTATCGACACCTCCCCCCATTAGTCACGACGCCTCCATCACTATGCCCTCGCTCTGATGTCAACAACGCTTATCCTTCCAGAGTACAAGCTCGTCCCCCATTCTCTTTCTGTCCACGATGCATCGTCTCCCCCGTTCCGCTGTGCCTCTCATCGTCTTTGCGTGCTGCCCAACCCCTCGAGACCGAAGTGTACAGCAAGAAAAATGTGCCAAAAACAACAAAATATCACCCTCCAATTTCCCAAGTTACGCGGTTCCGGGGCTGATGGGTATTTCCCCCGCTCGCGTCCCTAAATGCTCCCCATTCTCCGACGATACGCATCAGGAGTAGATAAATAACGGTGCTGCTAAACAAATACTCGCTCGAGAATCTTCGCTTTCCGGCGACGAGTCGCTGCCGGGGGCACCCAGGCCCCGCCATGTGATACAAGAAGAAGCTGTTTCCTGGAAGGGGCTCTGGTCTATTATTTGGGTCTTCGCAAGGGTATACGCTATCGCCCAAGTGCGTGACCCGGTGGGGCGCTTGGCGCTCCCAGCATTTCTGACTTTCTGTTGTTCGCCTTCCAAAAGTCGATGGCCTCGACAACGTCGTCTCCCTTTTCATCCTCGTGCGCAAACAAAATCTGTCAAACGTTAGTCGTGAATCTCTCCTCAAGAGCCCGGGGCCGCCCGGGCTCCCCGTCGATGCTGTTCTCACCTCATGTGTGCTGCTGTGTAACATCCGAATGTTCTTGCGAGGCACAATATGCACGGCGCCATTCTCCATATTGCGCAACTCCACAAAGTTGGGCTCAAATGCAAGAATCCAAGGGTAACTAAGGGCAAAACTATGAGGAGTACCTTCCCAATCAATACGCCACTCTGGCCGAGCCCGCCAGCCATTGCGGTTAACAAAGAATGAAAATTCTGAGTAGTTGAGCAAGAATTCTCCATTGAGACGCTCGATGTGAATTGGCTTGACTCCTTCCTTGCGGGACACAAAATCGAGTGACGTGTCGGCCTGGTCGAGCAGCGACTGTGTCTCCAGTGTCTCCAAAGAAACCACCTCGAAGCCTCTGGCGCAAGCGACACAGAGCTTCGACTTGAGGAAGTGCACCGACGAGGATTCCGTGGGAATGTAGAATTCCTTGAACGGCTTGAGCTCGTCGTGGCCGCTGGACATGAACTTTCCAAGACCCTTTTGCTTCTTCGCCTTGGTCATGGCATCATTCGGCTCAAACACCTTGATTGTTGTCGACAATGCACTAGATTTGACGCAGCAAACAAGGTGTCGGCCAAGGCAGATGCCCGTCTTGAAGAAACTGCAGTGGTTTTGAATCTTCTTCGGCCTCCTTGAGGCGGCTGGCTCGTCGGGGTTGAGCGCCGAAACCGAGTATGACTGGAGAGTTTTATTTGATAGAACAAGAAGCAGCTGGTACTCCTCTAGGATATCAATCTGAGTGACGGAGGTGGTTTCCAGCACTCTCCGAGGAACCTGGTCCTTGTTCTTGCGGTCAGACAAGTACACACCGTTGTCTGTGCCATAGAGCAGCTTGCGGCCACCATCTGTGGGGTGTTAGTTTCGTTCGTTTCTGCGATTGCTTGGGTCTTGTAGGGGGACTTACCGAAAGGTGTAACACAATTGACGCGGTTGGCACCGGCGAAGAAGTTGCTTGAAAGGATCGACATGTTGAAAAAGTCTGCGCGCGCGCGGAGGCGCTGCTGTGCAGTGTCGATATACTCGAGCCACTTCTTGCGCGCGGCTTGGTTGGACGCATAGAGGGTCAGCTCATACCCGGCCTTACCCAAGTGGCGGAATGTAATGGGCC
This sequence comes from Calonectria multiphialidica, assembly GCA_020623665.1. Taxonomy (NCBI): domain Eukaryota; kingdom Fungi; phylum Ascomycota; class Sordariomycetes; order Hypocreales; family Nectriaceae; genus Calonectria; species Calonectria multiphialidica. The sequence goes on along the minus strand of JAHVYC010000092.1, from coordinate 64,551 downwards.
AGCCCTCGCTCTTCTTGGCGTCGTTTGTGTTGGTCCGCATCGAGGGAATCAGACTGGACGATGAACGCTTCACCGATCCGGAACCGGGAATAACCTCCTCCATCTCTCTGATAGCAAGAAGTTCAAGAGGAATTGGCCTGCGGTAAGCCTTGATTTCTTCGTTCTTGCCGGTTTGCTTGATGCGGACAAGGAGAACGGCATGATCGAACAGGAACGCCGTGATTTCGGCTGGGTCAGTCGGAGACTTCTTGAACTGGCTCTTGAAGACAAGCTCACGGCCATCCTCTGTCAGCTTCAGATCGACTCTCTCGTTGGGTCTGAAGCGGAGCTGCTCATGAAGCCTTCTGAGATTGAATCGGTTCTCGGCCTTTCCGGACTCCGCGTTGACCTTTCCTAGGAGGTCACGAATTACCGTGAGGACCTTGGGAATGTCCTCCTTGTCGGGGTTACCATCCTCAGTGTACTTCAAGACGTTCTCCAGCAACAGGGGGTATCGGGCGAGACGTGTTGTTGGCTTGGTCAGGTAACCGTTGAGTTCCAGCTTTCTTGATTCCTTGCGTCGCTCAATCTCGTCGACGAACTTGGCAAAGTAGGGGTTGATGGACCTCTCGTTTTCGAACTCGAATTTTCCTTCCAACTGCTTGGAACCGTACCAGATGAAGGGGTCAAACTGGGGTACGAATTCGAGGAAGATGTCACCAATGTTGTGAACGATCGGTTCCTTCTGTTGTCGACTAGTCAACGACGCAGCGAAACGCGAGCTCACAGTATGAATACTCGGGTGATCGATAATATTGCTAAAAATACCCTTGACAACCTTGTCACGGCGCTGCACAGGGATGGGGGAAGCCTTGGATCGCAAAGGCAAGATCCAGAAATCACGGAGATATTCCAAATCCTTGACGAAGTCTCGCTCGGTGTAGAAGATTTCGGAAATGACCTCTTGCCTCTTCTTTTCTCGCTCATCGACCTTGTCGGCAATTTCTTTGGGAACCGAGTTAATCCAGAGTTTCTGCTCATCTGTTTGGTCAATCTCGTCGTCGTTGATGTTGGCAGAATCCTCTTTTCGCAATCCGGGGTTGATCTTCAGGTTCAGCCTGGAAACTTGCTCCAGTCGTCGAGGACAGGCAATCGAGTAGCAGAGCTGATCCCTGGTACAGGTGGGAGAATAACATTCGGAGAGGAGAACGAAGACACCGTTGACCGCGGGCTTCTCTTCCGGCTCGTCCATCAGCGTCTCCCTAAACTGATACATTTCTGACTGCGAGTCTCGCAACCTGTGTTCGTATGTGACATCGTGGAAGAATTTCTGGGCATCCAAAGCTCGACCCAAGAGAAGAGCCAGGTTTCGGTCCGTCGTCCTGATAATGTACGACAGCACATCCACCGCTTCGGAACCACTAAAGGCATTTTTATATGTCAGTTCGTTCTTCGTCCGGTCACCAACGATGATCTTGCGGCGGAAGCACTCTGCGACACGGGAGATCAGGGCAGGGTAAACGAGGGGCGGGCGGATCTTGGTTGCAGTTGGCGGGCGCTCGCTCTCGATCGACTTGCTTCTGGAAGGCCGCTGCACAAGAGTGCCGGCATCGGATTCGGAGGGGGCAATGGTTGGCGCTATAGTAGAGGCCATCGACATGGTCCTTCCATGATCGCTGCCCCCGTTGGAGGATGCCATGCTGGGGGTGCGGGTCTGCGAGCCCGGGACGTTGCCGTAGCCGTTGTTCGAGTTGGAGTAACCGTTGGTTGCTGGCGCCTCTACCGGCCTTCGGTTGGGGATGACTCGTCCGCTCATGGTTTGATGGGCGTCTAGGTTCTGAGGGGGAAATGAGCTGGTCATGGACATGGCTCGGTCCTCGTGACGTTCCGGGACAATTCTCCCCTGGGCTGTCGTTCTGGCCGAGTTCTGGTTGGCGTAAGGGGCGTGACGCAACTGGTTTGCGGGTGTCTGCTGCTGGTGTTGAAATGTGCTCGGGGGAGGGTGGTACATCTGGGGTCGAGGGGCAGAGGCGAGGGATTGTGATCGATAAGGATCGTTGTTCATCGCAGGGCCCGGCCCTCCTTGATAAAACCGTTGGGCAGGAGTCCTCGCGCCCGGTGCTTGCGCTGGAGGACCCCGATGATCCATGCGCGGAGGTGCCGGCCCTCCGGGGCCAGGATATGGACGCCTCTGCTGCTGTGGCTGCTGCTGCTGCTGCATGTAATGGTGAGGCGGCTGCTGGCCTCCAGACGCGGAGCGTTGTTGTTGATAGTAACCGTTGCCGGAGCTAGAATCCATCGTTCGAGTCCTCGTGGGATCGTGGTTGCCATAGTGGCCAGGGGGAGGGCGTGGTGGTGGCTGCCGTTGCATGCCTTGCGATGTTGAAGACATGGTCTGAGTCCGACCCTGGTGTTCTCTCATGGGAGGAGGCATCGACGAGGATGTCATGGTTTGAGACCTGCCGGGTGGTGGAGCGGCGCCGAAGATGTTGGAGAAGGCGGCATCTCGCTGGTAGTTGTTATCGCCGTAGCCCTGAGGAGGCTGCCCTCGCTGGGGATGGGGAGCTCGACGGGGATCGTAACCGTAGTCGGCCATGATGGAGGATAATGTGCCTGTGAATTGACAAGACTCTGGTTAGGAGACGGCTGGGAGAGGAGAGGATGGCGGCCGGGGGAACAAACCAGTCGGGAAACCTCTCGAGAGGCCAAAATGGTTGACGGCGGTTCAACAACCGACGTCGACGGATGCGCCGCCGCCAGTCGACGTCAACACAGCCCCTTTGTCGGGATCCAGGTGGCGGTAGATGCGCAACACTCTGTTGTTGGCTGGCGTTGCAGATGCCGTCACGAAACAGCGGGAAGGGCGAGGAGAGACGGTTCAGGGAGAGGACGAGGTTTGTGCCCAAGCGGACGTCGGCTCGCGAGGATGAAACGGATGAGCTCGTGGGTCGTCGGGGAAAAGCAAATAGCGAGGCTGTTTAGTTAGGACGAGACTCGCCGGGCGAGCTAGACTAAGAAGATGCAGACAGGGAGCAATGGGCGGTTGCGGAATCGAGGTTTGGTGGCCCTATCGATGAATTCGAGGGGGTTGCAGGTTCACGATCCACGTAGTAGGTAGGACCAGAGCCAGACAGACCAGCGGCACGCAGCACAGGGCCCAGCACAAGCAAGAGAGCACAGGCAGAGGTCCACCAAGTCCACGTCCACGTCCACAACGGGGTCCCAGATTCGGTGCGCTGCGGTGCGTGTCGGGGGTCGGGTGTCAGTGTGGCAGTGGGGAGAGCCAGGTACGACTGGTGGGAGCCAGGTAGTCAACATGTACCTGGCAGGCCCGTCAGTGGGAAGACTGGGGGGTCGACAGCGGGCAGGCCAGTGAAGGAGCCAGCGGAGGTCCACCAAATCCACCTGTGGACGAGCGGCCCCTCTGGTGGGCGACGGGTTGGCTGGTTGACTGGATCCGGCACGTACGTGGACTGGGACGGGTGCGGGCGCGCGCGGTGATGGGCAGGCTATAAGCTATGGTAAGGGATGGATTGTATGGACTGAGGAGGGAAAAAAGAGTGCCGGGAGCGCACTCCGTACGGTAGTATTGCTTTGTCCTGCAAGATGCCCTGTCAAACCTGCTGGGGATGCGATGGATCCCTTTGTCTGCTCTGACAACGGGAGGTAGCCCAAATATACGTAACCCCCCAAGTATACTAGTACGTGGGTAGCACTGTCAGTCTGAAAGTCGTGGTGGTCCTCAGACCAGGAGCAAAGAATGTGTGGCTAATAAGGGGGAATGAGGGAGGGGGCTACACTAGCGACCGTTGATTCCTGAATAACAACTTGTCGCTCTCGCGCTCGCCCTGCCCGTCTGGATTGGATTGGAGTCTTCCTACCGGGAGACAGTCATGTGAAGCGTCAAGCCAGCCTGCTTGCTCTTGGTGCATGGCAGCATTGCATGGAGGCATTGCATGGAGGAGGTGCTGAGGTGCTGAGGTGCTACACGAGACCAAGCAGCCACCAAGCTCACGACTGCTGCCACTGGGCTTTCCCTCCCGCATTCTCCCATTCTGCATGCACTTGACCCTCCTGGCCTCCCCTCACAACGAAATGCGTCGGTGGCCGAAACTTGGGCGCCAGGCACCGCAGGGACACCCCCGGCTCAGGCCCGCCAGAACCTCGTCGCGACTCCTGCCGCGCCCGTCAACATCCACAAAAGGGAACCAATCACCCGTGACTGCTCCTGGATTCTCACGTGACACATCACATGCATTGGGAGCTCCTGATTGGCCGCGCCCAGCCCAGCTAAGCATTGTCCAGCTCGCTCTTCCTAGCAGCCTGGCCGGGGGCTACATCATCTCAAGCTTCCAACGTCAAACACCAGAGTCCACGTCGTCTTAATCGTCCTACCTCTGTTCGACGGTCACTCATTCATCATGGCTGAGGAATCGGAATTAACTCCCAAGTTCGCCCCCTTCATAGGGATGGTAAGTTCGCCTTTGATGATGCGCGTCGCGGATGACGCGGGTTGCTGATGGACTTGCAGGCCGGCATCTGTGCTGCCATGGTTTTCGGATGTACGACTCCCCCCAATACCCCCGGCCGCCTAAATCATCAAGAACCGAGTACTAAACAATTGGGATAGCAATCGGCGCCGCGTACGGTACTGCAAAGTCCGGCATCGGTATCGCTGGTGTTGGTACTTTCCGACCGGACCTGATCATGAAGGTAGCATTTCCGCGACACGACAATCCAACTAGTATCATCGTCTGACAACAAACACAGTGCCTCATTCCCGTCGTCATGTCCGGTATCATTGCCGTCTACTCGCTCGTTATCTCCGTCCTGATCGCCGAAGATCTGGCACCTCCCTCTACCCAGAACTACAGCTTGTTCACGTACGTTTGGAGTTTGGGTGCGTAGAGATCTATCGCTAACAAGGTGGTAGCGGATTCTTGCATCTGGGATGCGGTATCGCTGTCGGCATGACCGGTCTAGCTGCTGGCTACTGTATCGGTATCGTGGGTGACACTGGTGTGCGAGCCTACATGGAACAGTCTAGGATCTTTGTCGGCATGGTCCTGATTCTCATTTTCGGCGAAGTTTTGGGTCTTTATGGGTACGCTTGTTTGTGGAGAAGGAGAATATTGGCAGCATGCTGACATTTGAATAGCCTCATCGTCGCCCTTATCCTGAACACCAAGAGCAAGGGTTAAGCATGCCTAGCCCCAGACCACCAAGGACGATGTACAGTGTTCCTTACAGCAGTGTTCTCAATGGACGCTGAGGATGATAAGAGCCACCGTTGGGCTGCAGAGAAATGTCTTAATAGCTGCATCGGGCATGGCGTTATGGAAACGTGTAATTTTAACGTGACAGGTAGAGGACAGAGGTGGAAATTGACGGGATTTGGCTTGATATCAGCCCATGTATCTGAATTATACATCACGCAGCATGAGTTGACAGCGAGTTTCGAAAAGGATGTTGAAATCTTTGTTCGAGTAGGGAGCTAACTATGTCCAGTTTGTCCAGCTCCTATAAGCCCCCAACCCCATAAACCCAGAAGACCCTATTAACCAGAGAATGAATGAAAAGAAAGCAAAAGGATGAGATCTAGCGAGGAGTCCCTTGTCATCACCATGCAGATGGGAGAAGATCGTGAACCAAACACCCGACATGAAAACACATTTGAGGAAATTGACCAACCAGGACCAAATTTAAATACAAATGAAAAAAAAAACGCCGAGAAAATGCGGCAATGTCATCCGGATGCCATCATCAAACTTTGATCGAACCTGACACAGCAGCAGCGTCCCAGCGCGGCAAAGGAAAAAGTGTGTTCGTTTACATCATGAGGCGACGTCCGCCAATGCGACGGAGGAGCTTCTTGCGGGAGCTCATCTCGGTCTCGCGGCGGAACCGAGTCCAGCTTCGGTCGCGCTCGTCCCAGTCTCGCATTTGTGCTAATTGGAGTTTGTCAGCTGGGGCAAACAAGGTTATGGATATATATGGGGAGGGAGGGAGATCGGCAGAAAGGTGTTGTGGACTGTCATGTGCATGTGCGTGTGTGTGGCTTACCTAGGAACCAATCCCACTGGCGGTCCTCACGCACAAGGATGTCGTCGGGGGCCTCACGAGCGAGGCGTTCCTGACGTGCCTGTGTAGCAGCCACCTCTCCCACAAGATGCGGGTCCTCGAGAGGCCGAGTGGGCGACTCACTGCGATCCCGAATCTCGCTGGGGAGAGTATTGGTGAGAGTATTGGACCGGCGCATAGGGTCTACGGGATATCTCTGAGCGCTTACACGTCTCTGAGCAACCCGCTGAGCAGTGGGGCTCATGCTAACAGACGACCATGCCCCAACGCGGAAGTCGTTCAGGTTCGGGGTGCTTCGCAGAGGGCCGGAGGGAACCGGGGGCAGTCCGATGGTCTGGGGACGCGGGGCCGAGGTGCTGGTTCGGAGCGGCGGCAGAAGAGATGTCGTCGGGCCCGCGACGTTGGACCTGCTGGTGGGCGGCGAGTAAGGCGGTACGGCCTCAGGGTACGGAGCGACGGAGTGATAGGACGGTGCTTCCGAGACTGGAGAATCATACAGGGTCAGCTACATTGGTCTCGTGCCGGCACCTGGGACTCCACAGGTCTCTATCGGTGCCTGAATACAGCAAAACAAGCAACACGCCAGGCGAAACATGCAGCAAAGCAAGATGACGACTGCCTAATGCGAAAAACTCACCGTACGAGGGCGCGGCGGAACGGATCGATGCCGTCTCAAAGTCCTCGGCGCTGTAGCGCGGAGTAGCAATAGCACCGGTCATGATAGCGGAGGTCCAGACACAGAGGAAGGGTGGAAACGAGGTGGGAGAGGAGTGGCGAAAGCCAAGTCGAGCATCTGTCCGGGAGCTGCTGTGCTTATCAAGAGGAAACAAGGCTTGGCAAAAACGAACAGTGAGGAGATAGCTTGGGACAGGATCACGCGGTGAGGTTCGAGGGGTCAAGTGAACCGGCTTGTGAATGGGAGACGATGGGAAGAGGTTGAGTGAGACGGGGGAGTGGGAACGGTGACTCTTGTTGGAGGAAGGTAAGACAACAAGAGCCAGAAAGCCCAGCTATTAATGCACACTCACGGATAAAGATGCATGCAGGGAGGTGCAGGTGGGAGATTCGGTCGTGGTGGAGGTGTTGGCATGGTGGGTAACAAGCATGTTCCGCACCCTCACCAAGGACGCAATGCACTGGGGCACCTGTTCTTGGCCCGCGAATGTGGATGGGGAGGAGGCCCCTTGGGCAAGCTCCAGGTCCAGCCCGCAGCTGAACTGGCGTGGGCCGGCCATTTGCATCACGTAGTGTGGCGTGGAGGTTGGGGGGGGGGGAGGGGGGGTAACACTGGGCGAGATGCGGGGACACGTGAGAAACCATACAGAGTTGATGCTTGACTACGGTGCAATGACGCCGAGAGGGAAAAAAGCAAGGCAGATGATGCTTCCGGTCTGCTTGCTGTTGGGGAGGAGCCTGCTCCAGTCTCCAGTGCGAACTATAGCCCGGCTATGGGCTACCGAGCAGCCATAAACCCACGAAACAGCCTTCCCGCAGTTGCGTCGGCGATCACTGCTGGTGTGTAAACAAGTGTGACTGGGACGGGATCGGGATGGATGGATGCCACAGCACAGGGCAGCACAGGGCAGCACAAGAGACAGGGCACAGCACGCCAGCACAAGAAAGAGCTGCAGTGACAGAACATCATCCTGCCAGCTGGGAATGCTGTAGTTGGGTGTCCCCTGGCGGCATGGTCGGGCGTTTACCTGAATAGGCATGACGGGCTTCCACGGAGGCTTCCACACGGCGATAGCGGGGTATGGCGGGCAGCTATCCGGGACACCGAGGGGCCAAACAACTGGGCCTAAATGGGCTCTGGGTGACGGTGTCCTCGTCCGAATGGCGGGGCTCGGGCCTTCGTCTGGGCGCTGTCTGGGCATGTCTTGGGCCCTGTGGGCCACTGATCGGGCAGTGCTCACAGGGGGACGATGCTGGGGTGGTGTCCGGTGGGGGTGGGCTCTCGATAAGCCCTCACGCTTCTTCGTGGTGGTGGTCGTCGCGAAAGGCCTTGTTCCGCCATGGTCGCAAGCGAATCTGGGTCCGGGAGCCATGGCGCCTTTTGCCATGTCACAACTGTGCCAGAAGTGGCAGAACTGATGGTAGGCAGGTGGGCCTCGATGATGTCTTCGACATCGTGTCTATCACTCCAACCAGGGATGCTTGCCATCGACTACGGCACTTGAGCATCATGGTAACTCATTCCCGGGCCTGGGATGTTTGACATCCTCCATGATGATCCTTGATCGTCGTCGCCTCTGGCCAAGGACGTTGGACCTTGATGAATATGATGCAAGCCTAGGCATCGTGGTGCAACTGCAACGAGGCCACTTGGCCCAGACCCGACTTGGCACCCTCGCCCCCCCACCTCGTCCAGTCGTATGTCTGGGTCTGGATGACGGCGGACAATGGTGTGGTTGTGTGCTCCTCGACGTCTCGACGCCAGTCCCAAGTTGCAAGGGTTGCATCCCTCCCAATTTTTGAGCTACTGTAAGGTTCAACGCCGACTCGCTCGAGCAAGACACGCTGAGAGCCAACTATTCCTTGGACGACCTGCCTGCTATGGTAGGTAGCCGGGTTCCTTAGGGTACAGTCAAAGATTTTGGGGAGATCGCCGCCTCGACCGGAACTTTGATCTGGGCTGTGGTATGCATTTCCATTTCTGATGCAGGAACAGTACGCTTGCTGAGCGTTACGCTTGTGCTCGGATTCAGTTTGATAGACCATGGGACTCTCAAAGTTAACCAACCCTCCTCTCAGGCCCATCGATCTTGTGCCCCTCCCGCAAGAGGCGCTGCTGCTTGACTACCCCCCTCCACGGTGAGAAGTACGGGTCATCCGGCCCCATTCCCATTCCCCCGGGCACTGTGAGGCGTTGGCCCGTTTTTTTGTGAGGGGGGTTTGGGTGGACTGGTGATCTAGGGCAGAAGAGACGAACATTCAAACCAACCTACGAGGTGCACCAGTTCGTAGTCCAGCCGATCTTGGGGGCCTCTTTCCGGGGACATGTACTTTTTTTGGCTGCTGACACGCTTTGGACGTGCATGAGGGGAATGGTAGTTTCTCGGCTTGCATGGCGTTTTTGGGACTTTTTGGGCCCAGTAGTCGTAAAATACCATGAGACCTGCATGATGGGCTCGTCTCACTGGCTATCCCAATCCTTTTCGGGAGTCGGTCTCAGAAAGTGACCGGATTTACCCGCGGCTGGCAGCCCGGCCAAGACATTCCCGTTACCGTTTTTGAGGGGGTTACGCGTCTGCTGCGGAATAGGAGAGGGATCTTGCCGGCTGATACGGACGGATGCGGACGGATACGGTGAAAGAGGGCAAAGCGAGGAAGTTTGATTTTGCGCGGGGAGACCCGACAGCGTTGATTGACGACAGTCAAAACAACTAAAGTTAACCATATGTATTAACAATAGGTGTTGTCTTTGATTTAGCAAGCGGGGACGTCAGTGTGTAACGCCAAAGCTCACGGGAGGGTCACGATGCCTGTGCAGCGTCAGATAACAAACCGGGGGGTTTACGACGAACCAGGCAGGTTGTAATTTTCGCAGTTAAGATTCAGCCCTAGATCCGGCGGCGTGGGGATCACTGTATGATCGCTGGAGGATTGCGGCCGATTGCGTCCTTGTGCTCCCTCACAAGGTGGGTGAAGCACTGACAGGCAGGTCGCACGAGGCTCTGGGTGAGCGTGAACCACAGGCCACCCACCATCCGTCCTTTGGCCATCCACCCACTGGCCCTGCCCCGCCGCCCCTGCCGGAAGCCCAGTCCCGTCACTTTAATGGGAAGGTACGTACCCGTCGCGTGAAGACGCGAACTACCTAACCGGGTCGACATTTTGTGTAGCCTGAACCAGAAAGTCGGCGACAGCTACAACATTTCACTGGTCGTCCCAAGCGAAGCCAGACCGGCCAGAAACTCCGGAAATCCCGAACCGGCGCGTTTTTCACACCCTCAATTCCACAGCCTGATCTATTCGCCATCCACCAATGCCAGCTCGCCGGCGTAACTCCTCGCCTGAGGAGTCGCGATCTCCCTCCCCCTCGCAAGCTACACCTGCGCGGCGCAACCTGGTAGTGCGAGAGAGGGATTCCAATCGCAGCGTATCTGGGTCGAAAAGGAAGCGCGCAGATACCAGGGCCGAAGGGAGCTCAAGCCGTCGCCGCCGAACGATCCAGCCGTCCGAGGACAGTGACGACAGCGAAGGTGGTCATGATGTGTACGATCCAGATCAACCCTTGGACGAGCGGCGAAAGGTGCAGCAGGGATTCAGAGACCTGCTCCGCGACGTCACCGAGAACACCGAAGAGTATCTTCAGCCCGACTCGAAGGGCCTACACGAGGCCATCCTGAAGGCCGACGAGCTTACCAAGCACCTTCGACAGACGACTGAGGCCACAATCGATTCACGCCTTCTTGTCAGCACGACCGATTTATCGTATAGAAAAACATTGCGCCTTACTCAAGGCAGCCTGGCGCAAGGCATTGACGTTGACGAATTTGTGTCGAAATGCATTACATACATGCGCCAGGGCAGGGGCATCCATGACGATAATGCGCCCGAACTTTCAAGCACGCAACGTCATAGGAGAAGAACGACCCGAGATGGAGACGACGATGACGACGAAATCGGTGACGAGGGAGACATGATGAACTGGCCACATCTCGGCCGCTTTGCGGCATTGCCTAATATCCGACGGCCAGCCCTACCCGGCCTCCTGCTTGGTCCATTATCGGTCGAAAAGAAGGTTCGGAAAATCACAAAACGAAGTGCCCCTTTTCGTCCAAACGCCCTGGAAGAAACAAGACCGGAGGTGCTAAACGTCGAGGACCTGGCAAAGAGGGAAAACGACCTGACAGCGATATGCGGCAAAATTCTCCAGCAACTGCGCGAGCTTCAGGCAAGCATTCAAGAGACAGTCATGGAGTTGATTGATGATGATGGTATGGAAGACGAGGAAAAACACAAGATAATGCATCAACATGGACTCAGAAGCACGGGTGGTATCGATTTAATGCGCTTCGTGGTAAACCCGAAGTCATTTGGTCAGACCGTTGAGAACATATTCTACGTCAGCTTTCTCGTTCGAGATGGAAGGGTCGAGATTGACTTTGACGAATTCGGCATCCCTGCCCTGGGTAAGTATCCCTCGCTGCTCACCACCCAAGCACGTACACCAGACTAATTGCGTTTCACAGCGCCTGTCGGGGCAGGTGGAGATGAACATGACGCCGATCCCAGCACTGCACGACACGGGGCCTCCAAGCAACAAGCAATCCTCTCTATGGACATGGATACATGGCGTGACATCATTGACACCTTTCAACTGAAAGAATCAATGATTGCGCATAGGAAAGAGGTTGCAAACATAGCGCCTGGACCGAGAGGTTGGTATAGCTGAAATGTTTGCTATCAACACTGGCCTACCCACTTTGGGCCGATGTTGACGTATGAGCCAACATCGTCCCTTTGTTCCTTTTGGAGACATGGGTGATAATCGTGCGGAGATCCCGCTAATGCACCACACCCGTATTAAATTCTTTGGCCTTTGTCAACCCCCCTGTATTAATGTATCGAAAGCTCGATCCATCTCTGGGCTTGTGCAGTGTACATCTATGCACATAGCCTCAGCTGTTTGTTCTCAATGGAGGGGGGGAGGGAGTTTGTTTTGGGAAATGTCAACATCAGGGCGGCGAAATCGGCCGTGTCCCTTGCGAATAGTTCAAGACATGACTCTTCCCGCCCAGGAGCTCTTGGTAGTCAGCGTTAATCCCTTGTCTTCTCCAAGATTCGGTTCCAAGGCATCCATCCTTTCCCACCGTGTCCATACCTGGGGCATGTCGAATCTTTTCGTGTTCAGGCTTCTAGTTACGGCTCTTGACATATTGTTGATACACCAGATGCTGGGAGTGCCTGGTTTGTGTCTCACTCCCGCCACCCGTATCGTTCGGACATTTACCATAGCTATCCCAGCTTGTGTTTACGGTCATGGATCAAGAGCACCAGAGCGGATTTGAGCCGGCGCAGAGTCCCTTCGGCCAGATGCAAGACGAGAGCGGAAACGCAACAATCATGCAAACCCCTACCTCTGAAGTTTTTGTCGAGCCACCTGAGATCGATGCTAATATCCGTACACCGCCCGATGAACCGATGCAAATGGCCGATACGCCTGGGGGCGTTGAAGAAACCGGACGGGGCGAAGATATAAGAAATTCGCCCCGGGACAACGACAAGCAGACACTTGAAGCAAGAAGGTCCCTGAAGGACTTGATTCAGTGCGCAACTAGCTGGAAGGAGGCTATCCAAGAACTCATAGAATCGCCAGCAAGTGATTTCGAGGGCCTGAAGAGGGGCTTGAGTATTGTCCTCGATGAGATGGCAGGAGCGATATCACACCATAACGACAGCCTATCAAAAACCACGGCCAGCCTCCCGAAGAAGGGACATCCTAATTCACACGCGAACCAACTTGGCAAGTCAAAAAAACCAGCCCAGTCGCCCCTGGAACCAGTTGGTCTGGGCGGCCAGAGAAAGCAGAAAAGAATTTCTACCGAATACATCGAAGATGTCCAGCATCAAGCCCTGTACGTCTACAAAAAAGATCGCTCACAGACGGCCAACCTCCAAACACCGGAGGCCGCTCGGAGTCCGGGCTGGGCTTCACCAAAGGTTCACCAAAACGTACCGCCCATCTTGATACCCTCCCGACCTCCTCGACCTCCTGGCCGAAGATCTGTCGCTGGCGAATGGAAGAGGCCGGGTCCCGAAACAGCTGGGTCCAAGCGGTTATCACAAATGTCCGGAGAACCCTCGCCCGATACTCCAAATTATGGTGACGAACCAGGCAATGCCCATAAATCAAGAATATCATGGGCTGGAGGACACGAGAGCTCTCCCATTCCGGAATCTCCATCCAGAGAGCATATGCCCATTTCTGCCTCCCCCGATGGCCACAGATTGAAAGCGTCCCAAATGGGGCTTATATCACGCAACGTATCTCAAGAGTCGCTGCAGCTTCCTGAAACGGAGCTGCCAACAGATCCATCGGACGGTGTCTCGAGGGACTCTTTGCCTGTGCACCGGCGCGCAGCATGCGGTACAGTCACCCACGAAAGTAAAGAGGACCAAGCCCTTGGTCAGGGACCAGACGCAGAAGGGTTGGAAGAAGCGACAACCAGACGCTCGAGCAAGGTAGAAGGACTCTCTCATACAGGATCCTACATGCCAGTTGAAATAGATCCGAGTCGAAAATCCAATGTCTTATTTCCTGGCGGAAGGGAACAGCCTGGTCAAGAGTCAGATGAAAAATGGCTGGAGAAGGCGACAAGCGATGCTTCAAGCTCGAGGAACACCCCGGGCCTTTGGATGGGACTTGTATTGTTTGCAGTGATATACTGCATCCTTTTTATTATAACATTTCAAGTCTATGTGGCCAGCTTACGTCTACAGCATATTTGGTTCATGGCGAACGGCCTGACGAGGGACTATATGCTGTTGTCTTATCTGGAGGCTCCTTCTTGGATGTTGGTGCCAGGGGTAGATGGCAACCTGCTCATGGGTTCGAACGAAGCTGAAAAGGCGATGGGCTGGCTCTGGCAGGTTCTTTCGTGGAATTCTAGTGTAAGCTATAGCTATAGGTGGCTATGTGAGACAGATGGATTATGAATAAATATCAGTGGCCCGTCAACGTTTAAGTCTATTTTCCCGGCAGCTGTTTCAGTTCGGCGTTTTTAAGAACCTCTGCTATACCATGCACATTCGCATTGTGGGGGAGGCGCCCAATCGTGTCCAGTGTGTTCAGTGTATTAATACAGCGAGCATTCTCTCCGGCTCTACGCCTATATGCTATGGCACAACTCAACATTTTCGAGACGGGCCCTATCCGTCATCTGGTATCTATCAACAGGAAAGCAGAACAACCACCCAGACCAACTCCGCAGCGTAAACAACACAGCTACCCCACCCAGCTATTTGCACAGTACAAGAACATGATTCATACAGATCGTCCCAATGACCTCCTCTCCTTTCTCTTCCTCTCCTTTCTCTTCCTCTCCTTTCTCTTCCTCTCCTTTCTCTTCCTCTCCTTTCTCTTCCTCTCCTTTCTCTTCCTCTCCTTTCTCTTCCTCTCCTTTCTCTTCCTCTCTTCGTTCTTTCGATTTCTTTTTTAGAGCTTTAGATTAGTTCTTGTGTCCGTTGAGGTGCCACTCAAAGACCTTGCGGAACTGCTCCTTGGCGTTGCCCTCCATGACGTCTCCGTGGCAGGGGATCATGGTGTCAAAGTCCCACTCGACGATGCGCTGGACGCTGGCGTTGAAGCTCTCGCGGTCCTTGACGAGGTACCAGTTGAAGCGCTTGATCCAGCGGGCGTCGCCCTGGACGTCCTGGATGCCGGAGAAGAGCCTGCCCAGGAAGCCGTCGGCAGGCTGGTCGGCGGCGGGGACCCTGCTGTACTGCTCGGTGGCGGGCAGGTTGAAGAGCAGGTCGGCCTGGACGACGACGCGCTCGGGCTTGTAGTAGAAGACGATCTCGAGGTTGGCGTGGGCGTCGACGTACTCGTAGTCGAAGTCGGCGTCGAAGTCGTCGCCGATGCGCACCTCGCGCTTGTTGGCCTTTGTGAAGATGACGGCGAACTTGTCGTCGCTGATCTTGGGGTCGTCGAGCTGCTTGGCGCGCTTCTCGGGCAGGCCCTCGGGCCCGACGAGCTTGGCCTGTGGGTACTGCTTGGCCCACTCGGAGACGAAGATGTGGTGCTCGTAGTCGAGGGCCACGATGTAGCGGACGTCGCCGCCCATCTCGGCGACCTTGGCCTTTGTGGCCTCAGTGAGAGCCACGGGGGAGAAGACGGCGAGAGCGCCGGATGTGAGTTTCACTAATGAGGTGAGTTAGCAATTCATCCTGAGAAAAAAAAATGAGCATCATGAGTGGTGCATACCAAGGGTTCCTCGGCCTCCAATCTTGATTCTTCCGAATCTGGCAAAGGGTACGGAAAAGGTTGCAATGTTTGGCGTGACATTGCGAATGACCATGACATCGTCAGGATTTGAGGGGATGAGCTTGGACGACATGTTGTTGGTGTTGATGGTGGATGTGGCGGCGAGTGATGTGTGATGGGAAGTACTGAAAGCGGCTCGTTGAGAATGAATTGATATAGGCTGGCGGAGGCGGCTCCTCTGCTGTGCTACACTGCTAGGATGCGGCGACTGTGATGATAAACTGGTGTGAAATCGATGACGGCAAGAGCCAGGGCCGGATGCGACGTGTAAGCCGGGTAAGGATGCGGCGGCAGCGACGGGTGAGACGAGGATGGTGTGAGGTCGGGATCTGGGGATCGCCTTGTGGATCTTGTGCAACGACATCAGAAAAAAAGAACCGACCGAGCGGAGAGGGGACGGATCAAGTTCTTAAATAAAAGACGAGAGCTCGGCGAGCGCACCGACATATGATGTGGTGATGGGACAAGATTTGGATTTTTTTGCAAGGTGACCAGGGGTTCTACGCGTGGCCTAGCCTAGCTGAGACCACTCACACACACCCACACACGTAACCGATTGCCTTTTTTTTCTCTTCGGCCTTCCCAGGAAGCCATCATTTGGAATTCACCACTAGCCATGACATCAATACCACGCCCGTGGGTATTACCAAGCCGGGCTTTGCCAACGGCCAGGGCGCAGGGCCCAGTAAGCTGGGGGGCTCCACATGGCATACCCCTTCGCCGCAACGGCTTCGGCCGAATCCACCCCCCGATACGGTCAACTTTGTACGGCAAGCCGAGGCTCGGAACCTTAATTGTCCCATGGACCAAAACTTGACCCTGTCCTGGGGCTAGGAAAGATTTGGTGGCTCCAGGGCCTTTCTTGTTTTGGGGGTCATGCCTGGGACTGGGAGGAGGTGACTAAGGTGCTTATCATGACACCGTTTTTTTTTTCTGATTATGCAGGGAAGCACATGCATGCGTCCAGACACAAGGTACAAGGCGTCTGTGTGTGTGTGTGTGTGCCCGGTCTATGTACATGTATCTGCATGGGCTTGGGACCTGGGCGCTGGGTTGGGTTGCGTGACATAGGTACAAGATCACAAGCAATATTTTTCCCCCTAGCAGATTCCAAATCATCCCATTATCAATGCAATCCAGGCACGGACTTGTCAGCACCCGTGCGCCACGGCTGACTGCATTTGTTTTTGTGATCCGGCTCGGTTTCGTACACAGCCCATGCGTGTGGCTGTCACTTCTTTGGAATCAATAAAATCCTTCTTGACTATGCCCCGTTGGCTTAGCTCCCCCCTGGGTCCCCGCATCGCTTTGCTGCTGTCAAAGGTCAAGTCCCGAGCCGAGACATGCAGCAGAGAGCAAAGTGGGCACCTGTCACCGTTACTGTTACTGCATAATACGTCATCCCTTGCATGTTCTTAGCTCCAGCCCGCACGCAGGTGGTGGTGTTGAATTTGTCACCGTTGAAGAGTCCGAATGCAGTCAGACTCCGGATTTAATCCAGTCATTTTATCAAAGGCAATAATGCATTTCAAATACTTCACTAAAATTATTCCTCTCAGAGAGATTCGTACGGCTTTTATTTCATTTTATATATGCATTTCTGTCCAGTTTGGCGTACCACAGTGTGGAGGCGCCAATGGACGTCCCCATCATCAGGGTGAGTAAGAGGCTCAGCATCTCCTGCGCCGCCAGCCATTAATTGTGTGAATTGATTGATATGTACAAGTCCTAAGATATGCATCGCCATACAGAGATTCCAGCCTCACGGCGCCGCCAGCCATGGCTGCATATTGCATATCAATCATGGCTTTGAACGAAGTGATTCAGGTAGTTGTCTTCCTTTGGGCCCCACAAGGTGTATCTCCCGCTCCGCTCTGTTCGCAGAGTTATTATGCGGGTGTTGATGCGGACGGAGAAGGAGATGTATCCATGAGCGTCGGCCATCCAGGCGTGAAGGAACACAACGCCTCAGGCGGGGTAGATCCTTGGTATGCCTTACAACAGTAAAAAGGGTACCACATTCCACATGCTAGCCTCCATGTTGATAATCTAGTTGGCAAGATCTCCGGCATCGCCTAGGCGTGATTGGATGATGAGTGAAAGGCGTTCTAGGTATTCCGGAGAGGTGTATGGGTGGGTTTCGAAATCATCAAGGAAGAAGGAAACGCAAACTGGCGCGGTGATCTACTGAGAAGATCATGAAACTCGTATTTAATAAGGTTGTAGAAAAGAAAAATCCGGTCAACCATATTTGTCAAAAATATACCACTTGGCTGGTTGAGATTCCCCGACATGTCATTCCATGAGAATGGAATGATGTGGCAAGCATGTGGATCACAAGCACCTATAACCACACACCGGTTTTCGTCTAGTTCGCGACATTCATCACCTTCAACTTCGTTCCGCTTTGTTTGGCTGCTGTGGTAATCAGGCGAACAAGGGTTGGTTTTTCCGTCGAGTTGCCCTACTTGTTGGCTAATCTTGCCGACAAGGCCTCGTATGTCATCTGCGCCAGACAGTCATCGGACATTGTGTGTATCTCATTCTCGACCCTTTGAGAGCGGCTCTTTGTCTCTAGTATTACTATGGGACTCCACATCTCTCGGGTAGTCATTCCTTCCTTTAAGCTGCGAAAAGGGAGAGCCCTAGTATTTCTTATTTCGTGAAACTCTCTTACTATCAACAACGCCAACTAAAGAGATGCATGGCGGCCAAATAAAAAAAGTCTTGCCTTCAGATTCGAACCGCCATGACCAAAATGAATGCAATTGAGTGGTCACATGACCACGGTAAGCTGATAGGGGTAGACTGCATGATGCCATCTGTAAACACACGTGGTGTATTTAAACACTTCAACGAGATAATCGACTAGACCTCGGTGAGACGTTCAGCCTCATCATATCTTGAGAATCAGCCAGGGTGACATGGAGCTTGGAACCGGATGAATAATATCGGCTTTCTTCAGTGTCATGGCCTGCATCTTCCTCAATATCGGACTCCGAATTCTTGTCTGGTTCGTCTGCTGGGTCTCTGTGTTCTTCATCGTCGGTCTCCACAGGGCTGATGAATCACGTCATTTCGTCGAGATTCGCTGCAATTCGCTTCTTTTTGGGATATGTCTTCGGTTTTTCTGGCTTTTCCGAGTTGACTGAACTCGGCGATTGATATCATTGATGCTGAAGTCCGACGCTCTGCTCCCCCAGTCGTTCGTATGCCTCTCCTTGGGGTGGAAGCTGACTACCACGGTATGACAAAAGCAGTTCTGCTCTTATTCGCCATGGCCCCAAAGGCTCATAGTCTGGGCCTTCGACAAAGCCCTTGACTTCAGGCGAACATCTTAGTAGTCATGATCCGTATTGTGACAAAATTGACAGTCCGATCTTTTAACTTGTAGCATACGCGACACGCCAAGAGGTGCTTGCGGCTCAGGGTATACCTCCATACGCTTCAATCATCATATGCGAATCGTGTGTCATACTTCGCATTTTTCTTTTTACGGATGATGGAGCTGGGTTCCTATAAATATAATTAGCTAGATTCCTTTAATTCTATATATAACAAGAAGAAGAATAATAATAACAATAAAGAAAAAAAGGGAGAGAGAAGAAAGAAAGTCTAAGCATACCTTGAGCTTGGAACCCGCTGGTTTGCATCCACTGCACGATCGGTGGCTAAGTAGCTTCGATACACCCCCTCGGATTATTTTCCCGCATATCTCACAGGCATATGAGGATATGCCAGCCATGTCGGCAAAGCAAATTCAGAGGCAGAGTCATGAATGAAGATGTAGGGTGTGTGTAGATGTGGACAGAAGCAGTGAAACTGTGACCGGAGCGCGTCTGAATGAAATGTTTCTCGTCTCCATAGACACTTGGCGCTTTTAGTTCTGATGTTTTGGTTCGCCGTTGGCTTGTTGAAAGAGTCCGGCGGTGAAGAATAATGGAGTGAGAGAGTGGGCTGTATATCGAGATGAGAAATCCAATGCTCTTCCGTGAATGATAGTTTCCATCTGGAAAAGGATGAGACAACGAACCATGGCAAGGCTTTTGACTTTCGAGTTTGTTAGTGCCAAATTGTGCTGTTTCCCCGGTGATTTGACGGGATAGGCTGCTCATGGATGTTTGTAACCGTTATAGACATTTGCTTCGAAACCGAGCCATATTGACGTTGTAAGTGTACACCATTGATGCTCGTTGTGTGTCCTGGGCAGAAAATAGAGTGTCACCAGTCCAAAACTCTGCAACGCGATACTGGTGGACTTCCACCTCAGTCGTGTTGGCTGTGGAGAGCGGCATCTTGCTCTAGTGAATATTGCGTCGGGGTGGCCATCACGCGAGTCTTGACAAGCCGCTCCTCGTCCTCAAGAACGGCCCCCCTGCCCTCCCGGGCCCTAAGCTTCCACAAAATGTTCAATTTCGGGTTTATGAGCCCGAAGAGAAGAAAAATGGGCTTTGCGGTTTAACGTCTGTCTCGTTATTCCGGCTCATCTTTGTCCTGTGCAATACAGCGTTAGCTTTCACCTGACTTGTTGGAATGCACCTATAGACTGCTCACCCTGGCTTCCTGCTGTGGACTCCTCTGGTCTAAGCCATCGCATCAGGGACATGGATTGCCAGCAAAATAAACCCGCGCCTGCCGCATCGCTTTATATATTCTTTTGGTCCGATTGGGAACCGGAAGGAGGGGAGAAGAGAGAGAAATTCGTGCCGCCTTTGTCCTTCCTCTGAGGAAAAAATGAAAGAGAAAAGGAAAATCTGTATCACAGTGGTTACACCGGGCTCATAACCAGTTGTGGTGAATGTTGAGTTGTATTGTGAGCCTTGATCCCCATCCTGAATGGGAAGATCTGTCCTATTTATTCTTCCAGGAGATGTTCTAGAAAGGTCTCTCTCGCTTAATGAAGTTGCTTGTCTCAACTTGCTTGTCGGAGCCTTGCTGTAAGCGAGCTGCTTGCTACGAGCAGACTCAAACTGCAAACAACCAACTACAAATGGCAAGTGGTAGCGAGTGCCATTCACGGCAGGTTGGTGCAACGGGCAACACCGCTAGCGGCTGCAAACTACAGTGAGAATGGTCTGCAACGTGCTACTTAAATCTAGCTCAACAACTCGCCTATTACCATAATAAGTAGAGTGAGTGAAAATATGAGAGAAAATCATTATATCATGTCATGATGAAAAGAATACTTGCTAACTTCTTTTCCTTGTTTCTTTGTGATGTTCGACTTGGCAGCATTACTCTTGGCTGTGATACGTGCGAAAGCTCGTACTCCGGAATTCTCGTACTTTGTTTCTCGCCGAAATCATCAGAATAACGAGGTAGAGAAATAAAACGACACCCCAACCTTTTTAACTTATCCATAATTAGAATCCTAGCAATAATTAACATAGTTTCCATTCATTTATCATCATTTTCGTCTCATTTTATCCCCTGTCCTCCATCCTACATGGATGTTGAAACTCGAGACTAGCCAGTGGTCCGTGCATCCCCACCGCAAGCTGCTTATCTTATCAGCCCGCATGCTCACTTGACGTCGGCGCGGGACACTCGTCAACTCCAACCCGAATCGTCACCATCTCGATATATTCCAGCTTCCATCCGAGCTTCCGCCGACTCCCCAACTCTCCGAACCCCCCCAGAATGAGTTGATTCGAAATGTCTGAGTACGGGCGCATGGACCCGTTCTCCTTCGCGGGCTCCAAGGATGTCGAGCACCCTGTGAGCATTCGCATGTAGGTTCTGCCTTGGCTAGCTGTCGCTTGTCCCTCACCCGCTGACAACTTGCCGCAGAATGAACCTCGAGGGCGAAGAACCTCCATTCAAGCATTCTACACTTCTAGAAAGGCCCGATCTGCGACACATCGGATCTAACATCAGGTGCGCAGCCCCAGTCGCCGGAGCCCACACCTTGCCTGACATTTACCTAGCCCTCACTCCGATGTTTACGTCACCGTCCAAGTCTGGGCCGGCTCCAAGCCCCTCACAGTACCCGTTCAGACTGCATACAAGCCTTTTAGATCCGAGCGAAAGTATGGTTATCCCGGCGCAATTGACTTTTGGATTCCCGACCTGACCAGAATAGATGGAACGAATGGCTTCAGCTGCCTATTACATACAAATCTCTCCCAGCCAACTCCCGCCTCGCGATAACAGTGTGGGATCTGTCGCCTACCGGTGGAAATGACGCCATTGGCCATGCGATTCCATTCGGTGGCACGACATTGCCCATGTTTGATGAGGAGAACCAGGTGCAAAAGGGCAGGCAGAAGTGCCTGGTACACCGTCACAAGCATGCCGACGGAACCGATAACTCGACGACACCAGCGCTGGTCTCGACCAAAAAGAAGCCGAACTCACGCAAGGGCTCCGTCCCCCCTCTCGATAAAGATGCTGAAGAACTCGATCGCATGGAAACACTATTCAAGAAGCACGAAATGGGCGAGATTCCTCGTGTCGACTGGCTAGACCAGATGGTCTTTCGTAATTTCGAAAAAGGAGGACTGCAGGCTGCAAAGTCATCTATGAAGATGTTACAACGTCAGCAGGCGCTAAATGGAGACGGGCACGGGAATGGCGTTGACGAAAAGGGCGCCTCGGAAGATGGCCGCCCGGGACTGTCGACGTTCCTCCTCAATGTTGAGCTACCGCGCTTTGACTTTCCCGTTGTGTTTTCCGACCACGAATACGACCCTCCTCCTATCTCATCTCTCCAGAACCTGTCAGTCTCACAGGCTAGCATCCCTCAGAGACAGCCTAATCTGCAATATGGGCCAGGAATTAACGCCGTGGGTGAGGGTTCCTCTGGCCCTGGTGGTCGACTTGTCAAGGTTTATGACCCGGAAGTTGGACACAAAGACAACCCGGCTGAGGCGAAACACCGACGACTCTTTCGAAGTTCCCATAGGCATGGTATTCTTGACAAGGATCTGAAGCCAAACGCCAAGGTCCGAGATGAGCTGAATCTCATCATGTCGTACCCACCGACTCATGTTCTTAACACTGAAGAAACGGATTTAGTATGGAAATTCCGCTACCACCTGACTCGAGACAAGAGGGCATTGACCAAATTCGTCAAATCCGTCAACTGGAACGATCAAAGCGAGTCCAAACTGGCTATACAGGTACTTGGGCGCTGGACAGAGATCGATGTTGACGATGCCCTTGAGCTTCTCGGCCCATCCTTTGACAACGGAGCCGTCCGCTCATATGCCGTAGAACGTCTCCGCAAATCAGATGACAATGAGCTGCTCTTGTACCTGCTCCAATTGGTACAAGCGTTAAAGTATGAACACATCTCCACGGATTCTGCCGAAGACAGTTCACACGATTCGTCCCTGGCACGGTTCCTCATTCAACGAGCAGCTGCAAATTTTCAGCTTGGAAATTACTTCCACTGGTATCTCATGGTGGAATGCGATGACGCCAGCCCTGAGCCAGGTCTTGATAATCGAAGCATCTATCGCAAAGTCGCGTATGAATTCATGGCAGAACTTGTGAAACAGCCAGACGGCGTAGAAAACAGGAAGACTCTCTTGCGGCAGGCGGAACTTGTTGCCATCCTCAGTAGGGTCGCGGTAGAGGTCAAAACAACTACCGACTCCAACGCCAAGAAGACCGACCGGGTCAAACACTTCCTTGCAGACCCCAAGAACGAACTGTTAATAATCGACCCGCCCCTACCTATGCCGCTCGATCCCTCGGTGTTTATCACTGGGGTTGCTCCGGATCAAACAAATGTATTCAAATCGTCGTTGAGTCCGTTCAAGTGTACATTCAAAACCACTACCGGCACCATCTATCCGATTATTTTTAAGGTTGGAGATGATCTGCGCCAAGATCAATTGGTAATTCAAATCATTACGCTTATGGATCAACTGCTCCAGAAGGAAAACCTAGACCTCAAGCTCTCACCCTACAAGATTCTAGCGACCAGCACGTCGGCAGGTGCATCTCAGTTCGTTCAGTCTGCAAGTTTATCAAGCATCGTCAACAAATTCAAGACAAATCCTGGGTTGGGGTATCTCAAGTACCATAACCCAGATGACAGCCAACCACTCGGGGTTCGCCAAGAAACCCTCGACACATACGTTCGGTCTGTTGCCGGATATTGTGTCATCACATATATCTTGGGTGTTGGTGATCGTCACCTCGAGAACCTGCTCCTGGCTCCCGATGGTCACTTTTTCCATGCCGATTTTGGATTTATCCTCGGCCGTGACCCCAAACCTTTTGCTCCTCTGATGAAGCTGTCCAAAGAGATGGTTGACTGTATGGGGGGTGTGCAATCAGACCATTACCAGCAATTCAAGCAATACTGCTTCCTTGCCTACACTGCACTAAGAAAGTCGTCAAATCTTATTCTGAACTTGTTCAGTCTCATGGTCGACGCCAATATTCCTGACATTAGACTGGAGCCTGACAAGGCGGTTCTCAAGGTTCGAGAACGGTTCCACCTTGAGATGAGTGAGGAAGAGGCCTTGCGGTACTTTGAGCGAATTATTGAGGACTCACAGACAGCGTTTGCGCCTCTTGTAATTGACAAGTTGCACGAGTGGGCGCAGGCTTTCCGCGCCTAGAGTGAAAGGTTCCAAATTAGATGCGGAGTTGCAGGCAGACATGATATTTATACAAAATAGAGGCTGTTTAATTTATTTCTATCAAGTGGATTCCAGATGCAATTTTATCTCGATAGTGCCTTGCAGTCCAATTTCGACAAGGTGCAAATGTCATTCTCAACCGAGGCAGCCCAATCGCCACGAGAAAGACATCTTCATGATGAGTCCTTCACACTTCCAGCCCCGCTCCTCTTTCCCGCCCCTCGCGTATGATGAGTTTCCGCCTCGTCAAACTATGTCCATAGCCGCAAAAGAAACTCAACTCTTGGCTCAACTCGGGAATCCCGCCGCCCGCGATTGGGCCCCCAACGTAGAGATTTTACACTGAGCCTCGCCCCAGAGCAGTCTAGTTGTTGGGGTCACTTCCAGAGGGTAGGACGCTGCCAGAGGGTGGCTTTCACTCTCTTGAGCGCCCAGGTCAGTTCATAGCATGCTTGGTGGCATGTTTTCTAGCTGTGCGGTTATGATTTGTGACTGCTGGCGGCGTTGGGGAGGGTCGTCTAGATGTGGGGTCGCTGCGATTGAGGTGTTGAACAGTTTGAGCGTAATTTATTTCAGTCTGTGTTTGAAGAAGCCCCTAGAGGCCGCCAAGGTCACTTTCATAATAATTAAGCTGTTAGGATCGGCCGAAGGAGTGCAGGATAAGACATTGGAATCCTTCTTGTCCTTATGTTTGGTTAAAAAAAAAACTATGCTTGTTGACCAACAGAGCAATCAACTTTAATATCACAACTTGGCGCCTCTTGAGTCAGAGATAATGAATTCTAATATCTAAGATGGTTTCCCTACACTTTCAATACCAGCACATTCCAGTCCAATACTTCTTGTACGTCATCTTGGATTTCTGATGCTCTTCTGGGATGAAATTTTTATCGTCCGCATTGGAGTTGTTCTTCTTGAGCGCGTAGAACTCAAATTTGATAAGGCGTATATTTTGGAATAGTTTGAGATCATGGAGCTATCCTCGTGAAGTAATTTGCAAGCGAAAATCATAAGCCGGAGTTTGACTTGGAATGTCAAGTCGTCGATTTCGTTTGCTCCTAATACGAACTCATCGCGCTGCTGCTCTTTGGGAGCAATTTACACCCAAAGATAGCCAGATTTATTTTATGGTGTATCCAGAGGTCTTCGAAAGGATTGTATATGATTGACTTATCGGATATCCCTTGAGCATCTAGTCATCGTAGATGCCGTACGTATTTCTCGGGATCGGCATCATGCCTCCATCGACCGTTAAGGTATTTCTCTTGCGACGCGCGGGTTGCTGCGCGGGTGTGCAGGGCACACAGTATGGCAAGGGAAATTTTTGGTGGTTTGCGACGGAATGCATCTTTGTTAGGTAGGCTGGGAAGCCAGGTCAAGTATTGGGTTTGATTATTGAGTTTTTCATCGAAAGGTCTGAGTAGATTTGGCGGGCATCTTATGCGGGGCTCGCCATCGGCGTGTTTTGAGCGGACGGGTGCGTGGGATCGTGGAAAGCAAGGCACGCTTGAAATCCATTTTTGATGTATGTGTGTGTGTGTGTGTGTGTGTGTGTGTGTGTGTGTGTGTGTGTAATTATTGTGTTGATGGAAGAGAAAATAGACCTTGATTAATTGTGGAAAGCAGTGCTTTTGATTTGTTGGATCTTGAATATCTAGACCAGACGACACATTTTTCTTTGACTTTTTAGGTCGTCTTGCGAGGGTGAGCTAGATCGTGGAGAACTCGGCGTTTGAAGTAGGGCTCACGTTCGGTGATTTTCGACGACGTTGGAAGCTGGCTAGAATGCACTTGTCTCCGTATCCTTGAAGATGTCCAAACAGCACTTCTTCATTATCTTTCTGAACTTTATGTTCTCCTTTCGGACAAACTCTCTGTCGCCGGCGTTGAGGTTGTTCCTTAGTAGGATCTAGAATTCGAACTCGATAATTTCATCTTTTGGAGCAAGTTCAGGTTGGTGATTTCGGTGTCGCATAGTCTGAACGGCTTATCTTGAGAGTGGGCGTGTTTGAAGCATCTGACCTGATTGGCGGAGGGGCATCTTATACAAAGCTCGCCATTGGCGTATCTGGAGGCGGAAGGGTGGCCTGGATCGTACAGGACTCGGCGATTGAAGTAGGCCTTGCTTTTAGCTATTTTCGACGATGTTGGAAATGGACTGGGATGCGCTGGTCTTGGCGGGGGTAGGAAAACCATCTTGAATATTGGGATGGATCTAATGGAGTTCGTTATCTGACTCAAGAGGCGTCAAGTTGTTATAAAAGTTGAATGTACCGTTGGCCAGGGCGAAAAGAGACCAACAATCGTAGTTGTTATAAAGCTGGCTGGTGTAAGGTAGGAAGGCATCGAAACCATTACTGAAGTTCTTGGCGGTTATATGGTACACTGAGCAAGGTTGGGTGCGATGTAGGGTAAGACATTGAATGTCTGGCGGTAACAGCAGTAGCGATGGCAAAGTCCATTGCGATGTATGTAAGGGATGAGTTGAAGGTTGTAAATTTCCGCCATTGACTTTTGTGTTACCTTGAACGCCCTGTCCTGTTGTCGTGGCTTGTCATGTTATCGAAAAAGGTAGCCGAATGTTATCAGCTGGAGCCGTACGACTATCGGGAGACGTAGTTCCGTCGATAGGAAGGGGGAGATTGAAAGACCCCACACCCTTAGTTGCCGAATATGTCTATCCGGGTAAAGGTGTTGTGTGTGTGTGTGTGTGTAAAAGAGAAGGCGATTTTGCCTCTGTTCAGTTGCTCATGTGTCATTGTCGTGTTGATGGAAGAGAAAAGAGTGGGAAACAGAGCTGGCTTGGGAAGGGAAGGCATTTTATATCGGTAGCCAGGATCAAGGTTTTCTGAGGAAAAGGCATCAAGGTTACCCCCATTCAGGCTGCATAAGGCTATTTGGTATTGTAGCCTAGCTGCTAAATTTCCTGCGCGAAGCTTATGTCGTGCTAACTGAGGCCACGATTTACATACCCCTTTGGGTGGAAGAACTGGACCTCTGAGGGTAACAGAATGATCTGTTTGAGCAATCTGGGGTCTTTAGTTTCGTTACTGGGTAGTGTGAGTTCGAGTAACCCATCCTGTCGGAGCTTTGGTCTGGAATTGTTGGCTCGCTCGACAGGTCATCCGATGTGAAGCCTACTAATTGGGTATTTCCAAGTAGATGGGCGTGTGGCCATGAATAACCGGTCATTCGAAACATGTCAAGTTCTTGATCCTTTGAAAGATTTTCTAGTCATGTATCTCTGCGGATCCAGGCAGTTAGTTGCTGCTCTCTTTGACCCAGATGCTGATGGATGCACTTACTGCGTTAATGCCTGAGTGTTTCGGTGTATTGTTGAGGGTTTGGCGGATTAAAGAAGTAGAGTTATAGGGCCTGGCCAATTTACTTTTTATCATTATGAAGTCGTCGAGGTGCGCCTACTATCAGGGTTGCCCAGTGCGCTGATGTCGTGCCTGTAGGGTTTTGAGGCTGGTGATTTGCGCTGGAACAAGTGCGAGGGTTGAGATGCTCTTGCATCTTAGCGCAAAATTGCCCGGCTTTTTATCTCTCCTTTGTAACCCTCATACCTTGCCAGCATGAAGGACTGTCGACAAACTATGAAGATTATCTTCAGGGATACTCAGGAGTCCATCGTTGGATAACGATGCTGAACGAGTTCCTGACAAAACGATTCGATGCGCAGAGAACTGTTAGTTTGCTGCCAACGGAGCAGTTTGGCCAACGTCTCGATGCTATAAAGAGGATTCTTGAAGGGCAAGAGGAGATAGGGAACCCCGCTGGGCCATTCGTAAGGACCCAGTATTTGTACTTGTGGGAAATGCCTCTCGCTGATCTTTCTCGAGATCGAGAAGCTGAAGTGTGGTATTACCACCTTTCTAAGTGTCATGAACTTGTCGACCTATGTACGCATCCCAGCTGTCTTCTTTATTCAACAATAACCCCCAAGCTAATTTACAGCCGATACAAGAAGTTGAAGAAAAGGACGAATCCTCCCACCGTCGCTAAAGAAATGAATCTCGACGACGAAAAAGACCCAAAGAAGCGTCTCTCAGCTAGATCATGAATATGGTTGTGAGCTCTTGTCGAATTGCGATAGGGGTTGCAAGTCATGCAAGAAAGCAGAGCGACCGAGGTGTCATGACATCGCATCAAATCGACTTGTATTTTTCAAGCACTGGGTTTACTATCCAACGAGATGCCGAGCATGTGCCAATGATCAAAGCTATGATCAAGATACAGAGCGATGATGATAATGAGTTTTGTACGGGGGATAAGATAATAGAATGCCAGGATGATATGGTATCTGAAGAAGAGGAGTCATAGCGGATTGGTAGTTGAGTCAGTGACGACCAGCGAATCACCGTTTTTTTAGTGTTGATTTTTATTTATATTCTTATTTTATAATTGAAATAATCCTAAATAATTTTCATTATGGTCTGGTATGAGGACTGTAAATAGGGCTTAGGTGATCGACCAGATCTCGGCGTGTCTGGCATTCGGTTGGTCCAGGGGTCAAGGATTAGAGTACTGGCATCGCGGGATCTTTTTGCCTCGGCAGCCGGTTGTTAATCGCGAACAGGTCGAGGGGTTCTTATTGAGAAGTAAGCCTGTGCTTGTTAGTAGTCTAAGCCTGGTATTAGGGAGGATCGGAAACTGCTGCCATGTTCGCGTAGATCTGTCAAGTTTATTTCTGCGTTGCGGTCGGAAAGACGCAGACTCATATCTGATCCTTAAGATGACCCTTTTGCAACTCATTGTCATGCTACTTTTACACCTCTCTTGCCTCGATCTTTGGGCTCGCTTGAGCGTTGAGGGGTACCCTAAAGCGGCTGTAAGCTCACTGTGTGGCTACTGGACGGTTACTGTACCGCGCAACCGCCGGCCCCGGTCGATTGAGATTGAATGGCCTGATTGGCCCATTAAGCACCCGTCAACGTCATAAAAACTCCAAGCCGAGCTCAACATCCAAGCTACAACCCCTCCACGGCAAGTCGCCATCAACTCCACGCACACGAGCACAATGACGAGTTTGCAGCGCCTGAACATCCGCCCGCTCGCTTCTAAGCTTGCGTGGCCCTCTGTTCAGCAGAGGTTCAAATCCGGCCCATATGGCTACACGCAGGCCAAGGCGCTTGTCTTTTCCAAGTATGGCGAGCCCGAAGACGTGCTCAAGTATGTATTCTACTCTCTATTTGCGTCGCGATGCAGTTGACTGACATCCACTTCCAGGGTGCACTCGCATTCAATCTCCCCCTCAATCCCGTCCTCGTCCGTCCTCGTCCGATCGCTCGCGGCCCCCATCAACCCCGCCGACATCAACACCATCCAGGGCACCTATGGCTCCAAGCCCCCCTTCACGTCGCTCATTGGCACGCCCGAGCCCTCGGTGGTCCCCGGAAACGAAGGTGTCTTCGAAGTCTTGTCCACAGGAAGTCCCAACTCTGAGCTAAAGAAGGGCGATTGGGTCATCCCCGCCATCGGCCAGTTTGGTACCTGGAGGACCCACGCCGTTGACGATGCGTCCAAGTTTATCAAGATTGACAAGGAAGGTCTCACTCCTACGCAAGTCGCCACTGTCAGTGTCAACCCTTGCACTGCCTACAAGATTCTGCGCGCCTACGGCCCCAATGCCGGACCCAAGGCCGGCCTCGGCATGAAGCCCCTCGAGCCTGGCAGCGGCCAGTGGTTTATCCAGAACGGCGCAAACTCCGGTGTTGGACGAGCAGCCATCCAGTTTGGAAAGTTGTGGGGGCTGCGGAGCATCAACGTTGTCCGCGATCGTGAGACTCCCGAGGAGACGGAAGCGCTCAAGAAGGAGCTGCAGGACCTGGGCGCCGACGTGGTCGTGACAGAGTCGCAGTTTCTATCCCGGGAGTGGAGGGACCAGCTCGCGGAAATCACCCGCAAGGGCCGCGAGGAGATCGGTCTCGGCCTCAACTGCGTCGGCGGCAAGTCTGCTACTGCCGTTGCCCGCTCTCTGGGCGAGGGTGCCACCCTCGTATCATACGGCGGCATGGCGCGCCAGCCCGTGGCGCTACCTGTCGGCTTGCTCATCTTCAAGGACATCCGTTTCGTCGGCTTCTGGCTGAGCCGCTGGAACGAGCGCGACCCCGAAGGCCGCAGACACATGATCAATGACATCCTCGGTGTCATTCGCGAGGGCAAGTTCCGCGATGTGCCCATCGAGGAGGTCAAGTGGGACTGGGAGACGGAAGAGGAGACGCTACGAAACGCCGTGCAGCAAGGTCTCAAGGGCTTCCGCAAGGGCAAGGGCGTTCTCGTCTATGGCGACACATGAATATCGAGGAAATGAAACGAGAAAAAGGGCTGAATGAGGAATGTACGATGTAGATATGCACATACATATGCTAGGTCACCTTTGTATACCAAGGTCGCCACGCAAACGACGGTCGTTCTAATTATTTACGGGCAAGGTTTATCAACATCTAGTATGTGGTTCATAGCGCTATACGCGGGAGCTAAACCATACCCCCTCCCTCTCGATAGACGATTCAACATGTTAAACATAAATCGGTACGAAAACACCTCTGTCAAATAAAGCACTTATGACTATCAAAACTCGTCGAGGGCAGTTCACGAGGTGCCAGGTATCGATCTCACCCGCCCCGAATGTGTCGGCTTTCAAGCTCATCGGGTAAAATATGAAGACGTCTCCAAACCTTCTAAAACTCTTTTTTTGTTGTCCGGAATTTTTGGTTCACCCATATCTGTTGAAAGTGGAATTCGGAGAAGACTCTTCGACTCTGCATATTGATAGCAGACGTGCCAGCCCTAGCGGCATGGCCTAAAAGAACTCGGGGCGTGCTGGTTGATTAATTGGCGAATTAATTGATCATTCATTGTTTCCTCCTGCTGATGGTGATCCGGGGCAAATTTGTAGCAAGGCAATAGTAGTTCTCCATGAGGGTGTACGACCAAGGTGCATTGCTGCCCTGCGAGATTCAAACCTTGATAGCTGGGACTTGACTTCTTACCCTGTCCGCTGGGTCGTGGCCAGTCAATCCCATCCCATGCCCAGAAGGTCAGAACGCCGTGCCAAATTTCGCCATGTCCGTGAACAATAGCCGTCTCGACCCTGTGTTCCGGGCCCTCTTTCCTTACCATAATGATCACGCCGACGAGAATGTGGTGTTTGTCGGCGACTCGACCCGGGAGGTGTACAGTGCCATACTCGCATGGCTATCCTCCATCGTCATCCCGGAGAGAGTGCAGCGCACCTTGACCATCGAGCTGACACAGGACCTCGAGGAGCTCGCCGATGCGGTTCGCCAAATCCTGGGGGACCCCGTCCCATCGACTTGGCAAGATGTGCGACGTCTCGAAAGGGTATCAGCATACGGCATCCAGCTCCGGGTCGAATTCGAGTGCCAGAAGTCGTGCTTCGAGTTCATGCGGGCGCTCTTCGTGCTGGAATACTACAACCTGGAGGAGCGATACCGCCCCCAGGGTCCCAACGGCCGGAGAAAGTCGACCAACCCGGTCATGCCCCATGTCGCCCACATTCTGCACCACGTCCGCCTCGAAACGACAGAGTACAAGCTCTGGAAACGCCAGATCGAAGAGGGGTCCCCGCACACCCCGACCGAACAACCTCCGGCGTTCTGGAACAGGATCCTGAAGGACGTGTCCCATTTTGCTAGAGAAGTCCGAGGTGGCGGCTCACAGCCTGAGCCACTGACATTCGAGAGGATCATGTACATCCTCGAGCAGGCGGACGCCCGGCAGCGCAGCCTGTTCCAGCCCGGGGCGTTTCTAACAAATCAGGATCTCGCTAAGCGGTTGGGAAGCGAGGAAGCGCTGAGGATGCTGATCCAAGACTTCTGGGCCTTGGAGAGGCGACGAGGCTGCACATGGGCTCATCCTGACGTCTACGAAGGCTTGGAGTGGACCCTCCGAAGCACCCTCGCTGCTCGGTATGGGCAGATTTCAGTCTCGGCCACTGGGACGCCCGTTGCCGCGTGGAAGCACCACGACGGCGCCGGTGGCGGGGTCCGAATCGATATCGGTCCCGGCCAGCGGGGGGGCTACCTACGCTTCGGGCTACCCGAGGCCACCGCGGTCCGCAGAACGGTGCACG
Source organism: Calonectria multiphialidica (assembly GCA_020623665.1). NCBI lineage: Eukaryota > Fungi > Ascomycota > Sordariomycetes > Hypocreales > Nectriaceae > Calonectria > Calonectria multiphialidica. The sequence goes on along the minus strand of JAHVYC010000092.1, from coordinate 32,801 downwards.
AGGCGTTCGACGACCTGGACGGAGACCTGGACGCCCTCCAGTGGCGTGTCGATATTGCGTGGGTGCGGGACAATATCGTTGTTGACTGGGGGGATCTCGGCAAGTACCAAGAGCACCAGGCTGGGCCCGACCCTCCGTCATACGACGAGCTGTTTGGCAACTCGCCACCGTATGAAGAGGTGCCGTCCAACAACAGTTCGGGCAAGGGTAACACACCTTCGTGGCTCTAGCTGGCGCTCCCTTGGCCGAGCCCGATGGAGTTGTGACCGCAGCAGCTGGCTGATGACCAAGCTGCGGGAGCTGAATGTCATGTTTCTCGTTGGCCAGATGGATTTCGGAACCAAGTTTTTGTTTTATTTTATACCCTTGGGAGTTTTTGGAAGGCGTTTGGCTGGAAAATGGTGGCTAAAAGTGTATGTTCTTATTTAAACTGTTGTTGGGTTTGAAGCCAAGGTGGCAATGCAAACGTTGTATACGAAGAGCATGGATAGACAATTGATCCGCAGGGTGTTTTCTTACTTTACAACCCCGCCAGTGCCCTTGGCCCTGGTTTGACCTTGATATATTCGCCGCTGCAGCTCTGGGTAGCCCGATCATTTTCAACAGTGCTGCTAGTGCATACAATGAAGTGTTTGCCACTTGACGCCCAGGAATGAGGAGAGTGAGGGGTCGGCGCGGGGAGGCGAAACTACCTGGAATGCGACATTGAGGGTCCAAGACAATGCCCGCCGGAAAAAATGTGGTGGACGACCCCGTATTGAGTTTCTCCCTTGGACCCCTAAGACAGATCCGACCTGCGTGTCTACCACAACTGAAACGCACGAGGCGGCAACGCATTGAGTTGTCGTCAGCCTCAACCGTCACGGCTGCATGGGAACCGCTGCTCTCTCTGATCCACGGCCGGCCGGTACTTGCAGTCGGGAGGGGGAGCTTGGGCAGCAAACCACTAGTTTGCTCGGGATCCCCCGTAGACGGACGGGAGCATAGCACCCGGGGCCACGGGAAAGGGTCAGCACGGGACGCAAACATACACATGCACGTAACATATTTTTGGGAATAGAAAAACAAATAAACAAATAGCTAAAAAGAGGGCGCGCGCACACAGACAGACCAAGAGGCGCAGCAGGCGACTTGGTGGGGACGATTATTGGTGCTAGCTGCAGACCGACGGATGTACCTTGCATGGTCCCCGGGCCGTCACTGAGAAAAAGTCGGGATGCGTCCTGGTGTGGATGTGTGGGCGGGTGAATTATAGTTAGGGGTGGGAGGGGCGTGCCAAGAGCACATCGTATCTTCTTCTTTTTGCCTTGCCTTAGTTCTTCCTTGAGGCTATTTGAGGCTGAGGCGGCGATGATGCCAGTCAGACTGCGCGCATGTAAATTAGACGTCATCTTCAATACGAAGAAGCATGCGAACCCTGTTTATGCCGCCGGGTTTTTGCAGGTTCACATTGATTACATATGTCGCCTGCGCAATCGTTTGCGGGTGAGACTTACAGTAGTGGCCCCCATCTATGCCATGCCATGCCATGCCATGCCGCCTGCGCTGCATGTAGAAAGACACGTCAATCCGATACTCTGCTCGCAGTGAGCCTGGACCAGACGCTGGATTGTCCGCATCTCTTAAAAGGCAAAAACTGCCGTGAGCATCCGACAGTACACCCAGAGCAGGGTGTTTTGAAATGAAAATTTAATTGGGCCGAATTATATGGGCGGGATTCTCATAGCATGGCACTTGTGGAGGATAGCGCGGGATAGGGTCGCAGTATTGTTCGAAATCAGGATCCATTATTAGGGGTCGTAAATTTGCTAAGATATATATACCATAAAGTCCTTTATCATTCCTTTTGGTGCTCCAGAGCCAGCGAGTAGTAATCGGAGCGGGATCCTGGTAGCATGGTAAGGGAAGTTTTTTTTTTTATTTAGTAATGATCAGTAATGCTACCGGGAGATGTCGAACACGTCTTCCTCGTTTTGTTTAAACATGTTTCCTTTTTTGTTTCATCCATCGCCGCACGGCCGAACCCCGGTCTGACAGCGGTGAGCCGCTAATGCATGCATCATCTCAACAAACGTTTCGTTTCCTTGCTCTTTGCTTTGTCCTCTGACGTGGACCTGCAATGTGGCGCCCGATTCCCGTCCAACCAAGGGGGCCATGATGAGAGTGGCGAGCCGGTGGACGGGCGGGTGGGATGAGAGCGGGGGAGGGGAAGTCTGTGAACTGGTTTGCTTTCTTTTCCCAAGGGCAAAAAAAAAGCAATTAAACAAGACATGTCATGTAGCTTATACTGCCCTTCCACTCTGCTCTTTTTTTTTTCTTCTTCTTTTCCTCGGTGTCTGTGAGTAATAGGGAGTGCTGCTGGTCTATTTCATTTAATAATAACCCATATGGCTATAGACTTTAAAATAGACGCCTTCATTTATTCCATTCATTTTGACGTGCCTGGAATGCGGTACCACCACAAACTAAGGCTGCTTAGCACTGCTCGGGTCCAGGAACAGGAACAGCAGCTCCCAGGCCCATCCCACCACCATTCTCGACCGGGGCCCTCTGGCGCCACGCGCTCGGGAGGTCGGGGCCCACTAAGGCAGCCATGCCATCCTCTGTGCACTGGGCTCTGGGAGGAGCAAAAAAAAACTGCACTGACCCCCTTTTAGCACCAGTGTTGGTTCACTAACTGGCGACTCACAGGGCACGAGGATGTGCCGGACCTGTGGGACCATGCCTAAAACGGGCCAGCCCAGGGTCCCAGCCAGGCCCCAGCCGGGTCCCCTTTGGTGCCCTGGGTGCCCGCTCCCAGCGGTTCCCAGCCCACCACTACGCTAGAATGGGTACGTAACCGGCCGTCCCGCCCACCAGCCTCCTGGCCCAAGACCCCAAAGGCCCCCCAAGCCCCCCTCCCTCTTCCTCTTCCAGCGGCAATGTAGTAGCAGGCTCCACCCACCTTTTTTGCTTCCCATCCCAAAAGAACTGCATCGTCTTCGTCTCATCTCATTTCGTCTCGACTTCCCCAGACCGACGCCCAAACTCGACTGAGCACAAGCCATTGCACCGCGCTTGTCCACTGTTCCGCCTCGTCGCTGTCGCCCATCGCCCATCGCCCATCATCCAATTATCCCGCCTTGAACTGCTGCTGTCCACCAATAAGCCACCACCTGTGCACACACACACAGAGGCACTCTCTCACACTCACGTTCTAAAATCGTCGGCGTCCTTTCACACGACTCAGTCAGTTCCCCATCGCCAGATTCAAACGAGCACACCACGCCACGCCCAGATCCTTGCAACCACCAACACACCCCTGGCTCGACTTTCCCACGTTCGGTCTACGACCCTGAACTGAGAAAACCAAATCAAATCTCTCCTTTCCAAAGGCCTCGTCATTCTATTTTCTGCGGGGACCACGAGAAGCCGTTTCTCTTCTCCGACATCTACACCTCCGCCTTGAAACCTTGGCCCGACGCTTCTTGCTTCTGCTCTGCTCTGCTTGGTAGCCCGACCTAGCTGATTGTCCGCCGTCCGGTTGTCTCCTGCGCCGCACTCTCCTTTTTTTTTCTTCCCTCCTGGTCACCACCACCACCGGCACTGCTTTTCCCTCAATCATTGAGCCCGAGTCCTGCAATCAGCACCTTTCGGTCCCATTCCCCACCGACATCATGCCGACTCTCGCCAGCACCGGCACCGCGGCTCGACGCTTCGAGCTGCCCGCCCTCAACCTCAACTTCGGCAGCATCACCGACGGCACCAACATCCCTCCGCCCCCGGATTCTCCGGTCCAGAAGGTTCCCACTCCTCCCCAGACACCTCCACCGGCAAGCGAAAAGAAGGGACCCGTCAAGGAGCTGGACGACTCTGCTACTACTTCGTCTTCTACCAATGGTAATCTCGCAGGAACAAAGCGCACCGCGGATGATGCCGTCCCCCTAAGCCCGGCCGCCTCCAGCCGCCAAGGCAGCATCCGTCGCCTATTCTCCAGAAATACATTGAATAACAGTTTCCTAGAGGGCCAGACGACCAACGGAAGTCTCACCGTCGCCAACAGCAGTGCTCGACCCACCAGCCAGAGCGGCTCCAGTTATATCGATGAACGCAAGTCCAAGAGGAGCAGTGGTTGGTTCCGACGGATAACCGGAGGAGGAGACACAACTCCCAAGCGCGCCAGCTTCCTCTACGAGACGACCGCATCTCCGGCTCCTCCCACTCCCACCTTCAAGAAGCCCTCCGGCCCGCCCCCTCCCATGATTCCCGAGTTGATCGACCTCGAAAAGGACGAGGGCAGCTTGGGCGACGACCTCTTCAAGAACATTAAATAATCCCATTCCTACCTACCATCCGTCCACTGCAGACATTCATGACAACCCGAAGCAACGCAGCACCAAATTATTGCTAATTTCACGCCTCTCGTTTTTTTATTTGTTGTTTTCTTCACGTTTACCACCAACCAAACACTCTAGCACGCTTTCCACACACACACACGCCTTCTACTCCATTTTCTGGACGAGTAACGACGCATCCGAGCCGACTTATGTTTAGGAAATTATCCCCCTCTTCCCCTTTTTTATCTTATCTATTTTCTTTTTTGGTTTCATCATTATGTACATGAGCATCAACTTGAGCTGGGGGTCGGGTTCACGTTTCGAAGACGAGACGCTTGACGAGATAGGAGCCGACGGAGGGAAGAGAGAGGAAGGAGAGAGGAGCGTGAAGACGCTCATCGAGATACCCAGCTCGTTTTGCGAGCTCAATTATCTGGCATGCGACATGGATTTTTTTATTTTTTTTTGTTTTTACAGCCTGAGCATCTTGTTTCATCCTCCCATCATTACCATTGGGGGTGAATTCATTCAATCATCTACCACCTACCTATACCAGCAACAACATCACACCACCATCACCATTTATCTACCCTTATGCGGAGAAGAGATTTCAAAGGACATGTTATAATTTAGTTTGGAATATCAAAGTGGCCGCTTCATCTAGTTGGGAGGCACACATATACGTGCCGCCCAGGTGTATATCTCTGTCGGGAAAAGCTGTGCAGATGGGGAGGCCACTCTGGGGCAACAGGATGGGACTTCTTCTTTGGGCCATAACTTCTTTGGAAGGACGGTTAATTCAATTACGAAATAAAGCAAGATCATGGACTTGCGCACCATTACTGCATTGCGTAAATATTGTCGGTTGCCCATATTGTGAAGCTTGTTGTGCTAGATATCGGTGTCAGAAGATAAGCGCAGATTGTCAGCTTCAATGGGTGCAGAGTGGTGCTCTAGCCCATTGATGTAGTTTTTGCATTTCGCTTCTGAGGTGTGGTAAAGGTTGGCAAAGGCTGGTGAACCCGGAGAGGTCCGATGGCGCAACCACGAATCATTGATCTCGATGTAAGCAAGATACAATTGGCTAGGTCCAGCCTAGTCGCTAATGTGCAACGATTCAACCTCGCCACCCGATATAGGGGTTAGATAAATATCATGTGCATAGATAGCAATATAGCCATGCTCAAATAGACTCCACGATGGGTAGCACGACGTTTGATTACAGTTCTGGGCTACTACCCTGCGAAGGGAGATGACATCCCAGTTCAGGGTAGGGACTCAGCTACTAACTATCTACATTCCCTTCGCGGGGCCATGGTATAACACGGCTTGCTGCATGTATGGCGTGTGTGACATTGACACACCCAGATGTCGACTGTCAATATATTGATCTCACTGTCCGCCATCAGAACCCCATGACAGGATAGAGAAAAAAATAACGTTAGACAGTGAGATGGCGCCCAAGCCAAGGAGGAGGCTCAAAAAATATGACTTGTGGAGCCGCCGGGTAGCGAGTTTCATCTAGACCACGCACCCATGCCTTCCCGAGCGCTGGCGTTGCTCGTCCATTCCTGATAGGCCGGGGCGAGTAGCACACTGCTGAAAAGGGTATGTTGCATGTGAACCCACCTCCTCCCGTCGTGGACCGCAAACACGCGGGCGGGAGACGAGAATGGCCCCCCGTGGGAATGTAGTGTGTTGTAACACGAGCCAACCAAATGCAGCGTGTGTGTATGTGTGTGTGGTACCTTTTTTTTTTTTTTTTTTCCGCTATATACCCCTCCTCCTACCCATGCGGGCGCGTTGGGTTTCCCAGAAGAGGGTTAATTTTAGCAGCGCAAAACCAGGATGTAAATCGTGGGGGTAGCAAGGAGGAGAATGATGATGGGGGGGGGGGGGGGGTAGTGGGTGGGGGTGAGGGGGGGGGGGGAGATCATGGTTGATTTTAAAGCGTGGTCGGCGTATGCGGTGGAATCCGAAGTGATATTTTATGCTGGACAGATGCAATTCAAATTCCCGCGCTATCCGTAGACTATTCTACGAGATCATTCTCGCAAAGATGCATTAAAATGAGAAAGGGGAGAGAGGGGACTTACGGCTGTCAGCTGCGTGTGTCCTCTATCTTTTTTGTCTTGTTCTACCTGTGAGTCTGACTGAGGTTCGGGTAAAGCCAGCCACACCCCGCCAATTGACCAATCCGAAGGAGGGAACAGCCTTTCCACCAATGTCTTGTCTCGAAAGTGTCACTGTTTTATGTGTGGGTAAGCGGGCGACCTTGATTACAACTGGTTGGCTGCCATGTACTGTATGTGTATGGCTGCAATTTCCAAATTCGCAAGTTTGCGCCCCTTCTGGCGTCACTCGTCTTGTCATGAAAAGTCTCAGCTTTTGCCGAGGCAAATCCCCGATCATGGCGTTTCACTGCAGCTTCATTGAGTTCATGGCGACATACATTTTGCATATGTGCATGGCCGTTTTCCCTGGAGACGTCCATGACATGCATAACTAGTGGGATGTGGACTTCGGCAGGTACCAGAGTGGGCAGCATGACCCCGCCGTCATGTGAAGGTGACTGTGTGAGAGTGGATGATTGGATGCTTAGTTGGTATAAAATAATGTATTCCGCCCTCTAGCTCCGACGCACGAAAACAACCAGCTACCAAAATCAGACATCGAGTCCGTCAGTCTTCAGCCTGTCGTACAGCGTCCTCTCCGCGGCCACGTAGCCCGGCACCACGGCCTCAGCTCCGGAGGGCGGTGTTGCGCCAAACATGGGGATAACCCTCTGCTTCCCCTTTGTGAGCTCCAGGATGGTTCCATCACCGTACTTCTCGTTGACGACCAAATCCCACATGCCCTGCGCGACCTCTTCTGGGTCCATGAGCACCGTGTTCTCGTCCAGCATCGCCGCCTTGGTAGGGTCATCACGCCAGAGAGGAGTCTGGTAAGGGGGGTTAGTCGAGATGGGGATGGATGGAGACGTTTTTGTTGCGTTAATCAACTCACTCTTACGCCACCTGGGGCCGCACATCCAACTCGAATGCCGAGCTCGTCACGTAGACCTCCTAGTGATCGCACGAACCCGTGGAGGCCGTGCTTGCTTGCAAAATAGAGTGGCGTGTTGATGCCGGCCGTAAAGCCCGCAATGCTGCCGACGTGCACCAGACATCCCTTCTGTTTGTTCTTAGTCCAATGGCTAATGGCCAGCTGGCTGAGGCGAATAGGGGAAATGAGGTTGACATCAAAGATGGCGTAGTGGCCAGGGTCTGCATCAGCAGGGTCGATAGAGACGGTGTTGGGGTTCGTCTCCGTCTTGGGAGCCTCCCAGAACGAGGTCCACTTGGGCTCGAAGAGACCGGCGCCGGGGACGACGAGATCTAGCGAAGGCAGCTTAGCCAGGGCAGTCTTCCACATTTCTGTCAACTGGGGCCAGGAGGCGACGTTGGTCTTGTGGAAGAAGGCTCCGGGCTTGCCAGAGGCATTTGGGAACGGGTTCTCCTTGAGCAGCTCCTCAGCCTCCGGCTGGAGCTTGAGGTCGGCAATCAAGACAGAGCATCCCTTGGATAGCAAGATGCGAACAAATTCTAGGTTAATACCTGACGAACAGGTGTTAGTTCAGTTGTCGGCATAAGACATGGAGCGCGAATATATACCAGACCCTCCTCCGGTAACGATAGCCCCCTTTCCTTCAACTGAGAAAGCCATTTTGCCAGGTTCGAATAACGTGAAACTATCGCAAGCCTTGGGATGAGACACAGGCCTCGATGAAAATTATGCAAAGTTATAAAATTTGAATAGGCGCGGTTGCGGCTGCGGTTATCGTCTTCCGACTTGCTCGGCTTCTTTTGTCAGAACAAAGTTCCAGGATATCATTCACAGGAAAAGCTATGTTTGCGGGGTGAGGAGTCGAGGAAATGGGGATTGGGGATTTTGCGGGGTAGCTTGCCGCAGTAACTTATACAAGGCAAAGCAGCGAGCGGAATAATGTTCCGCATGCAGGATAAATTTAAGACAACTAGGTACGCCTCCTGTCCCGCAGCCAAACCATCTGGCGTCCTTTGATTGAGTGAAGGAGTCGCCAAGGGGCCTCAGCCCCTCCCCTTCTCCTCGTCCCTGGATCCTTGCACATCGTCCGTGTGAGATGCTGCTGCGTCCTCGGGCTTTCCCTCCCGACACGCCCACCCGTCCACTAGCATTAGCGTCTCGCGGCTCCACACCTTGTTCATGAGCGACAACCTAACGGGCACCAAGGCGATGATGATGAGAGGAAACCCGGGAGCGGCCACGGTGAGGGTCACGCCGAACACGATGCCCGTGAGGACGATCTGGGCCACGGTGTACATGTGAATGCCCCTCCAGGTGACTCCTGGAGGGAGCTCGGGCAGCTCTGACGTCGGAGTGAGCATGTTGGCTATCCTGTACAGGATGGGGTTGACGCAGAGGGACTGGTAACCCATGAACATGAAGAGCCCCGCAAGCACAGACGTCTGGGTGTAGCCAAGCAGCTTCTGCAGCGGCGGCGAGACGAAGACGAGGATGAGCGCGGCCTGGATGAAGTGCGAGTACCGCTGCTCGTAGGTCCTGGCGACGGGCCGAGGTGCTTCACGCTCCTCCCCCTCTTCGGTTGGCTCAGGGCTCTCTAGGACATAGTGCATTAGCGACTCTGAGTGGAGCGGAGCCTGCGGGAGGAGCCCATTTGCCGGTGGAATTCCAAGGATGCCGCAGATGATGGTTGTGGTTCCCAGGAGGACAATATCCCACGCGTACCCACCGGGCTTTTTGGTGCCGTAGCGTTTCCCCGTGCAAATGATGCTGCTGATTTCGTGGTCGAAGTAGAACAGGACCGTAACAATGGCGCCGGGTATCATCGACAGGAATACCCACTCGATGGGTACCTCCCAAAACCGAACAAAAAAGGTTGATCTGTCGGGGCTTGAAGGCCTAAAGGATTTCTGGACCTCCAGACGTGCATGATCAAGTGACTTGAGCTCCCCTATGTAAGGCATGCCGATCCAAAATATGATGGAGATGGCCGCAGCATATTCAGTCAACCCAAGGCGGACGTATCGATGAAACAGAGGTTTCCAGGAGTTGGCCGTCGACAAGACAATGGCAAATAGGCATGTCCCAAACGCCCCGATGATGGCATATAGAAAGGCCGCGAGCGACACCCTGGCGTGCGTACGCTTCAGCTCCATCGCCGCCTTGTGAAAGTAAATGACACTGTTGAGCAGCGAGAAGATGTCGGCGCTAAAGTGGGTGACGTATTGCATGGTCCAGTCGTGCGCATTGAAAATGGCCAAGAGGTAGTGCATCCAGCCGGCGTGTATAAGTGTCCACGCCATGACGGGCAGAAACTCGACCTAGAAATATGAGATGAGACATACGGGGTTTGCCAATATGTAGCTGTGGCTCACATTGAAATTATTTTCGCATAGCTCGTAAACGTTCTCAGCAAGGACAGAAAAAGGCCCCGTGACACCAAGAATAGTCAAGGGTTGCCCAGAGAAACTATTTAGCCGTCAATATATATTTTTTTTTGGTTCTTACATGACTTGACATGACATGACATGAACCCGGCGCTGGCTTCGGCTACTTACACCGAGAAGATGAGACCGCACAGGCCCGTGCTGAAGACAATCTCAATGGTGCCCCATGATTTACCAGTCAGGGTGTACAGGTCGCTTGCAAATGTGATGCCCGGCAAGATGTTTGTGAAGAAGATGTACACAGCGCTCGCGACGACCTGCTGGTTGAAGACCTGCCAGTCCGAAACCCACCGGCTCTTGATGTTGGCAAGGTCATCCCCGAGCAGTCGAAAGGGCCGCAGATTCCCGCCGGGGCCAAAATATCTGGTGGCCCGGCCCTTTTGTCTCTGCGGGGCCGCAGAATTATCAAGCCCGTCGTCTTGGGCAGCGGGCTGTGGGTGTGAGGCCGGGCGTATTTCTTCCCCTTCGCGAGACGGCCGAGTGGAGCCCCGCCACCGCTGGAGATCTGCCGATGTCGACGGGTCCGTGTTGGCGACGAGGCCGTCGTCTGCCCCGGTAGCTGCCGTTTTCCTTGTCATGATAAAGCAGCGGCAATAGGGCCTTGTTCAAAAGCTGATGAGTCCGCGACTAATTGAGGAAACCATTCTCAGTTCGAATCGAATCGAGGCGGCGTCCATGACTGACTTTTTCAATCCCTGGGGACCTGAGGGCTGGGAAGCCCGGCCAAGCATTGTGTATCTTGGCCATCGTCTTGGCAGCCAGCATCTTTCTTCTCATTGCGTGCCATGACACCTAGTTTGTGGTAGGGTACTTGGGGAATTAGTGGGCGAATCATCCTCGTGATTGATTCTTCAATATCCATTGGCCCAATAGGTTCCCTGCTGCGTGACGTCATAAACACAAGCTTATCTCAGCTAGCCCAATTCCTTATCAGCACGTGCCGTCGTGGGGCAAGGCTGAGAGGAAGTTATCGCCGGCCCTCACGAGGCTGTCGTTTTTTCAACCATTCACTGCATTTTCCCGCTTCCCCCAGACCGAATTCGAGTCGCATCGCGATACCGCCCCGACGACCCCCAGAGCGAGCGCAACCCGGACACTATGATACGAAGAATACGGTCGCCGTGACTTTTTCTCCCCAACAATGTCTCGATTCGTGCCCCGCCAGGCCTTCCCGCTGCCCAACTCCATCCCCAAGACGTACTACCTGGGCCACCACGCCGCGGGCGAGGCCAAGATCGTCAAGACGCTCTCCAACATCTCCCTGATCCTCGAGTGCCGCGACTTTAGGCTCCCGCTGTCCACGCACAACCCGCAGCTCGAGCGCGCCGTCGCCGGCCGCGAGCGCATAGTCGTCTACACAAAGTCGGACCTCGGGAAAGACACGCCCAGCGCCGTCCGGGCCCTGCGCAGGCTGCACGGCGATCGCGTCGTGTTCTGGGACAAGACCAGCGCTGGCGCCACCAAGTCCCTGCTCTCAAAAGTCAAGGATGTGGCGCGGGCGGTCGACTCACTGACGGGCATGCGCGCCATGATTGTGGGCATGCCTAATGTCGGCAAGAGCACGGTGCTGAACACCTTGCGCAGGACCGGCGCCCCGTCCCGGCACGCCAAGGTGGCCAAGACGGGCGACCAGGCCGGCGTCACGCGCAAGGTAGGGACGCCGGTGCGGATCCTGGAGACGGAGGAGAACGGCGGCGTGGGGGACGGGGTCTACGTGCTGGATACGCCGGGAATCTTCCAGCCCTACGTCGATGACAGCGAGACCATGGTCAAGATCGCCTTGGTCCAGGGCATCAAGAAGGGCCTGATCCAGGACGAGATCCTGGCCGACTACCTCCTCTTCCGCTTCAATCTGTGGGACCCGGAGATTTACAAGCGATACTGTGAACCAACAAACGATGTGACCGAGTTTCTGGCGGCCGTGGCCAAGAGGGATGGCAAGATCAAGGCCGGCGGCCTTCCCAACTTCCAAGAGGCTGCCGCCCGGATATTGTCGCAGTGGCGGATCGGCAAGCTGGGAAAGCATGTCCTGGACGACCTCTCGGACGAGTCAATAGACCGACACCTGGCTATGCAGCATGACACAAAGCTCAGTCTAAACCAAGCAAAGAAACAGCAAAAGAAGGCACGTGCTCAAGAAAGGGCGGGCGCATAAAATAAGATGGATACTGTCCAATCTGGTGTACTATATTGTACTTATAAAAAGGGTATTTTTGTTTTCTCCCAGTTCACTTTCACCTTTGCAACTCATCAAAACGTCCAAGCGTACCTGAACCATCCAAAAAAACAATTCTGTTAAACATTGCGCATCTTTTCGTTGTAACTGTATGAGAGATGACCACTTCTGGGTCGAGCCGTGGAGCAAGCCTGCTTGGGTATATGTAGAAATAACGTGCTGAGCCCGCGAGGATTGAAACCTGTGGCGGGCTGGCCTCAAAAGGATGGAAAAGAAATGAAAACCCGAGTAAGAAAAAAAATTGAAAAGTCAGGGGCAAAGAAACCTCCCGCATCGTTCCCTCGATGCTTTGAAAGCGCCGGAAATGCATCCAACCGTAAAACTCCTGGAATCATACACCAGACCACAAATACAACCGACGCCGATTATCACAGCAGACACACCACTCCTTTCATGCCAATCCGATCGATATCATACGTATTGGTTCTGCCACTTGACCATATCCCGTGTCAGAACGTCCATCATTTCCATACAGTTCAGCTCCTTGAAATCTTTATCGTGGGATGATTCCAGCGCACTCTCCTCATCGGCAGTGCTGGATCGGCCGTCCAAGTGGTGGCCGTTTGTCTGGGGCGTCGGCGTCTTTTGAGGAGAAGGCTGCCCGCTCGAGTCGCCACTCAGCATGGGGTTGGACTCGGCAGCCAGATCAACCTGGGTCCTCGAAATGAAGTCCATGATGGCACCGACCCGTCGCTTCATGTCCACCATGCTCAGCTTATTAGGCAGAGCCGATTTGGGCTTGGAGCTATGTCGATGATCGCTGGTTGACGACTTTCCGTGCCCCGTGCTGGGAGGCTCGTCCCCATTTTTCTGGATATCGCGTGACATGGACCTGGCGGGTGATTCGCCATTCTCTCCTTCTCGGTCTCTGGTGTACTGATTTCTCCCCTTTCCCTTCTTGTGGTTGCTTCTAGCCCCCCTCTTATGGGAGCTCCCGATCGTTGGCTGGTTGGTTGGAGGGGTATCAGGTGTAGTTTGTGGCTCGACTGGAGGTTCGGGGACGGCCGGGGGCTCCTCCGACTTCGCCACGGGCGGCTTCGTCGGAGCAGGGGGGGTTTCATCTGAGGGGTCAGAGTCTGCGTTGTCAGCTTGTGATGCTCTCGGTAGTGGAGTGGGCGAGACTTACCATCCCCGCGTCGTCGATCAGCGCGGCCTTTGCGTTTGTTTGCAGCTTCTTGGCGCTGTCGTTCCTTGTCGTCCTTCTCGACCTTGTTGTCTCGCTGGGCCTTGCCGTTGCGAGCCTTCTTCGAGCTGTTTCGAGCACTGAGCTCTTCATCCGACTCGTCGAGGCTTGGTGCCTCGACAGTCTCAGCTGTGGGAGAAGTGGATCGAGAACTGGTTCGTTGTCTTTTGACGCTCACGTTGTTCCTTGACGAAATCAGCTTGCCATCTGATGGCTTGGAGTCTACGGCGACGGACTCTTCACTGTCACTGCGCCCGCGCTTGGTTCGCCTGGCAGTGTTGTCTGAGATTTCCTGAGGGGCATCCTCCTTGCTGGCCTCGATGGCCCGGAGGAGCTGTTCATCGTCGTAGGCTCGATCGCGGCTGTTCATCGTGGACCGTCGCTTGGAGGCCTGCGAGGCGGCGGCTGGTTTTTGGGTTTTGCTCGCGCCATTCCTGGGCGATCGGGCACCTTCTTTGGCAATTGAGGTGGATCGAGATGTGGCGCGCGAGTGACGGTTTAATGGGACGTATTTGGAATATTTTTGTCTGAAAATCACAGATGCGTTAGTGGTGAGGGCGAAATGAAAATATGATCAACGCTTGTGTGGGGGAGTGACAGAAAAAATGAGGCAGAATTGCCAACATGGCCGAGCGCCACCAGATAAAAAAAAAAACGCGAAACAATAATGGGAATCCGTATCGAGACACGATGGGCACTCAGAGGGGAGGGTAGAAATGCGACTTACCCGTTGCTGGCAGTATGGATCTTGTGAAGGTCCTTGCGACACTGCTCGCAAAAATATTCGTCTGGAGAGCTCTCGGCACTGAAGATTCCAACACAGGCGCCGTGCTGCCAGACTTTGCAAATGTCGCATTGGACGAAGAAGCCTGTAACGTCTTCGGTGAACTCAATGGCGGCGAAAAAGTCGATATCGGGGCCGTCCACAGGCGGGCGACCCGGGTACTCTTCCGCACCGCACAGGCAGCGAACTGCCTCGTCCTCCTCCTCTTGGAGGTCGTCGCTTCCGTTTGGCATATCGTAAGCGTCTGGTCGGGAGGACTTGTCGGTCTCTTCGTCAAGGCCGCGCTTTCGGCGTCGGGTGAGGAGAGTGTCGTCGAAGTCTTCGAGCGGCTCCGACGAGAGAGAAGCAGTTGGGGTCGACTTGTTGGAGGAGGGTTTGGTGACTGATCGGGTGCTCCGCTCGTGGCGGCCAGAGGTACCCGAGGAAACGGAAGACTGTTGTGACTGTGGATTGGTAGCGCGGGCTCTCGATGATCGTCGCGGCGAGGACGGTGCCATTGAGAGGACGCGGGTGGGTGAGGGGGAGCGCGGGTACGAGGAGCAAGGGAGGAGGAGGAGGATGGAGCGGCGAGCCCTGAAAGACGGGAGAGCGGTAGTGCAGTGCGCCGCGAGGTCGAGTTATGGCTGAGCGCGAGAGAATTGGCAGCGTGCCCGAGGATGGGGGGGAAGGTAGAGAGAGGGCCGAGGCCGACGGGAGCGCTACTGGCACTGGCAGAGACGTGACGAGGAAGAGAAGTCGGATCGGAGATGAGATTGGCAACTAAGCATGTCGAGAACGGGCGGATGCGCAATAGGCATGGCACGGAGCAGGGCCGAGGGGAGCAGACGGGAAGGACGGTGGCCCGAAGCGTCGTGTGTCAAGCGCGGAGACAGGTGAGGTGAGGTAAACGAGAGGATGCACGGAGAGGAAGAGGACGGGAACTCGACCTAGATGCAGCGTGGGCGTGGGCAGCGGGCAGCGGGTATGGGTAGTATGGGTATTATGGGCATGGGCAGTGGGTGGTCTCACTAGCGCTTTGCCTTTTGCAGGGAGATGGAGCAGCTCCAGCGCGTGCTCGACATCCGAAGCCCACCAGAAATCCCTGCGGGGCTGGGAATGGCGCTGGTACTGGCTGGCGCAGGCGCAGGCGTTGGCGCACCTTGCCTTGCCTTGGAGCCGTGGAGGCTTTTGCGCAGCGGCGGGTGCTCGTGCATAAGTCGAGAAGTGGATTTATGCACAGCTCAACATGGCCCTGTGTGTGGATAACTCATTAATTACCGGTTTTGGATTTGGCAGCCCTCTCCCCACCATGACGGATTTGCTGACTAAGTCTTCCTTGGCGCTGTGGTGGCCCTGGCCTGGGGCACGGCACCCACCTCCCAACCGCACAGCAGCCACCACTATCATTTGCAATCGAGTCCTGCCGACCACGCAGCATCGAGTCCTCGACATCCCGCTCCCCTCCTTGAGTCCCAAGGCCGTGTGTGGCTCCCATATACACCTGCTTCTCTCTGCGTCCTCGCCTGGCAGCCAATCCTCCCGCCCAAGCTCCGTTGCTCGCCCGGCCCTCCGGCCGAGGTCCCTCACTCCTCCCTCCGCATCCACGGACCAGGTTGCCAGCCCACTTGTCACTTGGGTAAGTCGGGATTCGGGCTCGGCACCCGTTCAACACCCACCACCAACTTACGTACCTACCCGACGCACGCACTACACCTGCGCTGTTTCACAGCTGTGAGACGAGAGGGCTGTGATAGACTGCTGTGTCGTTGTGTTGGGCGTAGCACGTTGACCTGTCCGCCCTGCACATGTCCGCGTCGACCTCCATATTCTGACCCGCAGAACGCTTTAGAGCCCGACCGAACAGCGCACCTTACCCCCCCAACGATTTAATTTGATACCCCCTCCGACGAGCGACCCATTCGACTTTTTGGATTTCGCAAGCCATTGTTGTTGTTTTTTTGGCTTGATACACGACACTTGCACTTTGCTTCCCTTGCTTTGACAGGCCTGGTTGCTATATTGCTCTTGCTCCTGTCTTCAGATTTACACATGATGAGTGATGGGTACGCTTCCCCTCTGCCTTCCGATCCCCGGCCCGCCGCGATTCCCTTCGTACCCCCGAGCAACTGTATATGGTAGTTTCTCACTACTTTTAATATCCCTCCCCAAGTTGTTGCGACATACCGTGTAGTTGTTATGATGCCCTCATTATTTGTTGAGGGTTTGCTTGGTGCCATGGTCAGTTTCGCTAACGCGACGCTTTGCTTTCTTGCCAGCAGATCTTAGCCCGATAATGTCCCCCGATACTGTATCGTCGCTGTTCCCAGACCGACCGATTCGGCCATTGCCGAGACGTCGACTTCGAGAGAAGCTTTCGCCCGAAGTCGCTGACTCGATCAGATACCCGCCATCCGCCCACGAAAACACCCCGCTATTCTACTACCCTCCGTATACTGTGAAAGAGGAGGGAAGTCCACCGAGGGTGGGTTCCTTGAGCCCGGCGGATCAGGGGCGCCGAATCGACCCTGGACGTAATTATACACCGAGACGGAGTGGCGTGGGGTTGCCCGATACTTACGACGACGAGGCCGCTCTGCGAAGCACCTTGGTTACGAGATCTCCCCCAGAAATCCTGAACCGCACACCTCTTCGCCCGTCAAAACCAGACCAAGCCCTCCACCCCAATCCTCAACCACCTCCGTCAGCGACGTCATCGGTTGACGGGTACGATTCTTTTGAGAACACAAACAACAAGAAGAAACGCAAGATCCCTTCAGCGGGGGATGCAGTTATCAATGGCACACATGCTTTAAACAACGAGATCAACCCGCTCGCGATATCCCCCGGGGCTCAGTCCCCTGGGAGTGAGTTGAATGGCGACAAGCCCTACTCCCCAACTCCAGGCTACCCGGCCACAGGTACTTTCATGACCAACAGTCAGGGAATATCGGGACCTGGTCGGGGAAGGCTTGGACGAACCAGAAATGCAAGAAGCCCGCTGCGGGCATTGCCTGACGGTAACAGCACCTGGAGTGGGCGCACATCCAAAATTGCGCCACAGTGGGCGTCCTCGGGTAGGTCCTATCAATTTCCTGTCGAACAAAGTGCCTGTATTTCACGCTATGTTTAAGTTCTGAGCACCTGCATAAATGACCTCAACAGCACATGTTTGTTCTCAATCCCCGCGCCTGCCTTTCTTCACAGCTGTCTACCAGATATTACTTTCCCCCCCCCCTGCATTACAACTTCACAGCCTCAACATTCCTTTCTGTTTCTTCTTCATTTCGCATTTTCTGGCCACAACATGACTTCTCTAACAGTTTTCTAGAACC
The DNA here is from genome assembly GCA_020623665.1 of Calonectria multiphialidica. NCBI lineage: Eukaryota > Fungi > Ascomycota > Sordariomycetes > Hypocreales > Nectriaceae > Calonectria > Calonectria multiphialidica. The sequence continues at coordinate 15,482 of JAHVYC010000092.1, read as the reverse complement.
CGAGGGCACTGGCATTATATCTAACGCCATCGCAAACGCGGAGAAGTTGCGCCCACTGGGCCAGGAGAACGTTAGCCTCCTGCAGCAGCACTCAGCCATAAAACCGGCACCGGCATCGACTCAGTTTACATTCACCTGCGACTCGCAGGTTCCCGGTACCATTCAGTGGCCTGGTAAGCATTTGTCCGTCTTGTTTTGGGGGGGACTGATCACTAATGCCCGTGCAAGGCCATTCCGCGAAGAATAGCATGGCGACTCAAACTTCCGGTCTTTCTTTGGGAGTCAATGGCAATGCCAGTCACCATGATGGTTCATCGAAGGCCATGAGTGGCGGATCCGGACATTCTCGTCGCAGGGAACGCCGCCGACTAGAAAAGGGACTTGCCAGGGCAGCTCGAAACCGGCGACGGAATGCTGCTGACAACTACTACCAAAACCCCCCGAAACCTGAAGATATTTGGGTTTGTGAATTTTGCGAATATGAACGAATTTTTGGCGAACCACCAAGAGTACTTATCCGAGATTACGAGATTAAGGACCGTCGCCATCGAAAAGAGGAGGCCGATCGCAAGCGACTTCTCGAAAAGGCTAAGGCCAAGAGTCGGAAGGGCAGAAAGACTGGCAAGGCCGCAGCCAAAGGCTCCAATACTCCGCACTCGCCGGTCCAAGACCATGTAGACTCTTTAGGTGACCATGACAACCCACCGCTTGACTCTCATGGGCATTCTACGCAGTCGGAAGAAGAATACGGGGATGAATTCGAGGACGAATATTCGAATCCACCGCTGGACATCCCACCCGACATACATGATAGTGGTGGGAGTTACCACAGGCCGCCGAGTCTCAGGACTTAGGCGCTGAGAACTGTATCGCTTGGAGGTTTCGACTTTGGGATAGTATTGAGGCCAGCAAACCGTTGTTTAAGTCCTTGATGGAGAGTATGACGAAATGCATTCTATCTATGTACAGATAATAGCGATTGGTTCGGGGTTTCAGGAAGTTGCAGGACCGCTCAGCGCCCTTTTTTTTTTTTTTGTTCGGGGCTGTGGACACTCAACTAACCGGGCTCAAAAGCCGTTACCTCTCAGGCAGCGATGAACAGCGAATATTGGAGGAGCAGAATCGGTGAGGAGGACGCTCCGTGGAATGGATATGTTTGGGGAGAACGCTAGGATGTAGGGGAAGGTTTGTATTTGGGAGGTTTGTTTAAGAACCACGACGTCAGTCTGGATAAACTCCGACTGGGGCGGATGTCTGTCGTTGGTGTCCATTCTTTACCTGCACCTAGAGATAGAACAATCCAAACTCATGATACGATAAGGTGTGCCTGTGTATGGCGTCTGAATACGTGAGCTCTGGTTGGCCCGAGGCAGTTAAGGGTGTTGGCGTTAGTTCAGCCCTAGTGCGTCAGCAGTAGATCGATCTCAGCTGCCAAGGACATGATTGCTCGGCAAGCTCAGGAACCGAAAAGTGCACAGTCGGGGCTGTGCAAAATAGATTACCCCTCTTGATGATCCCACATGGTTATTAGGAGCAGTGCTCAGACGTGATCGAGTAGACTGTGACAATTGTCCGCTTTTTAATTGCTGCGAATCAGCAACGTGCGTTTTTTTCTTGTACCACACAGACACATCAGCTTAGGACCTGAGTGGGGTGTATAGCTTTCTTCTGTGTTACAAAGCACACTCGATAAGCTCCAAATCGAGGGGAGAAAAAATACCCTAGACGATGAGATTGGGGCAAGAAAATACAATGGGCCCGCACCCCACTTGGACGAACGGATCTTGGGTGGAGATGAATTTGCCGAAGCCTCGGGGAAGTCACTTTAAAGCCAACCCTGCGCGTAACCGAATAGTTAAATCGCAGACGAGGTCCTTGGGTCCCCGCCGTGAAGAGAATTGCAATGGGATCATTGAAGCTGGGAATGGGAGGCATGAAAACATTGGTGCTTTATTTTGGCATAATTTGGGGTTTATATCCATAGTGCCAATCTATTTTCCATTCCTCATTCCTGGCCGACTTCCCCTTTACCATGCTGCAGCAGCCTGAGAACCACTTGGCCGTATCGCTAGTGCTTTGTGGGGAAGCTTAAGAGCCCGGCGACGACCAGCGAGGCCAGTCAGTGATCGGGATCCATTCTCTTCCACCATTGCCGTGTTTGTGGACGGGATGGATGTCATGCCACCTTTGAGATAGAAACCTGCTGCACCATCATTCGTAAATCCGAACGTCCGGTTCTTAAGTTTGGAGGGTTCTCCAATCACACACAATTGATCCATCACCCCGCCACCTTGCCTCCTACCTGACTGTCTGGTTGGATGCTTGACGTCGTATTGTTGGGCATCGCGAGACCGCCTCACCTAGTTACTACCCGAAGCGCCCGATTGGGTAAGTTCAGTTGTACAATCGCCTGGCCCCCTAGGAGACGATCTTCTTCAGATGGTCCGAGCGCGATTCTCAACTTCATGGTTGTGAATGACGCTGGCACTCTGTCTTTGTTGTCCGGGCTCGCCGCTAGCCGCTAGTTAGCCCCAAAACAGCTGTCGACCTTTGCAGGCCAAGCATGTCGGTTTTTTTGGGGGGAGGGGAGGGGAGGCAGCCGGACGTACTGAACCGCCCCAGAATGTAGCCTGAAAAAAAAAAGCGGTAGATAGAATTAATATATGCCGGTCCAACAGGTGGATTGCATATATGTAATTTCATGCTGTACTCGCTTTCGTCCGGATCAACATGGTATGCAGCGGCAAGATGCATGGGACGTCCCCATTCCCCGCGTGATGCTAGATTGTCTTGAACGACCGTAGCAACTAGGGCAGTCCCTTGGAGAGAATCGCTGTCGTCATCGCGAACCCTTCCGAAGAGGCCGATCTGGTCCTGGCGCCAGCTGTCCCGTCTCATCTGTACGGCGCTTCAAGCCTTTGGTGTCTCGAAACTGGTTGACTAGGGTCCCCTCGGCCCGCCCTGACGTCAACCATGGGGCCATCCTCATTTCCGCCCGCTTTCATCTTTTATGAACGATGCTAAGAAAAAAAGAAGTGGGTCCACTCTCCTTAGCCTGAGTGGCTTAATGCCTTTCGTCATCAGCTCCAACAAAACCCAAGACATATCTTTCTCTTCCACGCTTTACTTCAACTTCATTCCTATCGCTTATAGGACCCTGCGCCCCGCGTCGCAATCCAGCAACCTCCCACTTTTTGACATAATACAACCCCTGGACCCTAATGCTAATGAGCTCTGCTTGCTGATAGCTGCTGGCCTCGCGCCGCCCCCAGAGCCACAATGTTTGGAACTTCAAGGAGGCACAGGCCTCCCGCCCAGGTACGCATTTCACCCAGCTCCCGCTTCGACGATACCGGCTCGGGCATTAAAGTTCGGTCTGGAAAGCGCCGGCCCGGCCAGATGCACTGCATGCAGCATGCAGCTTGCCATGGTGGTGCCCGTCGCTGCCGACGCCGAGTTTATGACTGCTCGATTCTTTCATCCCATGTTTTTGCCCTTCCCGGTGATGGCATGCTAACATGGAATTTTTATGCACGATACAGCCTCTCACTAGAGAGACGGCCAATCCCAGCGCCGCCACCGCGGCCGCTTCAGCTTTTGCGCGCCGCGAGCCATCAATCTCGCTATCCTCCGCCGCTGCCGCCGCTGCCCTTAAAGCTCGCCCGACGACCCCTACGAATGTCGCCCAGGTCCAATCCAAACGTGCTATGAGGAGGAGCGCGTCCATATCATCTGCCGGGAGCCGCGACCAGGGAAGAGGGGATTTGCATCGAGTACCGAGTACCGGGTCCATGTCCGATCGAACCTTTCGCTCGCGTTCGCCATCGCCATCAGCTGCTCGGATCGCCGCTCCCGCTTCGCACGATGTCCCACCGGTGCCGACCATCCCGAAGAAAGAACAATACCACAAATCCAACACGACGAATTCAGGTCATCGCAGGGCCATGAGCCTGCAGACACAGCCGCTCCAGACCGCGAGCCAAAAGATGAAGGATGGACAAGGCACATGGTTTGGAGCTGCAGCTGTCGGTGATTTGTCCAACGTTCGTCACTCTAACCCAATTATTGAGCCGAGACATTCGGTCGATGTACCACCGAGCAGTCCCAACTCCATCAACTTTTCATACCCTCGCTCTAAAAGTGATGCTGGATCCATTTCCTCCGATCACACATTGGTATACGACGCAAACTCTAGGAGAATGGTGCCGCGCAGTGAGTTGCTTGAGCGCGAGCAGGGTACGAGAGATATCGCCGAGAAGTCACCCAGGAAGAAGAAGAAAAACAACGTTACACGAAGCGGCTCACATTTGTCCAAGGGAAGTGTGGGCCGTACGAGGGGAACTGCCGCCGAGTCGCTCGCACAAGAAACTGCCGTTCCGAAATCTACCAAGAAATCAGATGACGAAGCTCGCGGCGCCAAAGAAGTTGAGAAAAAAGAGCCGGCGCATCCTTCAATACCGGAACCAATTATTGAAGAACAAGAACGACAACCGGAGCCGGAAGAACACGATGAAATGGTGGATCCGGATCTAGACTCTGAAGACTTGCCAGACTCAGATGATGACGAACTAGTTGAAGTTGTGCAACAACCGATCCGTGAGGTGACTGCTCCTGCGCCAAAGAGCTTACCACCGGGCTCTCCCATAAAGAAGCGGCCACCTGTTGTTCAACAAATTTCAGAGCTAGAAGATCTGTATGGCCAAAAAGGCGACACAACGCCTCGAGAAAGCCAACGGGCTTCGATATCGACCAGCATACTAGCTGAACCGCCTGCGCCTAGTACCACAGAGGCAGATGTTCCTGTCGAGCCGAAGAGCGAGCCTTCTCAGACCCAAACCCAGCCTCAGCCTCACAGCTCCGTCACGATCCCACCCAATGCTGAGCCCTATTCTCAAGCCGTTATTCGAACTCGTGTGCATTCGGAAAGCCCCGCTCGTACACCTCATTTTGCCCCGACGACAGATCAGCTTGTCGTGAAACATGAACCACCACCCAGATCATTATCACCGCGGAAATCTGCCTTGAAACACCGAAGCCCGACGCGAGACATGTCACCCTCAGAGAGCGGATCAGAAGCTTCTGGTGCACTTATGGGTCCAGCTGGCAAGGACGATCCGTCATTAGGTCGGAGGAAGAGTGTTCGAGTGAGTTTCGACGATCACAGCACTGTTGTCGTGGGGGAGTCTGCAGAACCTCCAGAACCAGATTTGGACAAACTACCAAGTCCACAAGGCAAGAAAGCATGGCATAATCTCATCGGCCGGCACAAGAGAGATTCTGTATCCTTGGATGACGATGAGAAGATGGCTCCTCGCCCTGCTCTGCCATCATTTGGAAGTATTCGAGAGAAAAAGAACAGGGAACTTGAGGAGCGCCCCTTAGTCCGCCCGTCAGAACGAGTTTGGCCTTCAACAATGCCCTCGGAAGCAACTCCCCAGCCGGCTTTAAGCCAAAATACTAGCCCAGAGCTTTCAAGTGATGTAGCCATCGGATCTATTCTAGCACAGGAGCAGTCTTCTCGCAATGTGGCAAACATCTCCAGATTCAGAGAGCCGTTGCCCCCGGTGGTGACTTCGGTCGACTCGGATGGACACCTTAGCATTAGTGACCTGGACTCTGATGAGTCGGACGCAGAGTTGTCTGTGATTAAGGAGACGCCTACAGAGAACGAGATCGATGAGCCTGCGCCCACCACAAATAGTCTTTCCAAACCGAGTAACGAAAAAGAAAGGGAGGGAAACATTCCGACAATATCAATATCCCAGCCTAGTCCATACGAAGCAGAAGAAGAGCACTCAGACTCGCAGGATTTCTTCGATCTCCCTGGCGGGTTTCCAGGAGAGGAGAATAAACCAAAGTCCGACGATGCTCAAATTCCTGCAATTGATAACACCGTGAAGCCCTCGAGCACGGAAACAAAAGATTCCACCACACGGGAGTCAAATTCGGTGGAAGAACGTCCTGAACCAACCACCACCACTCCTCAAAGCCCTCTTATTCATGATATTCAGGAGGAGGACGAATCTTCTGATGGCAACAGCATTTATAGCGACGCCTACGAAGACCTGTCCGATGTGGATGGAGACGGATTCATGTCTCTTGATGCTATTGTAGAGCGACCTGTGAGTAAGGTATCGCAGAAGCTTCTTGAGAAAACCGTTGCCAAGTCGAAGGAGATCAATGCTCCATCAGAGCCAACAAGTTCAGAAACCGCAACGCAGGACCCTTTGCACACAAACGACGAGTGGGAGAATGCAAAGACATACTGGAAGAGCCTCAGTACAGAGAAACGTCGCCAGTTGGAACGAGAAGCTATGGAGGAAGCTGGAGAAGATGCCGATCTTGAAGAGGTCACGCCACCTCCAAAACAGAGGAAAAAGAAGCGTAGGTCTATGGATAGGACATTGGAGCCAGTTATTTCCAACGAAATCCTTCACCCTGAACGAGTCTATCAAATCCAGCCCGGAACACCTTGGCCTGCCCCAGGAGCAGCCGAGTCTGGGGGGCAAATCTCAGGTGGAGCAAAGCTCAAGAAGTCTATGCGGCAGGGAGGAGCACCCCAACAAGCTAAACTTGCTCACAATGGCAAGATGCGAAAATCAATGAGGGCGAGTGGTGCTCCCCAAGATTCCCAAGACGGACATCTTCGTGAGACGTTACGAACAGCGCCTGAGCCTGTTGCTGCCTCCGGCAGCGGGATGCGAACGCGAACAACACTGAGAGCAAACGGATCCGCGCCTGGTGGTGCCCAGGCACAACGACCCCTATCTTATCCACCACCTGCAGCGGAGTCTGCGACAAACATGAAGCGGAACCGGTCTACAGATCAAGTGGCACCACCCAAAGTCAACCCGAGTCCCTCGAACAAGCCTACTTTGCGACGACGCGCCTCGGATTCGAGCGAAAGTAGTTTCCGCCGTGCTCGTATTGGTGGCGGCGAAGGCTTTGGGTTCAAGAAGACCATGAGGGGCAGCCTACGGGACTCGGGACCGCTATCTGATGGTGGCAAAGGCAGCAGTCGGTTCAGCCTGCGTTCCCTGTCGCCAACCGGGTCGAGTTTCCGCAACTCTGGTGCAGGCTCCCCAACTCCAGGCGCTATGGGCGGCCGCATGCGCCACTCATTACGCGGTGACTCCAGTGACCGCAGCACTTCGTTACGCATGCCCGGCTTTGGCCGCTCCCCGAACAGCAAAAAGGCCAAGAAGCCTCGGGGCGGCACTCGATTCGCCGATTCAAGTGACGAAGATGACGCCCGCCCTACTTTCCGCAGCAGATTCGCAGATTCTAGCGATGAAGATGACATGGGTTCTTCCAAGGTCACGAATGGCGGTTTGCCAAAGACAATGCGTAACACATCTAATTCAGCTGCGGCCGCCGCAATGGGAGTCCCTCCAACCCACCAGGAAGAAGATTCCCCCGACCTTCTCGATAGCGATGATGAGATGGATCAGCAGTCCCAGCAGGCTACCCCTGGCAAAAACACTACGGCCCAGGGGTCGAGACCAGCCCTAAGTCGAAGCGGCTCAGGTCGTCAAGGCCTGGCAGATGCACAGTCCCATAATGCTCAAATGCCTGGGAGTTTTAATGCAGGCCACACACGTCGTGGGAGCTTCATGTCTATTCTGAGGCGCAAAAAAGATGGAGGGGGCAAGATTTCTCGACCGCTCAGCGAGAGTGCAGCCCGACGAGACACTCGACTGGAACGTAGCACAGAAGAATTGGCGGTGATACGCAACACGAGCAATGCACGCCTCCACAAACGTGGCCCGAATTGGCCGTTGGAAAATGGCAACGCTCTCGCACAGGACGACACGTACGGCGAGAACGAGTCGCACGACACATATGTCAATGACGAGAAGCGCCCATCCACAGCCAGCGGTGCAACCTTGGCCTCACCAACCTCACCGGTTAAGCAAGCATTCTTGAAACGTCGCAGTACGTCACAGGGGCCTCTGGGCCCGATCCAGAGCCAGGACGTCCACCCTGCTGCTGCAGTTGTCGACAACGTCAATACCGGAGAGACGGGTTACAGCGTACCCGAGTCCCAGAAAAAGAAGAAGTTTGGCTCTCTGCGCAAAATGTTCGGCTTGCATGACTAGGGGTGCCTGCCTGGGAACCGCGTTTGATGCGGGAGCGCTCCTCTCTAGGCGTCTCTGCATTTTTTATTTACTACATGGGCTTACTTTTTGCTCTTTCTTTGTTTTTTTGTGTATGGAACAAAATATCACGACACGGCGTACTGTATTGGGGATGAATGACGGAGCGGGTGACAACATTGGGTGGTGAGGATTCGGGACATAGACAGGGCACCGGCACGGGTGGGGCCCATTCATTCGATCTTTCGGGTTTCCTTTCAGTAGCTTTCGACATTCACTGTACCGGTGATCTCTTTACTCTTTACTCGATACTCTTACTTGTTTTTTTATAACTATGGGGCGATGGAGGGGCAGAGACGGGAGGGAACAGTTGGGGACCCCGGACGTGGTGTGGGCGCAAGTGAAACTCCTTGATGGAGAGATACGGGCCGCCCGATTTAATGTCTTAGCTAGTCAACTCGGTGTAAGCAGGGAGGAGGGGCCATTTCGTAATGGCAAAAGCAACGAGCTTATCACGGACGAGTAATAGATGATGAATTGTACGCACTTTTTCAACTGATGCTACAGTAGGCTGCACATTTGGAGGTAGCGGAATTCCTCAGCGGCGTGTGTAGGCGCCCTACACACGCCGGTGAGGGAGATGACGAATGAAGGGCCGGACAGGCGCGCCCACATATGTAGGTCGTTGCTTTTTGTTTCAGCGACGCGACATTACAGTCGGCGGGCTGGACAGCGGAAGGGGTACTGAGGGTAGGAGAAAAGCGAGCACGTACTGTGCTGCACAAGAGCTGCACAAGAGGGCAACACCCAGCGAGAGCAGCCCGGCCCAGCCAGAGCCGCCCAGCCAGAGCAGCCCAGCCAGAACCCAGCCAGACGCACACGCACACTCGCACACTCGCACATTTGCGCACTCGCGCACCCGCGCCCTCACTTGCGGGTGCGAATGGTTGGGCGCCGCTGCGAGGAAAAATGAAAACGGGCGAGACATGGCTGTTACTCTGCGACAGGCGCCCACAGTGCTTGGCACCAACCCCCCTATCACATCGAATCCCTGGCACTGGTGGCAGCCTCGTGCATTTGTGTGAATGAGGGTGATAGGCGGGCGACGACGCAGGCGGCCGGGCGAGATGGCCAGTCGCCCAACCAACAAAACGCCACTCACCACCTCGACCACCACCATGCTGTTTGCCATGCTTCCCCGCCCAGGCAGCCTGAATTTGAGTACTGCTCAGCAGCCTCATTCCCCATCTTTCTCTTCTTTTCCACCCTCTGTCGCCCTCCCTCCTCTCCCTCTTCATCTCCCGCGCTCTCTCCCCCTCTCTCTCTCGACTATGCTCTGTCCTGCTCTGCCATGCCCTGATATGCCCTGCTATGCCCTGCTCCGTCCTGTGCACCACGTCCGTCCCCATTTTTGAGCCGCACCCAATTCTTGCCTGAGCCACCGAGTGAGACCTGTTTGATGGTTTGCTTGGTTTGATTACCGAGACCACTGCTGCTGTCTTGGCAGAAGCAAGCCGACATTGACACCTGAGCACGTCCTGTCATTTACGCGCCGCTCTCCCATCCTCCTCCTCCTTGCTTTCTCTTCTTCTCACTCCCAGCTCCCCTCACATTCCTGCCTTGGCCCGCACCACACAGGCTTGCCTGTAGCCCCCCGATCATCCCATTCACCAAAGGAAAAAGAAAAGAAAAAACAAGCCAAAACCCAAAAAAAACCATGTCGACCCCAAATCTCTCCCGTCTTGTCAGTGAACTTGACCAGTGTCTCGCCCATTGGCGTGAAGCTGCCAGTACTCCTGGGCCGTCAGTCGACACTCCTCAAGACAAGGCAGTTTCTGAAAAGATCACCGCTGGCCAGGAGCTCTGTCTTGGTTCGCCTGAGGCAACCGCCAAAAATGGGGGCCAATCTGGGCCGCTCGACAAAGAGCAGCAAAATCCTCCTCAGCAATCGCAGCAATCGCTCACACTCTCTTTTTGCAAGGATCTCATCTCGAAACTGGGTCCTGACCTGGTGAAAGCATCATTGGCCGATGGTGTAAGCCATGACGGGAACGGCTCTAGTTCGTCAGATAGGCCAGTGGGGCCTAGTTCCATGATGCATCACAGCGGGCTAGCTGAGGCCAATGGCCAAGCCAATGATGCCGCACCTACTGAGGAACAACCAAGTGGTGTGCGAGGAACCCAGGTAGGTTTTCCTCTATTCCTCTTCAATACAAGCCTCCCCCCAACCAATCGACTAACACGACATAGAATAAACGCAAGCGTAGTGAGGCGCACGAGCCCCCGGAGGCTCCCCCTACCTCACGGGCCAAATACCCACAGGGATCTGGCAGGACCATGACCTTTGACGAGGTATACCAAAATGGAAAGGCTGAAATGAAGCACCGCATCGTCCAGTTCCCTAAGAAAACAGGCAAATGGTACATCCTCTCCTGTGAAGAGCACGGTTTAATTTTCAAGAACCCTCATGTGGAAGCCGGTTCTCACCTGGCGAGCAAGTTGCATGGGGGTCAGTCAAAGGAGTTCGCCAACGCTATCAAGCAGCTGGGCATCGAAGTTGTAGGATGCAACCAGACACTGGCCGACAAGAATAACAATTCAGTCCTTCAAGCATACAAAAATGGTTATCGACATCCCCAAAACCAAGAGCTCCCACACAAGGGAGATAATGCCCGCTACCCTCGAAGAGCTAGAGGATCCGCAAGCACGAGCACGGGCACCAGTGGGCGCACCCGCAGGCAGCAAAGGCAAGATCAAGGTATCACTGAGCCAATCCCTGGGGAAGTCTATCTTGCATACTGGAAGAAGTCAAAGGATTGGTCCGCCGTTCTCCTTCTCCCCTACAAGGACCTCGAGGAAGCAGGCGTCCCCGGTTCCCTCGAAAGCCTAGGCCTCATGGACAGCATTCCGGAATGCTACGGGTACGATCGCCCAACAGATACTCTGACTTGGAAGCCCGAATATGAGCCCGAGGGCGAGCTTGCCTCGCAGAGGCAATTCCCAGTCATGTACTTTGACGGCCAGGAATTCCCGGCGAGGAGTGCTGTTGGTTGGGCGGCAGCCGAAGACCTCAAGCTGTTCGAGGTGGAGTCGACCCATGCCTCCCTCATACCGCACTACAGGTCGGTTCGCGAGTTTCTGAGGGACAGGGAGGATAGGAATGCTGGGCCTCCATCGAGGGAAATTCAGGTTAACTCCAGGCACCAAGTCCAAGGCGAGTCTCCTTTGGGCCATCCCCACATGCTTGCGCTGGAATGAAAGACTAATGATCTCGATAGTAGTTGCTGAAGGCGTCCAAGATGAGCAGTCTAGCTCCACCTCGCCTCCAATCTGCGACGAAGACGATTCCGGTAATAATTCTGTGGCTGGCTCGGGCGGCGACGTCTTGCGGGAGCGGGCCGCAGATTGGAATCCGAGCGACATCTCCGACCTTTCCTCTTCTAGCGACGGAGAAGAGGACGAGACTGCCCGCATCTCACCCAGTTCGGAGGATCGTTTATCTGTCAGTGGCCCTGTCATCTCCAACGAGCATGTCACGGAGAACATTGCAGAGGACCTTGATATGGCCGATGATTCGCCTGTGATTCCAGCACGAGCTCGAGAAGAATCCTGCAGCCAAAAAGATCCCCTCTCTCCAGTCATCCAACAATGGCCACCTTCCACTCACTCATTTTCTAATCCACCTCCAGAGCAAGTTGTACCATCTGACTCGGGACCGGGGTTTTCAACATCCCAGCTTCCTCCCTTAGACACTGAGGAAACAGCTCCATTAGACGCGGGTGATGGCCCTGAATTTGATTCGGCTATGCTTGAGGAATCAGATGCAGTGGAACCCCCAAGATCGCAAGTTGAGCACCGCTCCACTCCAAGCTCAGAACAGTTCACTCCACGCATTTCGAGGCTTCATTCACTATCGTCTGGAACTTCGGGGCCAATGGACGATGACACAGATGACACCTTGGAGATGCCAAACCTGGAGTCCAGAGGCCCATCGGGATCTTTTGTCGCATCCTCGATAGCTTGCCTGGCACAAAAGGTATTCGAGACCTTGCATCACCAAAACCAATATGCAAGCCACCATGGGTCAAGTGAACACCGTGGCGCAGGCAGTGTCATGAGTGACCCAGCCCGGTGCTCTCCCGTGGGCACTGCTTCGAGATCATTCGAATCTGCGATTCCCGGTATCCAGCCCACTGGTCTCGGGACCCTCACATCAACCTTGCCAAGGGAAGAAGCCCGTCAGCATGCTGCCCCATCTGCCCCATCTGCTTCTCCAGCTGCACCGACAGCACCAACTGCATCAACTGCCCCATCTGCCCCGGTTGCCCCATCTGCCCCAAGAAGCTCTTATAGTGTTCCCGCCCCCCCTTCGAGTTTCCAGAACTATGCCATGGCTCAATCACATCCAACACAAGCATCGCCTGAACTCCAACTTGCACCTATTCAAAACCCACCTATGCTATCGCCAACCACTCAGCAATCGCCCGTCTCCATGCATCACCAACCTCTACCTTACCACACCCCACCTACACAGTACCAGGCAGGACCTACCTTTATTGTGCACGGGTTCCCCCCAATGAATCCCGCATCACCTGTCATGCCGCACCAGGCACGCTCTGCCAACCGCCCCATGCCTCTTCATCCTCCATTGAGGGGTCGTCTCCCTTCCCAACCGGACTTACAAATTACAAACAGTCCATCGGGCCCAGAATACCCAGCAAACCCCCTCCCACCTATTTACACGACGGATCCTGACGACCTGCCGCCTGCCGAGATTCCTCCACTCAACTGGGGCTCCGAGGTGATCTCGCCCAACTCGACGCCGGCACTGATGAGTGCCAACAGACTTACTCCTCCGGCCGAGGCCCAATCTCAGGGTCAAGGTCGTGCGCATGCGCATCACCATCATCACCACAATCATCATAATCACCACCACCATCACCGTCGTCGTCGTTCTAATAATAACCAGCAGCAGCAGCAGCAGCATTCCTGCCACAATGTTTCTCACATCCATCATGCCCGGGTCGAGGTTCCTGCTCAACATGACCTCAAGGCCCAGATGGCTATTGCACCCGTACCTGCTTGCCAGCCCATGGTCATGGCACGACTGGAGGATGGTACCAATACCGATGATGAGGTGTTTCCTACGGGCCTACCCGAAAATCCCATGAAAGGCAGGCGAAGGAACTTCAAGCCCGTTTTCGTTTGGCCTGATGATATCCCCGCTGCCTTGGTCGACTTTTGCGTCAGGCACCTGCAGGCCCGCGGGTTGCATCCGGGGCCAGTCGGATTTGCCAGCGATTTCGTTTCTTACAACTGTCACTTTTGCCCCGACAACAAAGGCTGGTTCGTGGCAGGGGCATTCTTTCGCCACTTGAAAAAGCGACATGGTTTCGGATGTGATAAGGCAATAATCTTTTGAGAAAGATAATATGGGGTCACTGGGGGGGCACAATCGACAGGCGTCTGTTTCTTTTTTTTTCTTGTTGGATACTCTTATGCATACACCCTCCTTTTCTCTCCCGCCTCTTGTTTTGTATCTCTGGTTGGATACCTAGCAGGGGTTTTATGACGCGACATAAAATCTTTTAATCACTAGAGTCATGTTTTGATAGCGTTCATTATACGATGGGTATGGATGGTATACAGGAATGGAGCCAGGAGCGTTATAGCGCGTTTGCCATAGTATCTACACTGCATTTTGTCTTAGATTAGCCCTGGTCATTTTGTCGATAAACCTAATGAAATCACGATGGTAAAGCCCCGGGCCGAGCACTCAGCTGCTGATCCTTTCTTCTTTTGACAGTTTTGGATTTGAGACACGCTTGGGGGGTCAATTGGATAAGCTAGGGGGGAATCGGCTGGGCATGGGTGGGTGTCCGTGTTTGTGATGTGCGGGATGCCATTTTTGTGCTGGTACAGGATGACACGGAAAATGACGGCAGCTGGATGCTGCATCTGCAGGAATGAGAGGAAACAGGAAGCCGAAGGGACTATGTTGGCGAATTACGAGTCTGGAGAGGGCAGGCTGCAGCAGCAAAGCGGAGCTGCAATAACAAAGTTGAAAGCCGGGACTAGCCTATACGCCTCTGTACGCCTCTGTACGCCTCGACGCCTCAACGCCTAGATGCCTCGTCTTGGCCGCCAACAAGGTGGCCCGTCTCCCACTTTGACAGTGGCTGGCGGGGACCAATGGCACATTGAGCAAAAGTTCGCCCGAGACAGGGGGGATCCCACATTTCCGGCGCGAAAGTCTGGACGGGACCTGGGCTCGTCTTGACGGCGAGCCCGCGATGGCCGCATGTTGGCCGCAGGTAGGTCGCATATAGGTTGGCTGGGCCTTTGTGTGTGTGTGTGAGGTGTGAGTGTGTGTGTGGTGGGATGCGGGCTATGTCTCTCTCTTGCAGTTTCCTGCCTCCTCATAGTGCACAGTGTGTATCATATATGACAAAGGCAGGCGAGGTAAGAAGGAGGAAGGGCAGGGGAAAAAAAACAAATATACTTGCTGCATGGTCAGCTGCTGCCCCGGCCTTGGCCATGACGGGCTGAAGTCGCCCCCAGCTGGTCCTCGTGCTGCAACATGTGCAATAAACGGGCCACCAGCACCGCGGCCCATTGGATCGGCTTCCAGGAAACGCTTCAGCCCACTGGGATGTGAATCAAGCAAATCTCGGGGGTATTAGCCTATTCTTGCCTGCCCGTCGGGATTGAAAAAAATAAGAAACAAAAGAAAGGTGGTGAAAAAAAAAAGAAAATACACAAAAATACAACCTTGGGGTTTGTCTTACACGACGACCCTCCTCCTGTCATGTCCTGTCATGTCCCCGTCCTGCCCCGTACTGGCCTGGGCCCTGTCCGCTCACCTGCTCTGAAGCAAGGGAGGGCGCGCCAGCTCGTGCAAAAACAGCTGTTCTCTCTGCTGAGCAACTACCCCCCGGTCGTTTCAACTCCTGTACGCCATCACGACACACAGCTCCTGCCACTACACGATGCCTAACTGACATCATCTCTTGCCATTATGTTTACTTTTTCTTATTCTTATTCATTTTACTGATTCCTTCTTTGTGAGGTTGTTTTCTCGTTGGGCTGAGTGTTGCCTCTTGCCGCACACTTGCGAACCAACTGCCGAAAACGATCACTTGCTGCTTCGTCCCTCCCTTTCATATTCCTCCTCTGCCCCCTCCTCCGTCCCCTCCTCACCGACATTAGCTCCCGCTTGCCGTTGGCTACTTTGTCTAGTGGCCCCCCCTCCTCCTCCCCCCAAAAGAGACTGACAGACACAGGTGTGCACACGCACACGCATGCACTACACTTTTCACGCTACCCAATACACACATACACATGTGTACTTACACGCGCACATATACACACACACTCACTCACTCA